>KZ061826.1:175030-202857 GCA_002091835.1 Anopheles maculatus
TAGATTCAGATATGTTTATTAGGGTCTTCCAAGCAACGTTACTGTAGCGTCTAGGTTCTTTTGTACTTCATGTTTGTACTTAATGTCTTCAACTGAGGTTAAATATTTTGTATGTTTGTGCTTCAACATACACCACAATATGTTGGAATAATCCAACAAGTTAAGATCCTGGCAACTAGAGATCCTTGGATATTTGTTTGAATACTTTAATTTAATCTTAATGGAATCATGCTTAAGTTTTTCTGGTAATATGAAGTGATCTGTTCGGCCATTGGAGATTGAGAACACGTTTATCGTTTGTTTCTTCGAGCTAATTTCTTGAAATAAGTCACCTCAAGTTCCTTTTGAATTCGCCCCTTAGGTTTTTCAACGATATTCGCTTTCTAGAGAGAGTTCGTGTGGGTTTTCGACCAATGTTCACTAGTTCTCGTACCTTAGTAACATAATTTAGATATTTTTTCGCCCACTAAATGGTTGATCAAACAAACATTTACATCCTACAAGCTTGGTGATCTTCCTGACGATCTATGCAGGTCTATTAGCAAAGACAGACAAATGTTCCACTTCATCTTGAGGAGGATACTATGTAAGATTTGATTCAATACACTTGCAAAGTTAGCAGAATTATCTGAAAATATGCAGATCGTCAAAAAAGCGTTATAAAGCGTTACGATTTTAAAATTTATCTGTTTCATTGATTACTTCTGTATTAGGCATAACGCTGACGGTTTGTAGTTGAATCTTTGACGGTCGAACATTGTCGCATGCCAATCGAATAGCTAGGCTTTTCTGAAGGACTTCTTAACACCGTCATTTCTTGGGTTGGTTTGGGCCTACCAAGTCTCGTCTGTCCTTGTGAACGTTGGTCGTCCGGTGGGCTTGGTCGTCCGGTGCAATTCCCATGACATGATTAGCCCACCGGAACCTGGCGAGTCTGATAAGCTACATTGTATCGGTCTCTTCATTGTCCTTCAACACATACGGGGACAAAAATCGTTGATACCTGAGACTATGAATGTTCTATGCAGCTACAGTCGGCTACATTGTTGTAATAAGTTTGTTTTCGCTTGTGCATGACTGGTTCTCGTTAATCTACGACGTATAGAAAATGACTGCCATCTTCCAACTAGTATAACCTTTAAATTTTGGATTTAGATTTTAAAAAACTGTGACAGAATCCGCAAGAACGCTAAGTTTTACTAATTTACTAATAATTTACTAATTCAAACTATTCAAATAGTGTGTAGATGTTACTTAATCTAAAGTTTGAAAAACACTCCATTGAACCATTGACTGTTTATATTTTTTTGTACATAAAAGCCACAATTGTATTTGTTCTATATCAATCATTAACTTGCTCCGTTTGGTACAATTGAGCGACGAAACAGAGCTCCTTTATGGAAACGAAATCCCCCATGCTCGCAGTAAATATTTTATCCTTTTTCTACTAGATATACGAACAGAAAGGGGAGCTTTTTTTCGCTGTAACATAATAGAATTCAACTGAGAATTTTCCCCAAACGCAAAAAATGAGGAGCTTTTCGCCATGAAAAGCAAGCATTTTATTTGTAGACCGTTTTGCATCTGTTCAGCATGGCGATCGCCTTTACTCGCCATTCATCGATCGAGTTGCATTTTGAATGTTTTATTCGCGTAACAGAGGTTAGAATTTTTCTATTTTTCATTGTATATTTTCCGGGTCGGTTTTCCTTCACAATCTTATTCATGCTAACGTATCTAAACAAATATTCATTCCCTCATGTGTGTGTGTTTTTCCCCCGTTGTACAGTTTTAGCAGTGAACAATGGTGAGCAAATTTTTGCAACCCAAAAACCGACCAACTGCTGGGGCTTTTCGGTGCTCGGTCCACCGAACAGGGCGAGGGAAAATCGGAAAATCGTTACTGGACGGTGGTCACGATTCGGCACGGTGGGTAGATCCGTTCCAATATTGACATTCCGGCGGGAAGGATTGGGTAATTTGTACCGGATTGG
The DNA here is from genome assembly GCA_002091835.1 of Anopheles maculatus. Lineage (NCBI taxonomy): Eukaryota > Metazoa > Arthropoda > Insecta > Diptera > Culicidae > Anopheles > Anopheles maculatus. The sequence goes on from KZ061826.1 coordinate 177,025, forward strand.
AACGAGTGCACAGCTACACCGGATTCCATATTCATCCCCGAAGACAATTGTTGGGCTGGCGAGCGAAAAATACCACAAAACACACGTTCCGCATAACGTCATGCCGAAAAACCACCGTGACCAAACCGAATGTATATGTGCGGGGCAATATTTGCTCGACTAGTGACAAAAATCTCAAATTTCAATTCGATTCGGTACGAACCACACACACCGGGAATATCTCTTCCGAATGCTCTATTTCACCCCCAGGGAAACGTCCGAAACTTTCGACACGCTTACTGTGTGCATGTGGGCTTTCGGGTATCGCGCGCACGGGCAAGAAGTGGCTTCTTGGAGTGGATCGTGCCTGACGGATTAACTTGTAATATTTTGATTTAATTTGTGATTATTTATTACTTGTTACAGTTTTATTACTACCCGTAAGGACACCGACCGGCTTGTGGTAGCGCTTGTGTGCTTGGGAAAACAGCAAGCAAAACTCCCATCACGGACGATACGTTGGAAAAGGGTGCGCATGGCGCACGGTTTACTTGAAGTTTGCTTCGGGTCGGGGCCGAGGGTTAGCGCGATGTTGACATTTTTCTGTGCACATTGTTTAGGAAACTGTACCGAGGGACGTGCGGACAGGCAGGCAGGCAGCTGACAGTAAGAAGCATTATGGTGATAATTTATCCTGTTACCGAGAAGGCACCGGCACCCCGATAGTTTGACTGGGTTTGGTAGGGTAAAGGGGCTACCGGTTTCAGGCGGGGAAATTAAATTGTTTCGTCCTTACCCAGCTCAGGTTCTACCCAAGAAGAATTGTTGATTTTTCCTAGCAAAGTTAGATCGATTGCAGTCGAAGTTTTGGTGGGTAAGTTTTAGTTTTTGAGGTTTTTGTTTTTATTGCCTACTGTCTTCATGGCAATACAGCTGAAGAGGACCTGTAAATAATGCTATAAAAGACTATAAATAAGTTGGGTTTTTGAAGCAGTTCCTTGGTTTCTAATAAGTGATCTCAATTTAAGAGTTAGTTTAAAGAGATAAAGAAAAGATTTTCTTTATAAAAAAAAACTGTAATGATCGATAACTTGAGAAAGATCAGAACATGTTAGACATCTGCTCAATTATCTAATGTCATTTTACACTTAAAAATATTCTTCTACTGTGCTTTTTTTGCTTCACTATGTTACGAGTTATGGATATTTAAAGGAAGTCACAAGAGCATTAGGATTAAAAGAGCAAGCTTAGGATTTAAAAGGTTTCTTGCATTTGTGGATAGCTAGAACAATTAATGTCATTTTACACTTAAAAATATTCTTCTACTGTGCTTTTTTTGCTTCACTATGTTACGAGTTATGGATATTTAAAGGAAGTCACAAGAGCATTAGGATTAAAAGAGCAAGCTTAGGATTTAAAAGGTTTCTTGCATTTGTGGATAGCTAGAACAATAAAGGAGTTCAATTTTGAAATGCTACTCTGACGAATGCCAAAAAACTTGAAGGATCTTGTCTCCACCGGCGCATCTTTGAATAAACTCAAGTCATCAGTTGAGAAATGGATAAAATAACGACAAATTCTGTATATCATCAGTTCAGGAAGGGCTTACTGAGCACTCGGTGGGACTGCTTCTTCTTTGGCACTACAACCTAAAGAGATCTTGGCTTAATAAAGACCGGGGTTTGCGCATTACTTATGAGTTGCTGCCGTACATTCAAGCTTCAAATTCATACCACTAAACTTAAACACAGGATCGTTTAAAGGTAACAATTCACTGGAGATCTCGAGAATAGACCACCAGAAGATGTGTTGTGTTCCATCAGTTCCATTAACAAGGCTGCCAGTAGCCAATCGTCAGCAACTCTGGGAGCTTGGTTGGCTAACATAATGGTCATACTTTCCATTAAAACATTTTGCAAAACAATGACCAATGTAATGTAATGACCACTAGAGATTACACCAATAAGAATCAAACAGTTAAAAATAATAGAAATTGATACAATAAAATAAAGTTTCATTAAACCAGGGATATCTCACGACATATGAACATAGTAAACTTAGTTATGAAGATTAACCATAATAATGCATTAATATTTGTCCAACATTTTTCAAAATGAATTTCTGAAATAGAGAACATTTACTTCTTAAACGGAGCGTCATACATTAATTATTAATAAGATAAATAGTTAGTCATAGTTCTAGCAGTCTTTCTATAAATAAAAATTAATTTAATCTGTTTTGTTAAATTGACAACTATTGCAAACAACGCTAATGAAGAGTTTGTATTGGGAGGAATGCGTTTTATTTTAAAATACATATAAAAATGTGTCATTAAATTGGGAAGTTTTTTAGAGGGTAATCGAGGGTTTGGCTTAGCCTGAAACTCCACGCAATCTAATTTTTAACTGACCAGATCTGTTCAGTGCTGTCAACACCATTCCATTCTTCCTTGCTGTACAGTTGACCCGGTTCCTTCACCCTAACAATTCATTCCAGTTTGCAATGCAACGCATTTTGCAACGCTATTCTCCGAACCTAGTTCCCTCCGTGCGTTTTTGTGCATTTATCAGTGCGGCAGAAGACCCTTGATTGCTGTCAATTGTCATTTTTCCCATTTTCAAACATACGATCAGTATCAACCGTAGTAAATTACTTAATTTGATGGGCGCACACACACGCATCATACCCCGGGTACCACGGTCAATGCCGTCACCCTAGCAAATGTGATTTTTCCTAATGGGACCCACACAAACAGGGGAAAAGCAAAAGAAAAAGAAAGGGAAAACAAACAACAACGTACATCGTTGTGTGTCGTCGGTTGCACGGGGTATTCAGGGGAGAAAACGCACGATGGAATGAATGTGTGAGGGCACGAGCTTCGATTCGGTCTGAATCGAAATTACCGATACTGGAGCAATCCGGCCAAATTTCGATCACACCAAAACGCACAATCTTGCATGTGTCAGTCAGGATGGTGGCAGTGCCGGTGCCATTAAAAGACATCCCAAACCACCCACCCGGAACCGATGCGTTTATCTTGCGTTCGACGCGAAATGGTCAAACGGTCGGTGCGAGAATTGTCACGAACGCAAAAGTGTCACAAAAATAGCTACGAGGGCAATCGGGGTATAGGAACGGATGCGCTAGACAGGACGTAGCATTTTGCACAGAAAAAAATGAAATGGTTACGGTGTGTTGTGAGAGGAATTGATGCGCGAAGTAAAAAGCCGAGCCGACCAAAATTACCATTCACCCAATCTAGGTGCCACGACCGTTGACAGCGACAATATTGCCACCCGACCCGTTCAATGTGTGACAGTTGTTTGTTGGGTGGTTTAGGGTGAGTTCTGGGATGCTGTTTTAGGATATCAGAAGCAGAACGAACGAACAAGTCATAAATAATTTCCCACGTGTCGAAAAACTGGTGCCACCAAACAAATTATTACAACACCAATCTGTGTTACCCGTCCGTAATTGATCGCAGCAATTCTAGTAATGAATTAAGGTGTTTTAACATCGTTACAGCATGATTTACAAGGGTCATCTCAAGTTATGGTTGTTTGTTCGGTTGGATCTTGAAAAAAATGACAAACATGAATAATAATAGAATTGAGGCATTATTGGATTTATGATTTCAAGAACTTGTGCCTGTCTTTTTGCTTGTAGTAATGACGAATCTGACAGGTATTTATCAATAACGTTCATTGATACAGTGAGCCAATCGCAAATCCGGACACCTTCAATTTGAGCAATTGCCTAGCTTTGCGATCGATTTTTGCGTACGGGAAACAAATAAAAATTATTTTTTCTTATCAATTCTTCTTTGGACGCCTTCCAACAAAGCAAATGCAAAAAAACGATGAAATAAATGCTCGAATTGCGGCGCAATCAACAAAAGAGTAAGAAAAGCCAGAATTTTGTCAGTCAAACGGAAAACCAGACAATTACATTTCTAAGAATTCACTGCGGTTTAAGTGGTCAGGAAGCCAGTTTTAACACTTGCTATAGTGTTATGATTGATGTAGTCGATTCTTGGCCGCCGTAATAAGCGTTTGGATGCTTGGATCTCTTAAATATCCACATTTTTCTTAAAAATGCGACATACAATATTACTAGAGAGAAATATCATTATAGTTCACCATCAGGACGAAAAAAGGTATTTAGGAAATCAGTAATTTAACCAATATAAGCAAATCTATAGTTCAACACATTATTTAAAATATAAAAATAACAAAAAGTATTGAAAAATCAAAGAAAAATTGTTCAACTCAGTGCAAAATTCAGACAAGAGAGGGCACCTTGATTCGTAAAAATCTTTTTACCAGTGCTGTGGATATTAAAAAAAATTATACAAGACGTATGTAACATCAATGCATGTGTCCTTACTGTTAGCAACTATTTACATCGTAATGGGCTTCATACAAGAACGCGGGGAAAGCAGTCGTTGATATCTGAAAAAAATCGAAAACTTCTAACTAGTTTGGAACAAGGTAAATTATTATTTTTTTCAATAAAGAAAGATAAAGTTAATTGAGGATGATAGTTTTAGGAGGTTCTGTTTACAGACGAAACAAAAAAAAACATTTTCTGTGCACATGGACGGCCATATTGATAAGGAATCGTTCGAAGGAAAATGTTGAGTAAAATCCGTCAAGTTTGGTGGAGATTTGGTGGCGGCTGGTGGTCATGTTTGGTGGAAAATTGCATTATATTCGAGGTACAAAGGATAATATGTATTATTCAAACACTTAAAAATAAACGGTATAGGAAAGTGTTGTTAAAATGGGAATGTAGCAGGAATCTGCGATTTACCAATATAATGACCCTAAACAAAAATCGTGGGTTGCGCGAAAGTGGTTACTGTACAATTGACCAAAAGTGATAAAAACTCCTTTCCAATCATCTAATCTTAATTTAATTGAATATTTGTGGGCCCTTTTAAAAAATGAGTAGCTCTTCTTCTTCTTTCTTCTTTCTTGGCCTGCTCCTACGGAGCACGTCTTGTAGACAGGGCCTGGCGTCCAATTAGTTTCCAGGAAACTCGGTCCATGGCTGCATTTCTCCACCCCCGGCTGCATCCGATATCCCTCAGGTCTGACTCCACTTGATCCAGCCAACGAGCTCGCTGGGCTCCTCTACGCCTCGTGCCGAACGGGTCGCTGACGAGCACTTTTCTGGCAGGGCATGAGTCCGGCATCCTCATCGCGTGGCCCAACCAGCGTATCCTTCCGGCTTTGACAACCGTCAGGATGTCTGCATCGTCAAACAGCTCAGCTAGCTCGTGGTTCATTCTCCTTCTCCACACGCCCTGCTCGCACACACCGCCAAAGATAGTCCGTAGCACCCGCCGTTCGAAAATGGCGAGTGCATTGGCGTCCTCCGCCAGCATAGTCCAGGACTCGTGCCCGTAGAGGACTACCGGCCGTATCAGTGTACGATATATGGCGCATTTCGTGCGTTGTTGGAGTCTTCTGGATCTCAGGAGTTTGTGGAGTCCGTAGTAGGCACGATTCCCCTGAACAATGCGCCTTCGGATTTCGCTGCTTACGTTGTTGTCCGAAGTTACGATCGTGCCAAGGTAGCAAAACTCCTCTACTACCTCGAGATCGTCGCCGTCAACTAATACTCTGCTTCCGAGTCGTGCTCTATCACGGTCAGAGCCTCCGGCAAGCAGGTATTTTGTCTTCGTCGCATTGATCCTCAATCCAATCCTATCGGCTTCGCGTTTCAGTCGGGTGTACGCTTCGCACACCGCCGCAGATGTTCGCCCGATGATATCGATGTCATCCGCGAAGCCAAGGAAAATGAGTAGCGTTACATCGTGTTACTAGCAAGGTTCATCTAGAAGAGTCGGTAAGACAAAGATGGAACGAAATTGGGCCAGAAATATGTAAAAAAAATAATAGTAAGTATAATAGTATAATAGTATAATAGTAGACGATTCAAAGCCGTGATTAAAGCTAATGGGAATAGCACTAAATATGAAATTGTTGTAAAAAAAGTAAAACCAAACATGAAATACGTCCAAAACTAAACTGTCCGGTTTTCCGTTTGACTGACAAATGCTGGCTTTTCTTTTGTTGATTGCGCCGCAATTCGAGCATTTTTTTTAATCGTTTTTTTTGCATTTGCTTTGTTGGAAGGTGTCCAAAGAAGAATTGATAAGAAAAAATAATTTTTATTTCTTTCCCGTACGCAAAAATCTATCGCAAAGCTAGGCAATTGCTCAAATTGAAGGTGTCCGGATTTGCGATTGGCTCACTGTATATTAATGTGAACAGTTTAAAGTTTTAGACATGCCGATGCTTGTTTGCCGATGCCGATGCTAAGTATCTACGAAGATGTGTATCCAAGTACCAAATACCTTTAAGTATTAAGTAGTACAAAAAGGCGTAGCAACGCAACTGTCACCTAGTCTACCCTAACTGGTACTTGATTTTTGACATATAGAAAGAACTGAATATCTCTTCGAAGAACAGGTAAATCTGAAGAGTCAATAAAGTGCTTTAAAAAACTTAGAAGACTTCTCTTAATATACCTTAAAATGTACGTAATGTCCGAACATCTTGAATCCAAAAATTGAACAGAAAGAGTAGGAAGCGTTACCAAGCGTTACAATCTAGTTGTCATTTTTGTTTGTTTCTCAAGATTATCAGTATGTACGTGGCTAAGTGACAGGGCTACAAAACATGTTTCCAATATGACTAAAATTTGATTTGCTAATAAAAGAAACATTTAATGAACATACCGAATGTTTGTTCCTAGAAAAGACGAAACATCCTCCAGCGCCAGAAGATGTCTAGATCACATCCGCCAACGAGGCCGAAACCAGGTGGGTCACTTATTAGCAGAGTCATATAGCATCGGTGCCTCCTTTTTCGTGCCAGTCGCATCCAGCATCCAACCCTTTCGGACTTATGCGTCACCGTACCATACGGTGCTCCCAACTTCCGGGTATTCTCCGATGAGTTTATCCATTTCCCAACTCCCGCGTTTGCTGGAATGATGGCGTTTCCCCGATGTTTCGAGACGTCAGCGTGTCGGTTTAACTGTTCCACAATTTCCAACGGCACAACAGCACATCAGGTCCCAGGTGGATTTTCTACCACAGACCAGCAAAGTCCACCAGGCAGGCTTACGCCGTAATCTCTTCTTCGCCGATATCGAGCGTGAGAGCTCGGGGACGATGGCTGATCTGGAAAATGATATCTAAAAAGGTATGAATATTTGACGTGCGGAAGTTCGACCCGTACGGCACTCATCGTTCTTGTGCATAAATTATTAGACTACATCTAGCAGCACCGAGGCACCGAGCAGCGTTTTGGTGTTTGGGTGTTGCTTTGCAGCTGCGTCGGACGACCGTCCGACGATGGGTCTATGCGCTTTGTCGGTACGCTGGACACCGATAATTACCGGAAATGTATTATTCAGCGCGAATTTTCTATAATTAAGCGTTATGGTCGATTCTTACGCTGCCAAGATGCGTATGCGGTACAGCAAAGCTGTCACTTACTGACGTTTGTTTGACGTTTGACGATTGGTAGTCTAAGGCGCGTTTATACAGCTTCGTTACAGTCTTAAACAACTAAACGCTTCTTTAGCCAGCGGAGTGGAGAATAAATTCATGATTACTTAGTTTTGAGCAAATCGATACGCATTCGTACGACCGGAAGGTAGCCCGGCAGTTCCGGTCACTTGTCGCCGTTAGCTTGCAGGCAGAGCATCATCATTCATCAAACCGTCCCGTGAAGGGCGACACAGAGTCAAGCGTCTGTGGACGTCGTTTCAATTAACTTTAATTTCTTACCAACAAAACGGAACCATCCACGGGATGAAGTGGTTTGGAAGGTCAGGTCGCCGGCTGGCGGACCACCCCTTCCACTAGCGCGGACATCGAAACCGACCCCGATTGTCCCTCTAATTGTCACTTAAAGCCACGTGCCCGATCAGTGACTATAGCTTCCGTGCATTAGGGCGCCCGGGTGAATTTCTTTCCTATTCCCATTTTTTCTCTCCTGCTTTTGCTCACTCACTCACGCTATTTGCTTTGCATCCGGTCTATTGGCGAAGGATTGGCCCTTGTGGATGACGGCGGACGGTATCTCCGGTTCCAATTTGTCTCCATGACCACCCGGGATGTACGAAATGTCGAGACTGGGGTTGCGAACAGTTGGGAAAATGTGCAACGTTTTGAATACACGGCTGCCAGTTTCCTTTTTGGCACACCGGATATCCGGATGAGTTTCATTCTCAGCACTTTTTTGTTGTTATTATTCATGGGTAGAACGCGAACGGCCCTGGGAACGGCAGCAGGCGGCATCACACTTTCATCATCTTCTAGGGGATAAAAATTCGCAAAACGAACATTAGAGGATGGGGTTTTTGTTGGCTGAGGTACGATAAAGTCTTCGCAAAGAGAGAACTGCTTACAGATGTTACTTTATCGATGATACTTATTGGAAATTCTACAGAGAAGTTGAATTCTGAAACGTTCTCACGCTTGTCTTCGATTAGTAATTTAATCATCGCTCAGCTTTGATATCTTCAACCACAGAACATTCTTTCCAGTTCTAATTTAAATCTAATTCTCATCCCCCATTCACCAGCTCGTATTTCTTGTTCTCATCGCTTTTCTTGAGCCATTAAGCCAGTTCTCCACAAATGATAGATCCACCAACAAATGTCGTTGTAATTGACAGGTTGACTTTCTGGCGACGAGTCGAAGGTTTTTTTTCCTGTTCCTTGTGGCGCCCTAAACAGTTATCTCTAGGTGCCTTGGTGGACAAATCTTACCTTACATCTTTCCGGGGACTGGCATTGGGCAGGGTAAATCGTGTTGCGGTGATTCGGACACGCTCGCTACCCGTATTACATGATTGATTAGGGTAAACTAACCGTGGCCAAACCGTCGGCTTACGTACCGTCATGTGTCTTGGCCGAAAACCGATCCCTCGGAATGTTGGAACAGGTTGGACGCGGTTGAGCAACGAAAAATTACATGCATCATCGATAGGTGTAGCTAGGGGTGGCTAGGGCGGCGTAATTTGAGGACACAACTGTATAACTTAACCCCGGGGATGATTTTCATTTGGTCGATCATTAAGGAACGTCGAGAGAGGGCAAAGGAGAGCCCGGTACGTGTTAGGTAGCGCCAAATAAATAAACTTTAAGACGTGTTGAATGATGATGTCGTGTTTGTGATAGCTTTTGGTGAAAGTAATATAAAGAAAATAGGATCTTTAATTGAGATACAAAGCGATTTAGTGCAACAATTTAAGATGACATTTCTCTCTCGCGACAAGGCAATATGCAACAGAGTTTCCAACACGGCACAATAAACCCTTTCTTAGTAACGCTCGCAAACAGCATTTTCTGTCCTACTTTGTTTTCTGCCCAGCTTTCGCCTCAAGACATTTGCCTCGTTAAAATCACCCGTTTCACAGCCTACTACAGACAAACAGTGGCATTTCTTACGAAGATTCTGCCTTCTTCTCCAGTGGACCGTTCGCATCCACTGGTGGTGGTAACCAAGGATATCTACTGCCGCTTGTCTATTTGTTATCCACTCGACCTGGTAGGGGATGCATATGCTACTAGCGCCTCTATTGACGTAGCACTCAACCGGTGGAGCATTCCGCACTGGTACCCAGCAGACCTGGCAACCATTGCGCACCACAGCACGGCAATGTCTTCGCTTTAACCCAGCAGGACAGTTGCAAAAGGCGAGTGGTAAACAAACGCAAACCCATGGTATTGCGTACGAGCGTGATAACCCTTCGGAACGATTGTCCTGGCGGAATGCCGTTTCCGTTAATTATCTGCGTCTGCGTCGGGATTGCTAATCTTCTCCCGTGCAGTGATAATGGAAGCTGTTCAAGCAAGGGAAAAAATGAAGTCTTAACTGTTTGTGGTTTTCTGGTGTTTCTGTAAACCGGAATTGGAAACAAAGCTAGAGTAAGTTTACTACCTAATGGAAAAGATAAAGGATGGTGGAAAAAGGAGTAAAAATAGATGTAATTATACTGGGTTGCATGAGTGAGTACGGGTGAGTTGATATCGTAACAATGGTGATCTAGCGTATGTTAGCAATTTAGAGGATAGAAAAACTGGGAACCGTTTGCTCATGCGAGCACGAATTGGCATGATTGATTAGGGTAAACTAACCGTGGCCAAACCGTCGGCTTACGTACCGTCATGTGTCTTGGCCGAAAACCGATCCCTCGGAATGTTGGAACAGGTTGGACGCGGTTGAGCAACGAAAAATTACATGCATCATCGATAGGTGTAGCTAGGGGTGGCTAGGGCGGCGTAATTTGAGGACACAACTGTATAACTTAACCCCGGGGATGATTTTCATTTGGTCGATCATTAAGGAACGTCGAGAGAGGGCAAAGGAGAGCCCGGTACGTGTTAGGTAGCGCCAAATAAATAAACTTTAAGACGTGTTGAATGATGATGTCGTGTTTGTGATAGCTTTTGGTGAAAGTAATATAAAGAAAACAGGATCTTTAATTGAGATACATTTACAGAGCGATTTAAAAAAAAGCGTCAGATTTAGTGCAACATTTTAAGATGACATTTCTCCCTCGAGACAAGGAAATATGCAACAGAGTTTCCAACACGGCACAATAAACCCTTTCTTAGTAACGCTCGCAAACAGCATTTTCTGTCCTACTTTGTTTTCTGCCCAGCTTTCGCCTCAAGACATTTGCCTCGTTAAAATCACCCGTTTCACAGCCTACTACAGACAAACAGTGGCATTTCTTACGAAGATTCTGCCTTCTTCTCCAGTGGACCGTTCGCATCCACTGGTGGTGGTGGTAGCCAAGGATACCTACTGCCGCTTGTCTATTTGTTATCCACTCGACCTGGTAGGGGATGCACATGCTACTAGCGCCTCTATTGACGTAGCACTCAACCGGTGGAGCATTCCGCACTGGTACCCAGCAGTCCTGGCAACCATTGCGCACCACAGCACGGCAATGTCTTCACTTTAACCTAGCAGGACAGTTGCAAAAGGCGAGTGGTAAACAAACGCAAACCCATGGTATTGCGTACGAGCGTGATAACCCTTCGGAACGATTGTCCTGGCGGAATGCCGTTTCCATTAATTATCTGCGTCTGCGTCGGGATTGCTAATCTTCTCCCGTGCAGTGATAATGGAAGCTGTTCAAGCAAGGGAAAAAATGAAGTCTTATCTGTTTGTGGTTTTCTGGTGTTTCTGTAAACCGGAATTGGAAACAAAGCTAGAGCAAGTTTACTACGTAATGGAAAAGATAAAGGATGGTGGAAAAAGGAGTAAAACTAGATGTAATTATACTGGGTTGCATGAGTGAGTACGGGTGAGTTGATATTGTATGGTGGTCTAGCGTATGTTAGCAATTTAGAGGATAGAAAAACTGGGAACCATTAGTCCATGCGAGAATGGATTTGACTTGATTCTAGGTAGGTCACCAAAATGTCACCAAATGACTATTGCTTATAAGTTTCTTCCTTTTTCCAGTATGACTATAAAGGATAACTGTGATTTCATGTACACTTTGGAGGTTTAAGAATCAAATTAGATAAAAAAGGATAAGATAACAATGAATACTACAAAATTCCCAGAGATTTAAAGCTGCAGAATTATTGATGTACATTTCTGTTTAAAGAAACCTATCTAAAACTCACAGAATCATCATATAAACAATCGAGATAAAAAATTTCGAATATTAGTCTTATATAGCGAACTATACAATTAACAAAAGTACCCATATTTCTAATTCAAACCTCGAATGAACCACTCTTTTTTATAGATATAATTTATCCAGTTATAACAGTTTTCAATACACCGTTCTTTGGAGATCCAAAATCATAGATTAAATGCTACTTTTCATGCTTAAGTAAGTCTTCAATTTTGTTTGCTGCTCTGCTATAACTAAGCATTTATCCAAAAATTGTCTAGAGAGAGCTGTAATAACTCTAGTTTTAGAACAACATTCTTGCAATGTTAGAATAGGCCAAGTTATTTATGTGCTTTTTGAGATATTTAAACACTCTGCTTGATATCTCTAATTTAATGAGGATTCTAAGGAAACGCTTACAAGTATTTTCATTAAAGTTCTTGCAACTAGAAGCAAATAGAATCTCCCCTGTCGATAACTTAGATGCTTCCACAAAAAATTCCATATTTCTTCATACGGCAATTTGGAAGAAAACGCCCGAGTACGTGTACATACACTGAAACGAATCAAACATCGGAATCTTCACCATATCTTCAACCGTCAGCCAATCACAACTGGAAGCAGAACTTTGAAAGAATGCATTGTGCACTGATCGTGCACGGACTGCCATAATTGTACGCGTTCAAGCACAGGCAGTGAGCTATGCAAAGATGCTACGAGCAAACCGTGCCAGATAGCTGATGCATCCGTTTGATCTTATCGATGGCAATGATAAATGTTTCTTACCGAGCGTATCGCATTTTAATTCTTAGAAATCGTTATGAGTGAGAAGAACTTTATTGAATACAAATACCAAGAGTATGCTAAGAAAAAGAGTGCACCAAACAGGGCACATGTACGTAATAGGATTACACATCGGGCGAACTGAACCGTTATCCGTGTTATCCACGAAGCCACAAAACATCACATTTACGGCTTTGCAGTGGTGTAAATCGAGCTTAAACCAGGAACCTTTGCGATTAATCTGTTGATAATGTGTTGGTGTGATTTTCGCAACCGACAACCGTTGACAACTTTGCGAAACCGATTGAACCGGCGAATGGGTCGGATCAGAGAGAGAGAAGGAGAGAAAAAAATCTATTACAATGAAGTCCTTTTGGGCTGGTGTAATCCTTCGGTGACAATGGATAACCTTATCGTGGTAATCTGCTTACAAGCGGAGTAAGTAAGGATTTTGTTTGTATGCTAACAGGCAGGATTTTGTGTCTGATCGCTGATGAACTCCACGGGTGAGCTTTTGATAGACTAAGAGCGAGACATTTCGGTTGTTTACGGATGCTTAAATACATAAATTTTCCTGCATTACAGAAAGAAAGACAGCGATGTTAGATGCAACAAGTGCATACCTCCTCCAGGTGTCCCGAACACTTCAACGCGACACGCGACTTGGGCGATGTAATTGCATTTGCACACGTTTGTCTTCTAGCACGTCTGTAGTGACGCGACCAGCGTGCGCGTGCCGCCTGTAATCGTGCATTTTCTAAGCCTGTTTAGACAGTTGAATCGGCTTACCAGTCCCGCTGACAACGATTCAATTCACGGCCCAGCTTTCTCCTTCTACTGCTTGCGGCATGATGTGTACAAAATTAAAAAAAATCGTCTAATACTGTTTGGTAACTTCTTGGTGCGTTCCAGGCACCGAGACACAGACCGACACCCAATTTGTCATCCAATCAGCGATAAATATCAACAAACCAACCGATTCAAACACAAACACGACGCCGTACCCGCGATGCGGGCCCGGGGCCCAGGCCCAGCAGTGTGACAGGGAAGCCTGCCAGCAGCCGCCATTATTATTGTCGTACAAGGGGATTTAACACTTTGCCATTTTTTGTTCGTGTTGTTGCGGTGTTGTTGCTGCCACTGGTGGTGGTGTGTGGTGCTACTTCATTACACACTAGCCTTTCCCTGCTGGCTGGTTTTGACTGTCCGGTTTGGTGGCGGCCGGTCGACGGTTACTCTACGCCGAAGCCCTAAGAATGTCACGAATAGCGGAATACTGTGGAACCATTCGCCCGTGTGTGCGGAGTTCGTTTGGTGGATGCCATTTCGTGCCCATTGGGTTGGTGGTTTGTTGTTTTCGGGACCGTTAAATATGTTATTCAAATCACGTAGTTTGAGTAAATTCAGACATTGGTGCACTTGTGGGGCATCTTCATATCAGACGATTGCCATTTCGAGATTCATATTAGGGGGTTTTGGTACGTACGAAATGGTACTTTAATCGGATAGGCAGAGCTATCAAGCAATCTGAAGGTATAAGAGCAAGGGTGTACACAGTCTCGATTTAAAGCTAATGTTTGTGATTTAATTAATTAATTAAAGTTGTTATCAAGGGAAAAAACTTAGAAAAATTGATTCAAATTTTAGTTCTTTTTCCTTAAGTTGACAAAAATTTATAGTTTATATTTAACATTGTTGAAACGAAGTTTAAACAGAATCTCTACTTATCATTACAACCGATTTGTCAAAATTTTTGTCTAGTTTATTTTCTTATGTGTCCCAAAAATACACACCGAAAGGAAGTACAAGGAAAACTGAAATAAAGACTAAAAGCAACGTTTCTCGCAATTTTGGGTTAATATTACAATTATACCTTATATCTTATAAATACTTTAGTTTGAATTACCTAATCTCATCATATTTGTGTACAATAAGATTCGCTTGAGGTTTTTTTCACACTGACAAACACTCTTTTCGCGGATTCGGCCTTAACAAACCAATCATTAAAGAAGCGTTACGAAGCGTTACGTTCCATTTCTTTTCACTTGTTTGTCGCTTGTTTCACTAGAAAAACTGTTGCATTTTACGGAAATATCAGTCAACAAGACGTGGAAATGGAAGTATTAAAATTACTTCGAAAGTATTATTCTTTCTCTAGTTTTTTTTTTATTTTATGATATTTCTTTAACTGATATAAACAAATTTAATTTTCTATCTGTTTTTACTTATTTTACTCGCTTATAGATAAAAAACTTTTTCTTTTTCTCTATTCCTAGCTTTCTATAACTTCTTTATCTGTAGCTGAACCAACTTCCTGTGTAACAAAAAATTAGTTAATTAAAAAAGTAGTTCGAAAAAAGAAACATTATAGCTTAATCCGCTCTCTTCATTTTGTTATACTATTTCTACTCAATGAATTTCCCCCCAAAACACTCATTATAGTCTTAACCACTCGTTTACTTTCATTTTGGCACTTGTTTCGCTCATTAATCATTCATCGCCCATCGCTCGAGTGGACAAATTAAAATGCACAATTACATGCCGAGATGTGCCATGTTGGGGCATCCTGTTTTTTTTGGCAATAAAAGCTGCAAAGAAAAAGCCCCCGCTTCATAATAACTTCCAAAAAAGAAGGTACACAACCAATGAAAACGAAAAGAAAACCACCACCAACCACTTGAAGCCGGTGTGCAACTGTTGCAGTCAACTGTCGTTCCTTTGGCTTGAGGGTGGCACATCGAGGTACTACGTGATGAGGGGTTTGCTGTTTTTTTTTGCAGCAACAGAAGTAGTTAATTTTGAGATTGGCACTCTTTTGTACTTGGTTTGCTCTTGGGCTTTTGGAGCTGCTTTGCTCGGGATGGTCGGGAGCGTTTAGTATTGAGTGGAGGTAGTGCTTAACTCGGGCCAGATGATTCCGTTTTGTCACACTTTTCTTCCACTATCTGAAGCACCCTCGAGTGAAGAATTCGGTGTTCGTGGTTAATGTGGTTAATGGGGGTGACGGGTACAGGATGCTGCACGAGTGGTATTAATGTTGTTGAAATTAATAAGGATTAGCTTAAGTAGGAAGTTTTTAGCAGAACTTCTATTTCTCAAAATGTTTAGATCGTACTTCGTGCTTTGTCCGTGCGATAGAGATCTTCCGGACATTCTTCACGAGAGTTATCCGTAGCCAATTAACGTCCCTGTAATTGATCTCTCGCACTCCGGAAGAGATCTATTTCTACCGGAGGTTAAGAAATCGCACACAAACAACACAAAACTTCGTCCCAATCGTTTAATCCGCTTGTTGTTGTCAGCTGGCTGTTGTCGCCCCGGCTCTGACCTACGTCCTGCTGTCAGCTGCACTGCTCAAGCGATTACTGTCCGATGCTCTAAATGCCGAACAAATATGTCACAAAACGGTGCACCTGAATTGGTCCGTTCGGTGCTGTTAGTTGAAGTGAAAGACAGCCAACGACAAAACAACAACACAGCCCTGGGAGAACAAACTTAACAAGACAACGCTGATGAGGATTATACCGGTACCGAACCGAAGGATTTTCGCCGTTGTTCAGGATAATTACAAATTATGCGGCGTCTACCGGACGATCTACCGGAGACCCGGGCAACAAAGGCACAACACACACGCACAGTAGCGTAGGAATTTTGGGCCGAAAAACATTGAATGTCATTTTTACGGATGATTGCACAAACGGGTGCACACAAAAATGCATTCCTGGCGATGCATGTAAGCGATGTCGCTCCAGGGAGTACACAAGGCTAAATGCCATCTCAACCCGGTTGCTGAACGCAAGTTGGGACAGTTTGATTGGTTCGTGAGGGTTCGGGAGGTTTTATGGCATTTTTTTTTTCTTCTACCAGCTTTTCGGCTAAAGTATAATGCACACAGGACAATAGGATGCAAGGGATACAGGTATCACTTGCTTCTTGTACGCTAGACAGGCGAGAGTGTAACAGGGAACCGAATCATGGTAAGTGCTTCTATTGTTGGCATTGCTTTGAGCTGTTTGGAGTGGGTTTTGCGGCTCGTTAAATGCTTGCTGGAGTTTGTAAAGTGTCCCAATAATGATCTAGATTTAGCCGGATTAGGAAGGATTCTGTGAGTTTTTGGGAGGAAACACGAGTTTCTTGAAGTGTTATCCTATTATGGTAACCAATACTGTTAATTGTTGCGATAATTGAGTATGAAAAAAAAGATTTGGATGCTTAAAAGCTAATTTTTTTTATCAAAAAATAAATGTTTTCTTTTGTGTACTTGTTAAATATACTATTTAAGTTTGTTTATGAACCAAATGCGAGTGTTTTGTCTTGTATTCTGTGCCTTTTTTATATTTAAAAAGACACTGGACATTCTAGATGATATCACAAAAACGCCATCTAGTTTTTCAATTGCTGAATAGTTATAATAAAATTACATCGGGAACCCAAATTCTTTAAAGAACCATCAATCTTTGAAGAATTTCTTCACTCGGTCAGGATGAAATAGACTATATTGACGTAGACTTGAAACTTGTTGCATTTTTTTCTTTTGGTGCAGACGAAACTTTTCGGGAGCAAAATATTTTAGTCCTATCCTTAAACTGTCAAATACTTCTAAAATTGTTATTGCAGTTGTACGTTTATTTTTATTTATCGACGGACTGAATAACTGTATTGATAGTGTCGGTGTTTTTAAATAAGATTAAATCATTTAGCTATGCCTAGTCTCTTTACTCTGTCACTGAAAATCAACGCCCTTGTGATACCTACCAGTGCTTAAGAGTGGAGCGTCCTGGCAGGTACATACAGGAACAACGACGAGAGAAGCGTTGGGCGATGATACCAAGTCTCCTAAGTCTGCATGTCTTGCATGTTGTATGCGGTCGTCGAGAAGCGGTAACCCGGAGAAGAAGACAGCTGGTCCTGTACTCCAGAGTACTATTCCAAGAACTAGTAGCCCGATGTTGGATGAATTCGAGATGCGCCAAGGCCCACTTTGAAGGAGCAATAAAGCGTATTTGTCCATAAGGGATCACAAAATTCAGTATCTGAAATATCATGTGCAGAAATTGTTAGCTCATTAAGTCATTGCGATGTTATTAATGCGCCGCCTTAGCTGATGTTATTTGCTATAAATTTCAACTTCTTTATTCGCTATAATTAGTGCTGGTTTTGCGATATCAACTGACCCTGAGAATCTGACTGAGACTGATTGAGAAAGAGGAACTGAAATATTATCTCTCTCCAGCGTTTGCTTGAAGAGGAAGCTCGAGATATAGCTGAGAATCTTCACTACAACAGCTGAAAATGTCATTCAACGTGATATTTGTAATATAATTTTAACAAACAAATAATTAAAAAAAACACTTTAAATTAAGTATTTATCTTAGTTTCTGCTTCTGTCTCTGAACGACATGTTGACACAATTTATGCATCTATGTGGTCTTTGGTCAGTAACTACTTAATCTTCATCAACTTCCAGGACATTTTCAAACAAAACCATGTGATCATGCCTGTTAGCCCACACAAATATCGATCAATCATTTACGCCGCTCCGGTGTGACACACACTGGCCAAAGGGTTTGAGCAGATGAAATAAAATGGTACAGATTGCTTAATTACTTTACCTCCCAACAAAACAACCAACCAAAAACTGGACCTCCACCAACGCGAAGACCACACGCACGACTCCACACGACGGTTAATGAGAACTTCCATCATCGGCTCCTGATTAGCCTTTCACGAAACGGTGATTTGGTTTAACGTTCCAGTCGCGTGGGTGAGATAATTATGAGCTTATGAATGTTTATTTTATTCGGAAAAAACATTTCCAGCCTTTTTTTTTCCAGCTAAAGGCGAGTGTAAAATGAAGCTTAAATTATGGTAGATATCTTTATATTTCGTGCTTTAATTTTTAAACAGCTTTAAGATCTAGGTGACGATATTGAGCAGGAAGCCTGCCTGCACTTGTAGACAGCTTGATGGAGCAATTCTCCGTTGATGATTAGACCGATCAACGGGAAGATTATCGACGGGATATATGTACATATAATCCATCGTGACCTGCCAGTATGACGCTGTCCTGGGGAAGCGACTGGATTGCCGGGTCGATGGCGGTGGTCCAGAAGAAAACTTGTGTCCCCTTTAGTGGGGTGGCCTGCTGGCGCCAAAGGGTGCCCGAACGGTGGGTGTAGCAACAGTTCTGCATGAAGATGCCGACACCGAGCCGTTCATCGGCCCGCCGGTCACGCCGTTCATTGGCATCGTCAGGAGTTAGATTGAAATTTATGTAAATGCAAGAAAATTGATTACATTCATTTGGTTAGCACAGTTTGGAGCTGGCAAGAGCGTGGCGTGATGGAGTATGAAGAGTGGATGAGTTGTTGGAGGTTTGCCAAAGGAATCAAAGAGATCATAATCATAATTTATTAAATTTAACTCCATATTTCTTGAATGTCTTAACTAACGTAACAAATTTTATAAAAATCTGAATGCATCTTTCTATGAAATATGCAAAATGTCATCCAAAGCAAAGTAAATAAATCGTTGCTGGTGGTGAGAAAAAAAGGTTCTCATAAAAAAAACGGCCAAGAAAATGAGAAAGTGAGCACAGAAGAGAAGAGACCCAATAATACAAGCAAACTACAACATAATTGATTATTATTATTGTGTACAACATAACCATTTAGTGTCGTTAGGTCGGGTCGGATTTTTTCAAGGCACGGTTGGGGGTTGTCCATTCCGTACCGTGCCCGTACCCCACACTATGCACGAAAACGGTGGGAAAAGTGGTTTTTCTTTCCCACTCCGGTGGGGTTCTCCATCGGGGGTCTTCTGCTGCTCTCGATCGAAAACTGCCAATTGAACGATGGACGTAGTCATCGCTGTTGTCGTCATCGTCGTCGTCGTGGGCGCTCCTGACGCGATTCTGATGAATTCACGATGCCGTGACCGGGGAACCAGGCCCGGCTGACTGTAGGCGAGATGAAACCAATCGGTCGTCCGTGGCGAAAGGTCCAAGGCCCACCAATGCCCGAGTGGATGATAATTGGCTAAAGTAGACGACCGCGCTCGTCCGGCTGCGTGGTCGTGGGTGGTTTCGATGGCGTTTTGACGCCACCGCGAGGAGCACGGAACGCGGGGTGTTGAGCTTCCGGCACCCAGTGCAACAGGGTGGTCAATTGTTGATTGGGTACCACCGCGCGCGATCATTAGTTCGGCTCATCCGGCTTCGGGTTCGTGATGAAGTGCAAATTTATGACAAGTCGGTGTGGTGGTACCAGCCGTGGAATGTTTTGTTGAAGCTGAGCTGGCGATAGTGCGACGCGAAGAATGGAAGATCTTGTTGAGCTGCTGCTATTGGTTTATAAGGGGTTTCGAAAGCAACTCAGGGTGTACTTGTTGGAAGGGATGAAGTGCATTTGAAGTACTTTGCATGTAAGAACTGTAGATACAAAGGATACTAATTTCGGATTGCTTAATTTTGTAATTAAAAGTTTTAATTTAAAGTTCTAATTTCTAACATTCTCCTGATGGTCCTCAAGCTATTAAGATATCTCTTGTGTGGTATATTTCATTGAAGATTTCTCGGCTAAAAGTGGTATAAAGTCACTATGCGCGCCTAGGGCACAGGAAGTTTGGAAGAAAGTTGGCTTCTATCACAAATCAAAAATTTTACTAAATGCATCTAATGGTTGCATCTAATGGTGTTTAGATTTAGACGCTACCATTTCTCATTGGTCACACATCTTCAACATATAAGAACAGTTGGTTCCAAGATATTAGGATAAGGATTTTTTTTAAAAGATCTAACAAGATTTTCTGCAAACTCTCCCTTACATGAGGCTCATCTTCCGATTTGCCAGAGACAACGGTCTTATCCTGTGACTCCTCTTCGCAATAGTCCTACCCCTCCTTATTCCATCCTTTTTGTTAAATGTGGTGTTGTCTCAGTCTTAAGTGTTTTTTGTCGTTGATGTTTTTTGTTCGTTTTTGTATAAGATACGGGTAATCTGTTGACATAGCAGCGGCATCCGCGCAATGTCGACACTGTTGTATAAAGGAGGCAGGCTTGTTTGGCTGTGGCAGTGTTCTCCATACCATTCCAGCAGTGGCAGGACGGGTTTGGCCGTGTTAGCTTTGGGTGCGGGAGTGGTCGGTGGGTTAAGTCGCGAGAGTAGTGGAGTCGCTCTTGCTGCTACGGGATGAGACTCGCCGATCATTTTTGGATTCGACGCTGGCATGATCGAGCTGGGACTGTCATTGCTGGGCTGCTTGTTGAACACTGGATGCAGCCAAATCAATGTTTGTACTGTCCAGACGGTTTTCTTTGTTTTCTATGTTTCTTTTTCAGTCCAAATCCGCAACTCGGAAGGACGAAACCCAATCCCGTTCCTGCCATAGAACAACGAATCCACACAACCATCAAGCAATAGTAACATAGATTGAACTGGACCAGAATCACGAACACCCTACATCCACACTTCAACAACAACAATAGACCTGGAAAACAACCTCTCCTCCACTCATCTTTAACCGAGTATGCCCGGGATAAGGCAAATTACAAGGAGGAAATGCCTTGTAAATCTCATGAACTTATACTTCGTCATCACCTGCGGAGGTGACAATACGGCCTACGGCCGTCATATTACAAATTAAATAAATAAAAATAAATAAATTTTCTGCAAACTTGAAGTTGCAAGTACCATAATGTTGGACACAATCCTGATTTCAAGATGTGCTTTGTATTAAAGGTGTAAGACGATCTTGTTGTGTTTCACGTACTAGAGGATTAATGATGGATGACATTGATTGTTAGATATGGCATACATAAATCGTTACGAGTCTGTCAGGACATGACCAACCGTAGCGATCATAAAGATATGCTGATAATCTTTAAGAAAGTATCATCGTGTTTTCTTCAGTTGTATATAAAGATAGAGGAAGTAATATTGCTACTCTAAGTCGAAAAGAACTGAATATACGTGGAAACAACTCAATAGTCAACGAAGGCTCAAACTCTCAACAACTCCGGTTGAGCCAAGTAGTTTTTTTTGGTCCGACGGTAGTGGCCTTTGTCTTCACACGGATGGAACAGGTATCAAATCTCGTCTGGATCGTCTCTCCGTACGCAGGACTGACTATCTAGCTACTGTATATAGGAATATTTTGTTAAGGAAGCTAGAAATCATAAGCCAAGATCACGCGTGATTGTAGAGTTTAAGAAGAAAATCTAGTAATTTTGAAGTTTAATTTATTAGAACTTGGAGAATAAGAAGCGTCAGCATATGTGACTTAGATCAATAATATCGAAAAAACTGTGATAAAAAAGACCAACAACATTTAATTTAAACCTGATCTAGTTTTCCTTACATATGATCAATCTTGCTCATCAAGCCCAACGCTCACAGCAGTGGCATCTTGTAAACCAATTTTATCACACGTACGCTTACAAACAAACTGCGATCGAGTGAATTGATTTACAAGATAGCACACACTCCTGATAAGATCAAGACCATCCATTCACGGCCACATCTGCCACATAGCGATACGGTTGCACTAGTTCTTGTGTGTTACACGCGTGAGTCACAGCTGGAAACAGGTGTGACAACAAAAAAAGAAACAAAATCGCAAAGGAAAAAACAATTTATCTCTTTTTTTTCGTTTGTTGAAATGCAGTTTCAATGCAACACCATAAAACATGCATTCTATTAAGATGCTGTCGAATGCACTCACAGTCCCGGGTACGGGTGCAATACAATCAACCAATAAACGCAATCAACGAGGACGGATGGGAAGAAAAACAACCCCGGCCTTCAGCGTACCCCATTCGCGCAAATGATAAGCGAAGGCATAAATTTATGTTAAAACGATGCGAATTCAAAATGGGAGAGTGAAAACGAAAAAACAAACCACGACAACCACAGTTACACAAGGTACCAGGCGACACATAAGGCCAAACTTCGCGGACACGAAAGTGGCAAAACAAATATTAAATGAAATTTTGCACTTCTTCACAATTAAATTAACGCACAGTTCTGGTTTTGCCGAACGGTTGGGGGTCTTTGGCGTCTGTGTGCGCCTTCGCCGAGGGTCTTGCCTGGGTGGTGTGGTGCATTCAGCGTGTACCGAGCGACCGGCAAATGGTGCGACAATTGTGACTAATGTAAAAGCACTTGCTGCTGCTGTGCCTACAATCAATGTGCATTGATTAAGTGTAGCTAGATGGGACGCAAGGGTGATGCAGGCTGGGAGTGCTGAGGAGTACCGACAGCATCAACAAAAAAAACAAACATGAATTTAATGTTTCTCTCCACGCCGAGGACGCTTGAAGTTGGTGATGATAAGGCTTTGCACGCAACAACCACAAAAAAACCCGATCACCAATTGCTGGTCTCCTTCTGTACGATCGATCTGATCGACTTCTTGTCGCTACTGCTGCTACTGCTCTCGGTGGTTGTTTCCTTTAGTTCCTTTCAACACGCTCTCCTTACAGGTCACCTTCTTTCGGAATGGTGATGGGACAGACTAGAGGAAAAAAACGAAAAGCCTCCAACTCGCCCGAAGGGAACGAAATTCCATCGGGTTCCGGGCGTTCGGCGAACAATTAAAAGTAATTTTTCTGCATAAATTGATACGCAGCGCAGCGCAGAGTTGGTGTCTGGTTTCGTGGAAAACCGTACCGACGACACCATCCCAAAAATGGGGATCGACCCGATGCGGAGCGAGAATCTCAGAAGATTCCGCTTCGCTTCCGAGAAGCGGGGCCGGGCCAGATCCGCCACGCACTCCGGAACAGGTCCGGCTGAATACGCGCTGTTTTATTCGACGCCCAAAAAAGGGCGTGTGGTAAGTACCCGCAGAAGGTGGTGGTGAATAGTTGCACAGGGGTGGGTAGAACGGGAACGGGGGTTTGCACAGGGGTGAGGAGAACGGGAACGGGGGTTCTGTCATTGCCGGATTCCCGGGGTCGAGTCGGTCGGAAGGGATGGAATGAAGCTAATGAACACATTAAACCTCGGGAGTTGGCGACGATGATTGCGATGATGATGATGATGATGGTGAGTGATGATGGCACGGAGAAAGATGATTGAAGCTCAATCATGCCATGGCTGTAGATGGGCATAAGCTGCAACTGTGTCGAGGCAAAAATCGGACCATTGGCCCGGTTTTTTTTTTTTTATTCCTGCAAGCGGGAGTTATTTTGATGCGTTTCACATCGCGATGGTGCCTGCGCGAGCATTACTGGCTGCTGCTGGTACAGGCCGTGTGGATTAAATGGTTCTGTGAAATGCTTAACACGTCGGGGATGGAACACGGGAATGGCACATTGTTGCAGAATGGAATTTGAAGAGCACAGTCTGTGCGTTGGATGCTGTCGGAATAATCAACAGGGAGCGGTTCTTTGCAGTGCGACAAGTGAGTACAGGAAACGTAATTGCTAGGTTAAATTAGGTGTGCCAAGTGTGGTGCTACTGTTTCCCAACAGATGCCGCTAGAGGTAAACTGAAGATGATGTACTATAGGGTTTTTTATCATCACTAAGTCATATCACTAAATCGACAGTAAATTCTAACATCTAACACTCGACCTTCTAGGTGTAATATACTATAACCTGCTCCAGCTTATATCACATCTTAGGGATCGACAACAAATGCACTAGCTACTTTTGAGGTAATCCAGTGGAGAGGTTGGTTTTTTCTACGGTAGAACTGCATATAGAATCGCAACTCTATTGACTATCCAGCTATTTAGTAAAGATACTATATCAAACGTATTTTAAGCTCTTTTAATGGCTGGCATGCTCTGATAGTCAATTCAAACAAGTCGTTAGTCGTTGAGTCAAACACGTTAGACGTTGAGGTGCTACAACCGCTTCACAGGTTTGACCTGCAGCAACAATCCTTATTACATCTGACGGTCTAGCGCCTTCGTCTGCCAATCAAATATCTCGGCCGTTCTTGCAGTCGCATCAACGCCATCACTCAATCTTTGGATGGGCCTACCACACCTCCTCTTCTCATGTGGACGGTCTAAAAAGATTTTACGGGCTGGATCGTTCGGTGCCATTCTCATGACATGATCAGTCTTTCGCTGCACGATAATGAGATAACCGTATAGGTCGTAGAGCTTGTCATTGTACTGACTTTTGTCAGCACTGCTGAATTGTCTTTCCACATATATGCGGCCAACAATCCTTTCTCCACCAGCTTTGTACAGGGTCAGAGGCGTATGTGAGTACTGGAACTGTAAACCTGCTATACAACTCGAGCTAGAAGGTTGCATTGTCCGTCGCGACAGGTATTTTGAGTGTAGAAGTTATTTTTTCAGCATGTAATATGATTGATTAGCATGTCAACACTTATTTTGGTGTCGGTGCCGACTTTTGACCTCAAATAGATAAAATGTTGGACGACTTGGAAGGTGCGATTAAGTATCACTTTGATTTTTGTGTCGTTAAGCTCTAACCCGAGTTTCAGTGACACCTGTTCAATCCATTGGTAAGCTTCTGCTACGTAGGAGAGCCTCAATACAATGATGTCTATGTCATCAGTGTATGTCAAGATCTGGATTGGCTTATTGAAGATGGTTCACGAAGTGTTGCGCTGCGAGTGTAGGATGTTCCTTTCAAGCGTCACATTGAGCAGTACACAGGGAAACCCATCTCATTGAGGCCCTTAAATTGTAGCAAATGACCGTGAGAGTGATGAAATGAGTTCAGTTGTCAAATATTGTATATCTCTTACCGCTAACAGATCATTAATTGAAGTATTTAGAGTTTTTTGAGGCGGTTGTTAACAGTCATTTATCATAACGATTCTAAACATCAGCTAAAGCATTCAGGATAATCAGATGGCTATTCTCTTAATTTCCCGACAAACGACAAACTACTCTTGGTGTCGACATGTCAGTATTGTTTGCAGGGTTTTAAGATTTGGGAACTAAAAAATACGTGTTTTTTTAATGATATTTTTCATTTCCTGGGTTTATACGTAAACAACAGGAAAATAGTTGCTTTACTATTATTTTATGGAAGTTAAAACTATCTGAAAAAGTATGTATTTGATGCATATATTACGATATGAATAAAATAATATCTAAAACCATTCAAACCACCAGACCGGGATGATTAAATAAAACAAGTTAATGTTATTAGAATATTTATGTACATACACAGCTTTGTGATGTATTTAACCGATATTATAACGAACTGTAATACCTTTAAATTCCTCCAAAAATCAAGCACTCATATAAATTTACCAATCCTATGCAAGAAAAAGTCTGTACACATAGCGATGCTTGTACCGAATCGAAATAAAATAAATAACCCATCCGACTTTGGCGGCTTTGGGCCGAAAACCGACGCCAAAGGAAACGAGCAAGTAATTAGACATGATACATTTCGACGCTAAGCCCCCCCCCC
>KZ061826.1:202878-244018 GCA_002091835.1 Anopheles maculatus
GATGCCTCCCTCTCCCCCCCCCCCCCCCCCCCCGCCTGTATGCCTGCGTGCGTGTGTGTGTGTGTGTGTACTCATGGTGCAGTGTGACGTTGCACTTAGTGCAGTCGCTTCTGGATTTAACATTCGCGTCGGGCTTAAAACGAAAAGGCCTCGGAGGATGGAGCACAGAACCAAGCGATAAAACCGCACTTTCAGCACAGGCAGCAGCTCAGTCAGAGCGCCATCAATCTATCATTTTCATTCAATTCTTTTTTTTCCCAACTGTTGGATCCAGACGTGACCAGTGCCGGGGCTGCCAAACATTAAAAAATGACTTTACAGATTGCCGCCCGAAACGCGCGATCATCTGCGTAACGGGAGCGATACTCCGGGAGCAAATATCTCTCTGCGTCGATCGTTGATCTGCGTTGATCGGCGGTAGTGATGAAGAACCGGAAGGATAAATCGCACCGAGCGGCAGATACGGATGTACATGGGTGGTAAATTGGCGGTAAACTATAAAAAGATACTCGAAGGCCCCAAAGTTGGCTGGCTGGCGCTGGCGATGGCCTCACGAATGAATAGATGAATAATTTCACTTTAAAAATCTTTATGATATATGTACATTTAAACGAGCGCGGGCACACACACAGACGCCGGGAGTAAGCTCAGCATGGGATGGATTATGAGGGGGCCGTAACGGGAAAGGCCCGCTGGTTCCCATGGCGCTTGGGATAGGGCGCCACTGAAGGGAGCATAATTTTTCCTGGAAGCACTGAGTTAAAATCTGAAGTAGCCGGTGCATCAAACATATGTGCGCGTATGCAACGACGGTGCCAAGCAGCCGGCCTGTCGCAACAGTCAAATGTCAATCTCGGTCTTAATCGAGCTCAGGATTCTTCCACACGCCCCTTGGTTTGACGGTTTGTGGTTTGGGATGGAGTCGGATATGGAGTGCAGTTCATCAGCAGTTCATAATCACTTCATCACGTCGGAGCTGTTTGTTTGCGATCGGAGTTTTCGAAGTTTACAGTGCGTTTCATATATAATATCATGTTTTTGAATTTTATTTACGTTAAACAAACATTTAATTGAATAATATTCTAATCAAAGTATGCCATAAATCTGCTTAGAATGAAATATTTCACTAATTTGATTGACATATTTCGTACACTTACCGCAGCCAACATACTGCACTTTAAAGTATTGTAAGTAAAATTTGAAGTTCACTGTACATTTTTGCAAGACAGTCCCGGGAACTCCAGAACTCCGGTTGAAAGATGATTATCACGCGCCGCGAAATCACCAAACGCCAGCAGAACAGGCCGCGCGCGTTATGATTTCTGGCGTTGATTTCTTTTTGCTCTCAAATATGCTGGTTTTTTTGTTGTGGTTGTTCTTGTGCCCCATAAAGTTGACGGGTCGGCTACGCACGGCTACCCTATCGCCGGCATGTCATCACCATCGGAAACCCACATTCGGCAGGGCCGTCGAAAGTGTCGGTAGCGCTTTGAAGGAACATTTTTCATGTACCGACACGATCCGCAACCGGCGTCTTCACACGCTGCAGCACGAATGACAGGTTGATGATGATCTTCGGACTACCCCATGTCGGCAGTTAGTACGGTAGTTGGTGCCATATGGGGAGGATAATTCGGTGGGATGATCGCCGTGCCGTGTTTTACTGCAGCGAATGTGGAACAGTGAAGCAGAGTTCCCAGAAATTCGAACCGTTGCATCAGATAGAAGACGTTTGGCAAACGAATGGCCGTGGGAAGAATGAGCGAATTTTAGTGCGTCATGGCTGCGTAAAAATCTTAATGAGAATGGGATGGTTACAGTGGGACGTTTGTACGTAAAAGACTTTCTTTTAAGAATGATTTACTGCTGTTTGTGTTTGGTATGTTATCGGCTAGTAAAGAATTACAGGATCACAAGCTCGTGAATTAATGATTTAAGAGGGATTTGCTTGTAGACTTCTTATTGGTACATTTAATCATGGAATCTTATTGAAACACATTAGAACATGTGGTAGAACATTAAAGTTTTATAACTACACATCACATACTATGAAACTTGAAAGTTTATAAGCAGGCGGAGAGGTCCTGGCCCTCTAGTATTAACTTTAATAAGAGGTTTACAAACGTGTTGACGCAGAAAAAATCGCTGAAATTAAGCGTTCCGCAATTGCTTTTACTTAAAAAAATACATATTCGGTATTTCGGCCGTCATATTGTAAATTAAAAAAATATCCTGAAATGAAGAGGAAGAAACAAAAGGCCTTTACACGAAAGATATAGTAAACCAGGTAAAAAGATGGGATAACAAAAACGTATCAAAAATTAGTTATTAAAAAAATATTTAATGTTTTAACGATAGCATTTCTTGGAGAATATAAGTCTCTCAGAGAATGAAATAAGGTGAACAAGATGTTTGGACTTTGAAATCTCAATAAGCAAAAAGTTGTGTAGAAATTTGTCAAAGATCTATTCGTGAACTTGAAAGCAAAACATTTTACTATGTGAAAAAGAAAACGAAGGTAGTAATCTCATGTATGCTATTTAAAGTATAATGAAATTGGAAAATACTAAAGAGAGGAATAGGAAATAAAACATCCTATTCATAAAAATGCTGATGGCAATAGAATATAAGACAGGAAACAATAATAAATATGAGCAATGTATTACAAATGAATAAAAAACAAACAAAAAAACATACGCAAAATTCTATCTTTAAAAGCCTGCATTAACGCAAGTGACATAGAAATAAGGAACAAAATAAATTGAACATAGAAAGAAAAAATTCTTCTCTAAATAAAAAATAGAAAAACAGAAATAGAAAATAAATATAAATAATAATTAATAGAGATAGAAATAAGTACCAAAAACTATAGAAGAGTAAACCACAATATGAAAGGAACAAAATGAGAAAAATACTAAATGAAAGATTAATAAAATATGTCAGTAATTGCAGAATTTTATATATTTTAGATCAATACGTATGATAAAAAAACAAAAGTTGGAAAAAGATGCTTTTTAGCTGGGTAAAGAAGCTGCGGAAGCAACTTAACAGCCTATTTAAAAGAAGCAAGAATTAGAATCAACGTTTCTTCTGCAGTAGACCAACAAGAAGATCAAATTTTGGCCTGAAATTTTGAATTATTTTGAGAATAATTCCCAACGAATCAATTTCTAGCCAAAATTATTGCAACTAGATGATTTTTCAAGAAAAAATATTATAATAAAATAAAATAAATCGTCAAAAACCTATTTAGTTCCATGATAGTTTCTTAAAGCGACAGTAAATTAAAACAAAACTCCACCAATGATCAATATTCTAATCGAATCATACATTTCCCAGACAGAAACATCGATCGTTTAATCTTGAGAGAGTACAAAAAACCTGAAAAAGGCCAAAAGAACAGACAGACAGACCGAAAACAGAGCAACAACAAAAAGAACGAAAAATCAGTACAAACAATATGTTACGAATTAAATGGAACAGCTCGAGAACATGAATTTCTGAGCAGGCGCGGCTAGCCGGTGGCCGTACCGTTTTCTCCACACTTATCCTCCTCGCTCCCCCACGAGACACCACAATGCAAAACCGGGAAGATTTGATCATTTAGCTTCGCGATCATCCACCACAGCCACCACCACGTTTTGCTCATTTCAATTGCCAACGCTAACAACCGCTTGACAGACGGCAAGCGCCGGACAAAATGCACCGAGCGCCACCACCAAACGATCTGCTCCTTGGCTTCTTCACTTGTCTGCGAGGCTGTGTGTGTGTGTGTCCCTTTCGTACGGAATCTTTGTCGCCCCTTTTCGGAAGCTATCCGCCACTACTGTGCGGACCCGGTTGTGCATCGCATGCATTAAAACGTTCGGTGTGCGGCACGAAAAAAGCAAGGTGATCGCATGTATCCTGTGTGTGTGTGGTTGAGACGCGGAGGATCCGTTGTCTTGTCGTCCAGGATCGAATGGGGTGGCAGTTTGCACGGTTGAAGCACCGAAAGACGTACATTTTTCTGTTTTCCCTTTTTTTGCGATTCTCCTCCAAAAAGGTAAGGAAGCAAGGATTTCGCGTGAACGCGGATAGAAGGTGACTGCGTGCAGGCCTGGACCCTGGAAGAAGCTTCCTGATGGGACAGGCTGACTTGGAGCCGTGTGGAGAACAAGCGAGGGCAACCTCTTGTGATCTTGTGATTCGGCTTACGGGTACCGACCGACGGCGGCCGAAAAACAGCGGAAAAGGAGAAAAATGTAGCGCCGGCGCCAGGCGCCATTCCAGTGGGGCTTTCTTGTGTGCGCTCATCTCATCCGACAGTACCGCTCGGTCGGTCTTTCGTGGACGCTTCTTAAAGCTACAGTTTTGCTTCATTATTAACTCTTTCGCCGTACGCCGCGTTCGTTGTGGGCCGAATGCGAGTCACAGGATTCCTACACAGCGCAGGGCGTTCAACGTTCATTATGCATTCATTTTTATGTGTCGCATGGAACGTGTATGCGGTGCCGTGTCTGTGTAGAGGCTGTGTGTGTGTGCGCGCGTCCCAAACGTTCCGTTTTGTGTTGCCGCGTGGATGGCGTGTTTGTTTTTGCTGTCGTTTGCACAGTTTGCACTTATTAAATGAGACGCGCCATTGAGCGTCAGATTGGGCGGCATTTTCGCGGTGATTTTTGAAGATCTTAGAACGCGGTGCCGCGGTCCACAAATCCTGCTGCGATGGTGTGGTGGTGGGAGCTGTGGGAGTTCTGGAGCAATATGAGTCTGCCGGTTCTCTTGTCTTACTGTTGCTGAAGTTGCAGTTGCATAGAAGGGTGTGTTGGCGCCGGCGTTTTATCGTGTGTAATGAGCACACGCAATCACAATAACGGGTGAGAAAGTGAATAGTTTGCGAAGGGAAAAGGAACTGCACCGGAACACGATGAGAAATGGAACCAGAAAGGACAAATTATTAAGATAAATTTTATAATATGCAATGTTGTAGATCAGAAATTGAGGATACGCAGGACTGAATATCTAGCTATAGGAAGTATATGATGGGAGCTAGTCCGTTGGACGTTGTAGACCCAGTGAAGTAGAGGAGAAATTCAGAACCTTTATAGTCCCACTACTCACAGGCATAACTGAGACATGGACTTTTTCCAAAACTGACGGTCCATTTGGCTGCGTTTGTGAGAGTGATGCTCAACAGGGCTTTTGGTCCTCCAAAACCGAAGCGTTTTAGGTTCGAACTGAGATGGAATGACAACATTGGTGCATCCATTTTGAAGGATACTGGAATTATCAGACGATGGCGCTAGACCTTGAACGGTTTGAGGACTCAGAGCAAGCCCCCAACATTCAATTTGCTCCAAAGCAGTTACATATATTAGAACTACGCTTGAATTCGAATGTTCATCGCATATAAGATGTTCATTTACATTCTTTGACGATCAATTAGATAACCATGAAACTAATAAATTCCCTTTTTTTGTAGTGAAAATACATAAGCAAAGAGAAAACTTTTGAACAATTCATCAAAGTAACGCTTTGTAACGGTTATTAACCGTTATGACTTATTATTAGGTGACTCTTTACTTGGGGCGGCCCGGTGGTATATACGATAGCGGCGCCGGTCTTCACACGGCAGGACCAGGGTTCGAATCCCGGCGGACCGCCTCCCCGTACGCAGGACTGACTATCCTGCTACGGGTAAAACCAAGTCATAGAAAGCTAGAAATAGCAGGCCAAGACCGACTAAGGTTGTAGAGCCAGAGAAGAAGAAGAAGACTCTTTACTTTAGGACATCCTTCTATCACAGCTCAAAAGGATGTAGCAGGATACAATTTTGATTTAAACCTTGGCAATTTCAAATCTCAACTTCTTCTTCTTCTTTCTTGGCCTAACGATCTCTTAGGTCTCATGCCTGCCATTTTTGGCGTACTAGACTCATTGTTACCGCATAGTTTGATAGTCAGTCCTCACTATGAGGGGAACGGCCCATATGAGACTTGAGCCCCGGTCCTGCCGTGTGAAGACCGGCGCCGCTGTCGCATCTACCACAGAGATGCTCCTCCTAACTATATTTATTTCATCTCACTTAAAATGTGGCTTATATCCATACAATTAGAGGAAAACGATGAGATCTCTTAACTTAATAATGCCTTCTAGACTTATTGATACGATGTAGTCCTTATTGGAAAGTAAGTCCTTACTACAGGATACCTGTCCAGGTAGGATTTCAATTCTAAATCTGCAATTTAAATGTCAGCGGCAATATCGTCTCAGCCCTCCGCATAAAATTAATCAATCAGTAATAAATATATGCTTTATTATTATTAGGAGACTTTTAAGGGATATATTTTACTCACAAGCGTTACCAAGCGTTGTAATTGATTTATTACAAATTTCATCTCAAATTCACAAATTAAAATGTTTTTTGGTTCTTGTAACCTTCCGACTACAACTTCAAGCGGTATTTGGCATGTCAATTCTGGCTTCCTGTACCATGCAGGATAGTCTAGCTAAGGGTTCATTTGTCGTTTGAAGTGCGACATTAAATATCTTCTATTATTCATATTAATTAATCCCAATGTTTAGTTTATTTGATTAAAATATGATGAAAAGGTATTTCAATCGTTTTTTTGTGTCTTTAAGCGCCGGTCTTCACACGGCAGGACCAGGGTTCGAATCCCGGCGGACCGCCTCCCCGTACGCAGGACTGACTATCCTGCTACGGGTAAAACCAAGTCATAGAAAGCTAGAAATAGCAGGCCAAGACCGACTAAGGTTGTAGAGCCAGAGAAGAAGAAGAAGACTCTTTACTTTAGGACATCCTTCTATCACAGCTCAAAAGGATGTAGCAGGATACAATTTTGATTTAAACCTTGGCAATTTCAAATCTCAACTTCTTCTTCTTCTTTCTTGGCCTAACGATCTCTTAGGTCTCATGCCTGCCATTTTTGGCGTACTAGACTCATTGTTACCGCATAGTTTGATAGTCAGTCCTCACTATGAGGGGAACGGCCCATATGAGACTTGAGCCCCGGTCCTGCCGTGTGAAGACCGGCGCCGCTGTCGCATCTACCACAGAGATGCTCCTCCTAACTATATTTATTTCATCTCACTTAAAATGTGGCTTATATCCATACAATTAGAGGAAAACGATGAGATCTCTTAACTTAATAATGCCTTCTAGACTTATTGATACGATGTAGTCCTTATTGGAAAGTAAGTCCTTACTACAGGATACCTGTCCAGGTAGGATTTCAATTCTAAATCTGCAATTTAAATGTCAGCGGCAATATCGTCTCAGCCCTCCGCATAAAATTAATCAATCAGTAATAAATATATGCTTTATTATTATTAGGAGACTTTTAAGGGATATATTTTACTCACAAGCGTTACCAAGCGTTGTAATTGATTTATTACAAATTTCATCTCAAATTCACAAATTAAAATGTTTTTTGGTTCTTGTAACCTTCCGACTACAACTTCAAGCGGTATTTGGCATGTCAATTCTGGCTTCCTGTACCATGCAGGATAGTCTAGCTAAGGGTTCATTTGTCGTTTGAAGTGCGACATTAAATATCTTCTATTATTCATATTAATTAATCCCAATGTTTAGTTTATTTGATTAAAATATGATGAAAAGGTATTTCAATCGTTTTTTTGTGTCTTTAAGTTGCAGCCTATGTCTTAGCAATTCTTTTATTTTTAAACCTTATCCCAACGACCATTTACGAATGGGTGGATCGGTTCAATCAAGCATCTCATGCTGCCGAAAAGACAAAATCGATCGAATCGACCGTTCGATTGCTGTGTGCACAACCAAAATACAAAGCACATTCCACCGTGATCGTCCAGCCGCGTGTGACTCACCTTCTGCACCCTGCTCCACCCATCGCCAAGAACTTCTCGTGAATAAGATCGTACTCTCTGCCAATGCAGACCGTGCGCGTGTGTGTGATTACATTGGTCTGCAGCAAAGATTAGCATGCGGCAGTGGCTCGTCACGAATCATCTCTAACGGAGACACGGAAAGGAGGGAAAGCTTGTGGTAAAGGATGCCAACCGGGAGAGAAACGTGTCGCCGTCACGATGCCCACCGACGCCAGCAAGGACAGGCGGCCGTTGTCACCCGTTGGCGGAGAATTTCATTTCGTGACGCAAATCGTTAATTGATTAGCCCGACTTCCGCCCAGTCTTTTGCAGCCTGTGGAGCCACCCGATCCGGTGCGATTAAAGCGCCCCGGGGTAATTATGGTCGGTAGGAAACAATTAAACCTCATTGGATTACGGGGTTTTTTGTAATCCACTTGGATGCCTCGGTTGGGAGGAACGTTCTGTGATGGAATATTTAAACGGCTTAAACATATTTTAAATTTTATGTGTTATAAAATTGCAGATAAAATAAAAACAAACCTTAATAATTTGCTATGGCGCCTGCTTGCTACCGTTTGTGCTGAAATTTTCCTTCCACAAACACCATTTTGCGGTCTATATCTGTGTCACACGGCACCGGAATTGAGCGCATCCGCGAAAAACCCTCATTAGTGGCAGAGGTTTTGTTTTCCTTTCTCTTATTCCTTTACCATAAAAACAAAAAAAGAAAAGGTTCCCCAGTTAGACTCGCTTAACGGTTTCACGGTTGGCCGATGCCGAAAGATTAGCATGTTCTAATGATTGTTGTCTCCTTCGTCGGTCGCGAGCAAAAGGAAGCCGGCACAGCTTCCAGCGGCGTACCTTCCGGACGAGTTATTACCATCGACGAACGATGATCGTATGACATGTTACGGCACGAGATGATGAAGTTGCAAAAAGAAGCTTCAAAAGGACCGCTGGTTGGTTGCATGCACAACAAAAACAAGAGGGTAAGATGATTCGATCGTTGTCGGTGCCAGGCAAACAGGAGGTCACCTGGCTTCCGGTTCTGTTTTCGGAAGTGCATCTTCCGGACCTGTACGCCTAAGCGATGGCGAAATCAATTGCCGATGGGGAGGTCTTAATTACTTCACAGTGGGTGGCACTGGCAGGATCTATGCTGAACAAACGGTCAGCCATGCGGACGATCACGCACGAATCGAATTACGTGCGTATTGTTATGGGTGGCAATATTCGCTGAGGTAGGTTTCGATTTTCTTCCTAGCCAGGAGGGTTTGGTATTGTGGGCCTGGATGAATAATGTTCCGCCGGATCGAAATACCGAACGGAACTGAAGGTTGTTGAAGAAGCAATTGACATCGTTTCTACTCGATTGGGAAAATGGTATTAGCAGGAGAAATGGTGTACAATATCTTTCATCAATCGGTTTCAATCGTTTTTTCTATTTTATATTGAGAATGAAGCATGAAATTGTGTTAAGAACCTCATCTAGAATTTCACTTAATTAGACCGAGGAGTTGATGATATGTTATTGATGGCAAAACAGCATGCAAAACTCTCATGTTGATTGGGGTCATTGAACGATAGATTTCTTTAGTCTGTTTAGTTTCTGAAGTCTCTTTAGTTTCTTAATAAGCTCTAATGCTGGAGGCATTGCCAGTTGTCG
Source organism: Anopheles maculatus (assembly GCA_002091835.1). Classification (NCBI taxonomy): domain Eukaryota; kingdom Metazoa; phylum Arthropoda; class Insecta; order Diptera; family Culicidae; genus Anopheles; species Anopheles maculatus. Next base: position 212,393 of record KZ061826.1, read on the forward strand.
ATCAAGGCTTCTAGATGCCAATCGAAGAAGTAATTTTAAATAAGTCTCTTAAATGAGGCCTCTTGGACGATTTTTTGAACGATGTAACTTGAACGAGGCTCCTAGGAAGAAATTGACAAATTCCCTTTGATTAGGGATATATCGATCAGCAACGCAAAATCTAGTCGTTTACCTTGTCATCATCTCTAGGATTCATGAGGAGCATCACGTCTGCTAATATCTAATCCCATTTGAACTGACTGAATGACATACTGAACGTACTGACTATTAAGCTACGGGTAAATTAAGTCATGCAGGTCAGTAATGGCAGGCCAAGACTTCGTAAGAGTGGAGATCCAAAGGAGTAGAAGCGCTACTTGGACCGTTTGATTAGTAATGTTTCACATGGACGATGAAGCAAACGAGACTCTTTGCAGAGCAAGACCCTTGAGCGATAAGTCCTTGCGTTAGACGAGACATTAAGACTAGAATGTGTCTTTTCGTGTCTTCGAAGTTAAGGCTTTTACGAAGACGAGAACTCTTAGATGGCGAGCCCGTTAGCGGCTGCCTCACTGCCTGATGGACAAGAACAGATGTCACAGAAAATATATTCTGAATTTAAATTAAAATTTTGACAGAGATTTACAAAGCTTGATATCTTGCCATAACTACAGCATTTATTAGTGAAACTTTCAAAATATTAGAATATCTTGTTCTAGGATCTTCCCCAATATAGCTGCCAAAGACTGAGCAAGCATTTGCGTATTTATAGTATTGATGGATGGAGCTTATCTCTAATATTTTCAATAATAACATTAACGCTCAAACTCAATCTAACGTACTAAATATTTTACTCTGATTATCTAGTGCAGTAAGCGTTAAAGCATTGGCTTTAGAAATAAGGTTGATTGCATGCAACACAAACAAAAATAAAAAAATAAACTGATTCCGCGTTGAACTTAAAGACACTTTCAAGACAAAATACGTGCACTCTTGAGTATCAAAACGTCTTAGTGTAAATGAGCTGCAATCTCAAACTCTACACTTTTTGTAGACACTTTCCCTCATGAAATCATCACCAGTAGGAAGTCTTTTATATCAAAAACACGAACAAAAAAGTCGTATATGTAAGTGGACGTTCTTGGAAGGTTGGGCGTGAAAAGGAGCCAAATCCTTGTCACGGATACGACCCGCAGGACGGAAATGTAAAGATTTCTCGTACGCTTTATAGTCTTTGTACGAGCGGTGCCAAAACGATTCCAAAAACAGAAATAAAAGAGGCGCCTCTTGAGCGCGAGAACAGCACAGCAAAAAAAGGAAAGCATCTCGTACGTTAAAGAAAGCATGGACTAGTAGAATGAAAAAAAAAAACTAGCCTTAAGCTCGTGCACATTTGGACGTTTTCTTGGCACACATAAACGCACGCGGCTATGTCGCGCTTTACGCCGCGGTTTGCGTGGTCACAGCCTAATAGAACCATCTCAAAGCAATTGAATGCTCAAAGCAGGCTGGCAAGAGAGGAATAAAAATGCTAGAGCACGTGACAAGAGGACACCAAAAAAAAAAACTAACTAGAAAAGAAAAGAAACCGCTCCAGCTGCAAAGGACTCTTTTCACATTGCGAGTGTTCGGCAATGGATTGCCGAAAGCAAGCAATTTCGTTGGCCTCCCATTTGACACCTTGTCGCGGGTGTGTGTGTGTCTGCTTCTAGCTGCTGCTGCTGCTGCTGTATTCATTCGCTGTTAGCGGTGCGTCATCCTACGAACCCCCGGATCTCTCCCGGAGGGATCGCTTTTATTTGCGTGATAAGTAGCAAAGAAAGATCTAACGGAAACGCTCCTTCAGGCTGAACCCGCCGGTCGCGGTTTCTTTTCCACCAGATCGGCTTTTGCTTCTTTCACACCGTCAAATCCAACCGACGCAATGACACACACAACAACAGGGGAAAAAAACAGAATCACTTTGATCCCATTGACAGTAACTCCACTCGAACGAGAGCAGTTTGGTGTGTACATATCCTTGGGAGACCAGGCGGCCAAAGTGAAAGCAGAGCGCATACAGCAATTGAAACGGGCACCCACCACTGCCTAGCAACTGTCATTGTCATTGTGGCTTAAGATGGGCAGGGCGGCGGGGTAGCGGGGTCACATTTTCTTGACGTGTTCAAGTTGCTGGCGAAGTTTTCATTATGGCGCTTATTTTTCGGGGACCTTTTTTATCTCGCGCAAGAATAGAGATAAGCCTGTGAAGGATCCACCATTGTTGGTATTGTTGGATAGAGAGTGTTTTTTTTTGTGTGTGCTTCAACATGCTATTTAAACGGTTGTTGTGTGTGTTGGATCTTATTGGAGTAGTGTGTATGAGTAGCAAAAGTATATAGTATCAGTTAGATTATTAAGTAGTTTAGCAGGAGCGATAATTGTATTTATATTCGAGTATTAAAACATTTTTTTAACCATCCAGCAGGTGATGACAAACATGTAGAATAATGGACAATAAAATAAGACCACATTCATAACTGGTTTTAAGTTAATGAATTCAATACTTATGATAACCATACCAAAATTTGAGTTTTTTTAATCCCCTAAAACAGTCTTCAAAATATTGCAAAGTATAAAAAGGTAAAGAGGAGCTACTTTAGTTCAAGACTGTTCCTATTTTATTTTTTAAGAGTCTATTATTAGAGTTAAAAAGAGATAGTCTGCCTGTGTATTCCAACTGACATTTAGTGTCAGATGGACTAGGAGTTCCTATTAATGTATGATTATATATTATAAATAAACTTAATAATAATCAGATCATATATAACCGGGGCGACCCGGTGGTAGATGCGACAGCGGCGCCGGTCTTCACATGGCAGGACCGGGGTTCAAGTCTCATCTGGGCCGTTCCCCCATAGTGAGGACTGACTATCCAACTATGCGGTACCTATAAGTCTAGTAAGCCAGAAATGGTAGGCATGACCTAAGAGGTCGTTAGACCAAGAAAAAAATAACTGTATATTGAGTTAAAAAGAATTAATTAACTATTACTTATTAACAGTCATGATGAAGATGGTGACCATGAGTTCCTCCTCTGAGCCGGAAAATTTTTTGAGAGGTATAGTTTCCCAGATGCTGCTGTAAGGTTGATAAATCATATTACAATTTATTTAAAACTATACTGTACTACTTTCCTAAAACAAAAGTTTTTTGTTTCAAATTTCTTTGGGCTATATACATTTCTACACTGAATGAACTCCATTAAACCTGAAATAAATCATCAATTAACTCCCCCTAAAGATATGGATTCTGTCCAAGGCAGACGATTTTTCGAGAGGAAGATATACTATTGTACGAACTGAAATCGTTACACTTCGAGTCAATGTCATGCGAATGGCACTGGACGGCTTAGTCCTTAATCCTTATAATCCTATTGCTGAGCCGTGTCTTTGTATCGTTCAATTGGTTGAGGCCCAAGGATACTTTTGACTCAACTTTATCAGACCCAAGAATCATCTACGACTTGATTGGAGTAATTTATACTTAGTAGACCGGAGGAGGCGGCCCGCTGGTGTATACGATAGCGGCGCCGGTCTTCATACGGCAGGACCGGGGCTCGAATCCCGGCGGACCGCCTCCCTGTACGCAGGACTGACTATCCAGCTACGGGTAAAAACTAAGTCACAGAGAGCTAGCAATAGCAGACCAATACCTCACGAGGATGTAGTGCCAAGGAAGAAGAAGAGAAGACCGGAGGATGCCTCCGAGTTCAGTGAACGGTCTAAGTGAGTTGGTTTGAATGTTGCTTTATTGATATTCTTATTGGCTAGTTTATACCATACAATTTCTTATATTGCTATACCTTGACTTCTTTTCGCTTGGATTGAGACAACATATTGGCGCGTTACCAACAGATAGAGAAGAGGTGTTAAGTCCAAATCGAGAGTGACATGTTGGGGTTTATAGACCACCAGAAAAGCCGAGAAATAGGATTGTCAGATGGCGGCACTGAGCAGTATCGAAGACTGCTGCTGCACACCGAAGTAAGCTGGGACGTAAGTAACGTTAGCGTTACTCAAAGCGATACATTTGAGTTGGGAGAAAATACTTTTATGACTCTTTTTCTGAAAACATATATTTTTCATTAAATTTCTCTCCCAAAGTTTTCCAAAGAGATTAAGACACAGTATACACCGAGCGTCTTCAGTCACAATTGTTTTAGTGCTTATTAATCAAGCCCATAACAGAAAATAAGCTGTTTTTCATTAGACAGCATTTCCACGGTTTGTGCAACTTAACTTTCTATTGACACAATCTGTTGCATGTTAATAATTTTGCTTTTTTTCTGCTCCACCAATTCGTCATGCACTCTCCCGTGACCGAACAAAACAGCAGGTTTGTAAAGCGACACAAATGTTTCCTCGTTCGAATAGACGACTACGAGGGCGACACATTCGGCAGAGGACATAGGGCGAGCTGGGTCACACAAACATACATCATACAAATTGGCATGTAATTAACGGAACCGTCACACCGTGCGCATCCGTTTCGTGACGGTTTCATTTGATTGACCACAATGCTACAGTGGCTAATAATCGGGTTTCGGTGCAAAGACGTCTGTCTGCCTTTTGAGGTCTTCTTAGGAACCCTTTCGAGGGGAAGGAAAACCTCTTTCTTATGGTTTACTTTAATGGTACCTGTAGCTCTTTACCTCAAAGAATATAGTGTTAATTGTTAAAGGTTTACAAATTTTAAATAAAATATTATTATTCTATTTTTTGCTGTATTAACACTACTGATAAGGATCTCCTTGATACTGTCCGAATGAGATCTTCAGGAATTAAAAACTCAATTCTGCATTTCCATTTCGCTCAGCTACTGTTTCCATAGGAAGCTTAAAATTCTAAAGAAGAAACAATCGAACTGAAACATCCCTCAAGGCGATCTGTGACTCTCACACAAGCAGCCGACAGAAGGTGTCCAACGAAGCCTTCGGCGATTCTTCACAACTAACTGTCCCCAAGCTTGGTCTTTTCATTCGCTCGGTCTTCCTGCAAAACTATAAACACACACTCGGTGCATGTGCAGTAGCGTACAAAAATGAAAATGTCTCTCAAAGCGTGGACACTTACAGACGGTGGTGATGAGCCCCAAATGGAAGCGTTCCCGATTCCCGGTTTCACTTCACTCGGCACAGCTTCGGGTTGGTTTATTGTACAGTACAGTAACGAAACGACTACCAACGGCTCGTTGCATTAGCGTCCCATTGACGGGACGGCACGCATCGGAAAGGTGCGCGAAAAGACATTTTGAATTCTCGCGCAAGCAAGGGTCGTTGGGGGAGAGTTAGATGAAGAAATAAAACGTGCACTTGTGCTGGTGACCGGGCAGACAAAGAGACACCTTCTTCCTGCCGCACAGAAAATTGCATCCTCTGCCGGGTTTTTAATTATACACGATTGAAGTGGCCAATTAAAATGGTCTCAATTCAACTGTTTGGTGTTTTCCTAGAAATTGGTGACAATTGGCCCACTCACACACACAGAGTCCGTGTCGGTCTTTTGCAGTATTTCAGAGACCCCGCTTGTTGTGTCCCACATCTTCTTGCTCTGTTTCTTAGTACTTTGGAGTATAATTTTATAGTTCTCTGTTCGTCGCTTTACCGGTGGACGGAATCGAGTACAGGGCGTGGAATTATGCTCTGGTTTTAAAGGTAAGGATACTGGAGGTAAGTTAGGGGGTTGAAACAGGTCGACTGTTCCAACCGTTGTAGTTGTGGTCCTCAGACTGGTCAGTCGTTTGACTTTGTTGCTTGATTTTGGAGCGAAGGAAAAATCGTTTTTTTTCTCCTTCACCAGTCCGGAAGGTTGGAATGCGTTCGTTTTCCCATGTTCACTGTGACAGGTTGAAGCAAGTGACGAGAGTTGGTAGAGATAAAAAAGAAATCTACTTTGCTAGCACGAAGGAGTAACATTTACTACGGAAATTATTATACCAAAATAACAATCTACCAGTTCTTGAGAACGTACTAAGCTGCGTTATTCAATTTTGTAAAGACTTTCTCTATATTATTAAAATATTCATTATTTTAAACGATTAAATATGGTCCTATCGCTTATTTTACATTCTCTCTAAACGAATGTTTGAATGATAAGGTTTTGCTAAGCCTTTTCGCCTTTTTCTTGAGCTGTGGCGCTAAAAATTACTTAGCATTGTGTATTAGACGTTTAGGAATCTGATGTTACATTAAGAATTATTAACTATTAACTTAAGAAACGTCATAAATAGAATTTATTTTGCCGTTCAGTCCACATTGTAGGTTAAGTCCGATAATAAGGGACTTGTCTTGTGTTCCTTGAGACTCAGAGTTGAAGTTTAAAATTCGATAGGACCTTAATAATTAGGTATCTATTTTCTAATTTTTGAGGTAAATTCTATTTTCTTTTGATTACTTCTCGTCAAGGACACTACTAAGAGCTCGATTTTGAGGGTTTCAAAGCTTCTTGGAGACGATTTGTCAAAGCACAACTTTGCCCTTCCTGCTTCACCAAACGCAGATCAAACCGAAGACATTCGTCGTAAAATCCCTCATCCTTGTCTGTTTACTGTAGGCATTCACTTACAATCCTTAGTAATGATAGTTTTTACAATAAAAAAAAGTTTGTTTTGACTAATTTTAACTCAATTATGCTATTCTTAATAATTAGATCATGTGTATTAAAATTACGGACAATATAATAAGACCACCTTATAATGTAAAAACGTAACGCTGAGGCTATGATGTCCATGAATCGTCTTAGTTTTTATGACAAAACTAAGGTGAAGATTGAAAAAACACGTTCCTATTATTGGATCAATCAAGAAATCGATTCTTAAGCTTTTGTGCTACATCAATGTGCCCAAAAAAACTTGAGACAATAAAATAAGACCATTCATCAAATGCAAACCACAATTGCTTATGATGTTTTAGGAATCCCCTCTTTACTTTTTTCAATTCTAGTATAAGCCAGCTTAGCTTCGAGTGTTAAAAGTATCTCAGGCTTTTGATTATTTGGCAATGGTTAGGAAAGTATATAAAAAAACATATAAAGAGTGGTGTACCGTAGCCTTGAGAGTAAGTCTAGAGACCGACGTGGTAGTGACGCCAATAATTTACTCAGCATGACCGAGTATCGAATCCTACAAAAGCTACCAATTCCTTGATTTTACAATAAGCATTTTATCATCCATCAAACATTAAAGAATCCTCAAGACTTTGAAGAGTCTCTAAGTACAACAGAAGACATGTCAAATAAACGTAATTTTTCTGTAAAATAGGTCTCCTCAAGCAAAGTACAGTAGCAACACTGTCTGACATGCCCCTGGAGGTACGCCATTTTGTGCGAAACCCCGCTTAAATCACATTAACTAACACAACGATCGTTCGCCACGATGCAGCGGAAGTGCGAAGACCGTAAGATCACTAGGCAACACAATAAATAACGACGATTCCTTCTTCGCAGTCATTAACTCACTGTTATCGCATTTATGCTGCTTTTTTTTCTTGCACCATTCAAAATGCATCGTTCTCTTTCTACATATCCCCTCCAAGAAATCCCTCCCCCCGGAAGCAGCTCAAACCGTTCATAGGATAGCGCAGAAGCTCTACATTCACATCCGTGGAGCAGTACACCGGGTGTCCGCTCCTGTACAACCATATGGAAGTGGTTGGGTTGGGTTGAGAATTTTCTACGCCTACGGAAAATGTCTCCCGGGCTAAGGTGCATGCATAAACCATGTCCATATGCACACACACACACGCTCACAACTACAACGTTTATGCAAATGCACTCTAAAGTTGCACGGAAGACAGCAAAAGAAGCAACCAAACGACCATGGCGACGACCATTTCCAGGATGGCAAGCAGACGCCCGCAAGACGCCCGATAAACGCAAATGTGTCGAGGTAGTCGTGTGCATTGTCGTCGACGTCCACGGTGGAAATAATGGCTAGGTAATGAGCTACCTGCATCAGGGAAAGATGGCATCCTGGTGCCTTATGGTGGTTCTCCGGTGCGTCGGTTCGGAACAATGTGAAGCTCCGTGGATGGCCGTTTGTGTTGGTGGAACCGGATGCAACCGGATGGCTTTGTTTTTCCACCGCGCGTACCGGATGTGCATCGCACACGACACGAAACTGGCACTAGCATGAAAGCACACATACACGCACACGGAAGTTAGATGGAAACAAGTATTTTAACGGGCAAACTGTCGTAGCAAAACTGTCGCACTCGCCGTACACAACGCGAACCACATTCGCACACTGAGAGCCGGTTGAGTAACACTGTGACATGTACCGTACTGCAAACGGTGCAGTTTGATGCAGTTTTTAACACACACGCACACACACACACATGGTTACAAGGAGCAGGGACACTTTCGTGTGTTTTTTTTTCCCCGCTGGTTATGTTACCCTTCCCATATGAGTGACGCCATATTGTGTGTCACCAACGGTGGCTCAATCAATGGCTGACTGGGCTCCCTGGGTTTTGCTGTCGATGGTTATATTTTGCTTGCGGTTTTGATAGCCCAGTGTTTTGTTTTTCTTTTCGGTTTAATTAACCGAGGTGCGGGTACGATGAGAGCCATTTTTATATTTTGCAGAAATGGAATGTTGAAACAATAGAAGAATTAAATCAAATTTGTTATTTAAAGCCTAACTTAATTATTGTCATAGTTTTTTTCAATAATTTTGTTTATGTACATGAGCTTATCAATTGGTTATCCAATATTTGTTAGGTATTCCATTATTTTAATATGTTTGTTATGCTTCAATTGAATAGTTGCTTAAATTGGTTTTGCATATTTGATTACTTTTAATAAGTTTTCTTGCTTCCTGTCAATATTTGCTTTATTTATTTTACCTTGCTTATATTACTGTCTGTTTTGTTATTAGCACTTATCTTGTTTTATTTTATGTTTGTTTGTTTCATTGTATTTATAATATTTGTATTTATATCATGTTTCTATCTTGTTAGGAATTTTTTTGTGTAATTCATTAGAAAAAAACATTCATAAGAAGGTGTATGATGACACAGAAAGTATTGTATAACATATTTCACACGATCAATTTCGACGTCGAAATCCAGAAGCTACACCGGTAAGTAAGCATTGAAGAAAATGAGACTGTTAAACGTGGTCCTTCTTGGAACGATTGATTTCAAACACTTTACCACTTACTGGCCAACAGAAAGTACGAAAAAATGAGATGTAATTTACACCGATTTTGTCAAAGATCCACATAGAAACTAGAACGTAATCTAAGGAGGGCGGTTTTTTGCGTTGAGAAAAACAAACACAGCTTAGAATCTATCACTTTTCACGGTCAATAGAACCTGCCGCCTGAATAAATGGATTAGAAAGATGACTTTTTTTCTAACGCGTTGTCTAACTCACTTCCTAGCACGCGCTCACGTCTAACTTTTCAAACCGAGGTGCAGCAAAAAAGGGGGTTTTAGGATCAAATTTCTAGACTCGTTTCGCGATCGTTCTGCCGCACATTAAATAGATCCGACTAGGATGGAGCGAAAGCGCTGTCGCTCTTCGGCAGGACTCAAAAAGGTTGTTGATTATGAAGCAAAAAAAAAAAACTACGAACCTGTGCTGTAAGGCAATCTTGTAAGCTAGACAATCGCACCAATCAACGAAAGGATATGGTCCAGACACAGGATGGTCAAATGGATTGTGTGGTCCGTACGAGCAACAAGACACACACACACACCGTTTGAAATTCGATAGTCTTGACCGGCAACCGGGATGAAAGACTGGCCGACAAAGGAACATGCCGAATAGTACCGAAAGTGGACTTGGTGTGTGTGCGTGTGGTTGTTTTATTAAGGATTATTATTACTTAATTAATTTGGATAGAATTTGGATCAAAGGGTGTAAATAAAATGAAATTAATTAATTATGAAAACTTCGGAAAAAAACATATAAGATTAGAATATAAGATGGTTATTCCCCATACAAGAGAACTCATGAAATATAATTTTTAAACTGTGATAATTGATTGTTTTCTATTACTCTAGCAGCTTCTGCTTTTTAATATTGTCTAAGTATCGTTATTATTTCATTAAAGTTTTCAACTTGATTCATTTATTCATTTAATACAAAAGATAATGCCAAAGTGTCTACAGGTTTTCTTATTTGGTTCAATGTTTTATTGATGTGTGCTTTATTATTATGTAAATCTATTCTTATTATCACCTCATACTCGTTTCTTTTCACTTCAAATGTTTTTCTTTGTTCAAAAAAGGTACTGTGTAAGTACTATAATGATTGGGTTCTAATATTTTTTCCTTTTAACGTTGTTTTCAATTACCTCATTATCCTTCTTAGCTCACTTTTATTACTTTTCCTTTTCAATTTTCATTCTCTTTCTTTCGTTATTATTTATTCTTTTGATCTTTTCTGATGTTCAATTTTCTTTATGCTAAAACTCTTTTGTATTGTTAGTTCTTATGATTTATTTTTGCTACTTTGTTTTCATATCGATTAATTTGGTTTAATCGTTCTCTCTTCAGTTGTGCACCATTTTTTTCTATTTTATTTTTATTTCATATAAGTATTGCTTTTTATTTTAGCATATTCTAAGTAATTTTGCAATTTAATTATCTAAAAAAAATCATGTTTTGTTTTTCTGTTAGGTCATTTATATAAATATTTATTTATTGTGAACATATTGTGTTATTTATTGTATCTAATGTTTGTTCTTTTTCAAGTTTTTTTCATATGAACTGTTTGTTACATAAGATCTTGTTTATATTTTGACCATTTTATAAGTATTTTGTTAATTTGGTTGTGCTCCACTTGTGTTGTGCTTGTTTTTCGTGTTATTCTATTTTTTTCCTTATGAAATTTTTTTTTACAAACCATTATTGCCTTTCAATGTCGAGTGATATGAACCCTAGAAGCATTTTTGATAATTTTAATATTTACATATTTTCCTTATTATTCCCGGCGCATTTTCTCTGATTTTTAAATCACTTCTATCACTCTTAATCTATTCTAACAACAGTGAATCTACTCATTGACCGTCCACCACACAGGAAGCGGTCTCGTTCTTTAATCTTCCTCTATCTGGTGCGACTCAAAGAAACAAACATCGAGCAGCATCTTTACTTCACGAAGCCCGTTCTTTCTACCGTTCTGCCGAGAAATGCATTTACCGGTAAAGTGAACAATACGCAGACGAAACTCGCAAATAATGCAACTCGTTGCTCCTTGCAAATGAGGATAAACAAAACCGGCCGATCAAAACGCCTGCGAACGGTCTCTATGACCAAAAAAAAGCAAAACCTACCGCCGACTTGCGATGCGAACGGCGGCACAAAGCCCGGCTGCATTTGCACCGGCGGTTTGCCACGGCCTCGGCCACCAAGTGACCGCGTGTTGGCGAACAGCGAAGAAGGTCACGCAAGCGGTAAGCGGGCGAAATCGTTTAGTTTCTTCCCTTACATCTTTCCCCTTCCTCCTCTCGTTTTCTCCACCGGTTCGTCCACTCTTTACGGTCGAATGTCTGATGTCCCCGAAGGGCAGCGTTGTGTGGTCGCACGGTTTAATTCAAACGTTTTTTTTCTGCTTCTCGGTTTTCGGGCCCTTCTGTAGTGGAGTTCGCTTGTTTTTTGTGTTCGTCGTTTTTGCTTTCCCTTTTTTTTTTCTCCACCAGCTTCGATTAATCTACCAACCGGTGGTCAGATCCGGCTCTTAAGAGCGAGAGGATCGAGTGATCAGGCGGCACCGACTTTACTTCCGTACAGCTCCAGATCGGTTCCTTTTGGTTGTGAGTTTTGCAGACTATCGGCACCGAAGTTGTTGTGTTTTTTTTTCGGTTGTTGTTGCGTGCGTGGTCAGCCACGAACCGTTTGTTTAATCCATTTCATTAGCGTCTCATCGAGTGGACAGAAGGCGCACGAAGCACGAACGAAGTAAGAACGGACCGAACCACACGCGCAAAACCTCGGACGCGTTTTATGTAAAGACTGCTCGAGAACAGAAGAAATTAAGGGACAACTAAACGAGAGCAAAAGGGGGAAGAAAAACAAGCAAAAGAAGAAGAAACACTTGAGGAGTATGGAAAAGGAGAGATGAAAAGAAACCGCCCCAAAACAGCGTGGACAAACGAGCCGCAGTCACATCAACGGAGCCACAAGCCTTTTTCATCGTTAGTATTACCCATACACACCCATACATCGGGCCAGAAACGCAGAAAAAACGGCAGCCTTCCGATCTTACTTTCTTCGCTCGTTTCCTTTGGAGACCTTCATTCAGGATCGTCCACCCTTCGTTCCGAAAACCCCTTAAAAACACTCATTAATGTCACCCGCCAAACCCGTTTGTCGCGAATGTGGTCCGGACTTCGGCATTTGCAAAACTTGCGGTGCGGTACGATCAATCTCCACCGTGGAGTTCCGGCCAGCTTTGTGGCAATCTGTCAAAATTACCCCGATAAAAGGGGGTTAACTCCCGCACAGCTTAATCAGAGCGTTTATTATTGGATTATGTCCGTGTGTTTGCGCTAATGGTTACCGGGTGTTAGCGGGCCCTTAACAGTGTTTAAAATAAATAGTTTTTGCGTTACGATCGCGCCCGGTGGCACGATTAGATCGGTTTGTCCCGATTCGTGGGTACGTTTGAAGTATCTTGGCAGAAGAACGAAGATGAAGCCGGAAGTTTCCTGTTCGTTAGGACTTTTCGAGTGGTGGATGTAGACGAGTACTTGAGAGAGCGTGCGGAAGTAGGGTTTGGTTTTTAAGTAAGAGCTTTTAATTAGAGTGTGAAGCGTGTTTTAATGAAATTTTGTAAGGGAGGTAGGAATGGGCTTAGATTGTTTGTACTGGCACGCGTAATTTACTGTGTGGATGATGAGTTTTCATTCAAGATTTGTAAGTTATGCTTAAGAAAGGCTAACTTTAACTTGGAAGCTACCATTACCATGGACGAAATGGATGGTACAGTGTATAGACACAGTCCGATTACCGAGACTATCTGGCATCATGGTATCAAGATTTTAAGATTTTTTAAGCAACTACATTGCCGGGAAAACATATCTGACATTTAAGAATTATGTTGAGTATTATCCAAAGCATAATTTTGATGAGAACTGCAGAACGCTCTTTGTAATCGTATAAAAGAAGTGCTTACATGAACCTATAAGACTTGCTTAGAAACTGATGCATACGTTTTCCGCGTGAGATAGATAGATAGTCTAGAAAGCAGATCATTAGCTCCAATCTTTTAAGATGGGCATAGCGCATAACTATGCACTAAGTTAGATACTCATTCTTTCTTCTTCATCTTTATTGGCCTAACGCCCTCTTAGGTCATGCCTTGCAGGTTTGGCTTACTAGACTTATTGCTATCGCATAGTTGGATAGTCAGTCCTCACTATGGGGGAACGGCCCAGATGAGACTTGAACCCTGATCCTGCCGTGTGAAGACCGGCGCCGATGTCGCATCTACCACCGGGCCGCCCCGGTGGATACCGGATACTCATTCAAGCCTACAGAATTTGCCCGAATGTTCTTTAGACATTGGTCTAATGTTAGGAAAAAAAGTTGGAAAACTCTCTAAGTCCTTTGCGGTTTGCTCGACTGCATCATGAAGTTGAACTTGTATGTGTGCTTTTCCATTTTGTACTAACTCTTAGGCAACTTTGAGGACCTCTTCTACAAGTCCATTCATAGCTTCGGAAACGATTATGACATGGACATCCTTGAAGTGCGAATTTATCTCTATCAAAAGCATACCATTAAGCTAGGATCGACCACTAAATGTAGAATGCTAAGGAATAATGCTCAATATTTCACATTCTAATTGAATAGAAAGATCCTGAAAGTTAATCACTATTAAGTGGGTATATCTTGCAAGACCTATATTTAGACAAAAACATTGTCGATTGTATAAATATTGAGGTACGTACAGATTGAGGGTTGGTAGCTCCGAGACCTATTTGAGACACTTAGTGTCTACAAAACTGATGAAAATCTTATAACTATCAACATACTTTTTCTTTTTTTCCGTCTGTATGTCCTAAGAGGTATCAACCTGCCATTTCTGGATTCTCTGAATTAATACTACTCGAAGTTGACAGTCCCTATGGTCCGGAATGAATACGATTCCCGGTCCTGCTGTGAAGACTGGATCTGATCCTGCCAAGAGTCCGTCCCACTTCAAAGCCTATTACCCAGACTAAACAGGCTGGATACATGTTAATAAGATGATTCGGGATAATTTAGACTTCAAGTGACGTGATATGTCATATTTAAGATGAGAGAGTTAACATTTCCTCCAACTATGATTACCTATCATTGAACGACGACACTCGAACCATGAACTGCTCTTCAGGACGTCTGATGATAAAATAAGTAATAATGTTTCAACTAATTTTAGAGCTATGTTTAAATAATTTATTCATTCAAGCCTAAAGCCTTCAACAGTTATAACGTTGAGAACTGAGGTGCTATTTTTCTGGCTTTTAAAAAGACCGTACTGCACAATACCATACTCAACAAGTTACAAGATGCAAACACAAGATTTATTGAAGCATTTTCTTCGTAGGCAATCGTCAACCTATTATCAGTAAATATTTTCCTACCCGTTGATGATGAATCGTTTAACCTTTTCAGGTCACCTAATGCTACTTTGACCTTTAACCTCTCACCGATGCATCAATGTGCCCGTTTGTCCCGTATACACACATACAGACACACCTAATATCTCAGCTTGAGATTGATCGATCGATTTTCCTCCGCAGCAAAGAAAGAAAACTAGGTTTTGTCCCGTCTTTTTCCTCCGTCCCCGCCATCGGGAAGGAAAATCGATGCACATCTTACGAATACGGCCGTTATTAACCACCCACGAGGATAATTGCACCCTGCAGCGTATGCAGAAGTAAATTAGAATCATCCTACCGCGCTGCTTGCTGTGTGTTGCGGTTTCGGCTGATGTTGATGACCACCACCGGTGGGGTCCTTCCTTCCGTTGCGAAGGGACGTTATTATTTCATACCGACCGACTGACCGGCTCGGCGATGCAAAGTTGCAACGGTTTACCCTGTGTTGTCCGTCCGTGTTGCGGTTTCTTTTGCAGTCCGGGGACAACGGTTGCTTTGTGGCGACCGTTTTCGGGATGGTTTCGGTTCAAACAGGGAAATGCACTCGTCCAAATTACAATTATCATAATCACCTTTGTTTCGTGTCTTGCCGTGTTGGCTGGTGGCACGCTCTGAACCTTCCTTTCCGGTTCCAACGTTCCAGCGCGTAGTGTGTAGATCAATATGCGGGGAAAAAGTTGTCCGTGCTCAGTGTGAATGCGCAAGCATGGGTGACTTTTGAGCGCGCTCGAGTGCGTATGAATTTTTGAACACATATGTGCATTTGTGGTTTACGGTTTACGGAACCACAACTGTCGGGTTGGGACAGTCTCGGCGAGTTTGTAGACTGGAGCTCAAGGTTGCTGCCTAAGGTAAGGTCAAGGTGCGGAAGCCATCAGGAACCTTCCAACTGGCAGTTTGTCAATCAACGTGTCATAATGCGGGATGCATAACGATGCTCAAATTGCATGTCTAAAGGACAATTGGAAAGTTGTTCCGGTACGGTGAATGGGGGCATCAAGAAATACACTTAAACCTTCAAAACTATTTCTTAAATCGGATGCAAAAAGCACATTCATTTGACGCAGTTTTCATCCACCAAAGCTTCATCCATAATTCCTCCCAAAAAAAAAAAGGAACCATCTTTCGCACAGCTCCCTGACGTCAGTAATAGGACGACCGAAACACACCGTCCATCCACACAAATCGACTGCAACTAATGCAATATTGCACGCACGATTTGCTTTTTAATTATTGATGGCCACTTCCGAAAAGCCCATATCGTACCGTTCCGCCAAGAGAGAGAGAGAGCCGGCGTATGCAAAGCCATGGCAGCGATCGATGCAACCCAATCAATGGCGCTCACCGATGTCGTTCGTCCGGCCGTCCGTTGTGCGTCCGTATCTAGCGTGTGTGCGTGTGTTCCCCGTCACCTGAGGGCACAATTTGTAGCACTAAATTAGCTTCCGCCTTTTTGGTGCGGAACAGTCAGCGTACGGGACCGAACCGCCTGTTGGGAACAAAAGCACGGTGTGTCGGAGTGTCTGTGCGGTATGATTACATTTCGCTAGATGCCATTGCATTTGCCGGGTTCGGGTTCCGGTTTTGTGCCGAGGAAAGATACGCCAGCCAAAGTGATTAAAATTGCACGAAGCTAAATGCACCCCGAGAGTGAGCCCGTGTTGCGCTTCTGCAGCTCGTAACCTGAAGTACAATTTTGATGGTTTTGCGATTTTGAAAGCTGAGTACGGGAGGGTTTAGTTATTTACGACGTGACCACTTTTGATGCGTTACTATGTTGCGATGAAGATGCCAGAAAGTCGTTCTAGTGTCCGGATAGTGATGTTGGAGAACGAGAAGCATATCTTTTGTAATATGTTTTATCGACTGATTTGTTTAAGTTTTGAAGCTTTACCTAGAAATCGGAGTACCACAAACACACACAACCGGTGAAGCAGTGAGCTACGTGTTGTAAACATACTCTAATGTCAAACTGTACAACACTAAGCAAACATTTGCGCAGTAGTCCTTGGCTTTGTTTCCCCGAAAACTTGATTTCTTAAGCTAACATGCATGCGGCTGGGGCCAAAGTCAAACATCGAGAGGTGCATTTTGTATCACTTTATGGTCAAAAACAGGACCATTCGCAACAACACAACAAAACAGCCGTGCGTACGCATCTCATACCCTCTTAGTGCATCGAGATGCAATCATTTTTTTTAAACCCTCACCGAAGGGAATTCGGTTAACCGACCAAACACCCACCACTGCAACCTCGGAAGTAGTTGCATCGTGAATGCAACTTTGCGAAATGGTTTGAAAGGAATGTAGCAAAAACTAGGAATACTCGGCCCGGAGATTCTAACGAGCCAAACGGGATGCACGTGTGTGCGGTGTTGATGCAATTCGGTGCCAAAATACACACGGTACGAATGAATAGGTTGCGATTGATACCGGAAGCGATGGTTTTGTGAATAGGGAGAGGATTTTTGTGTTTTTTCGACTTTATAGCACACAGATTGGTTGTTTCTTTCTAGTTTTCTGTAGATCGCAGAAGAGTGTGGATGTTGGGATTAGTATATTTGGAAGTTGTATTTTGGTAATAAGGAATATGATGTTGTATTTGAAGTATCGATAGTTGTATGCTATAAAATAAATATTTCATTCATTCTTGCTCCAGTAGCTTTATTGAAACAAATCTTGCAGGTCTGCCGAGATCAGGATAAAGGATTTGGGTACAATTTCTTAAACTGAAGATTATAGCAATGAATCCATTTTGTTCTTCAATATGAACAGTTGATACTAAGTTTATAATGCAAACAGATTTATAATCGCTTGACGCCTTCATATTGACAGCTGTCAATTTAGCTCGATTTATATCTTCATGTTCTTAAGCACGTCTAGCGCCATCTGTTGCGAAACGCGCTACAAGCATGGATTCGCAATTAATATAATGACGTAAATATTGACATTTAATTTAATCTTCTAATCTACTCCCATAGTGCTAATGAAAAATAAAGACCCGAGACCCGCACACAGCATGGTGCGATTGCAGCTCACCCCGAAAACCGCTGGCAACGGAACGACTAAAACTAGCCCGCAAAAGCGTTCGCTCGAAAATCGGCACCTTTTGGAAAATCGGCGTGAAAAGCCAACAGCAAGATGTGGGTGCACGAAAACTGAGCACGGTGTTCGTTATCCGGCCATGCTTCCGGCCTTTTTTTGACGTTGAGACAGCACTGCACGAGTGCACTTCTTGCACCGTACGGGATTGGCGCGTGATCGTGTGTTGCCTGGACCACCAGCAAAGATTGGCTGGACTGGACAACCGTGGACAAGAATCCTGCAACGTTGCATCGGGCTATGTACTCAGTGCATCATCGTACACCAACGGGGACTCACCATTGTGTGGAACTGGGAGAAAAAAAAGTACTAAAGCAGGTGGCCGCTGCTGAAAACACGGATGGTGCGAAAATCAAGGCACTTCGCGTACAGCATTTCCGGACTGGTAGCCTGTTGGAATGATCTGCCACCGCCGGGGGAAAGGCAAAAAAAAAACCCCGAAATGTTCCTGTCCCGTCATGTTAGACGTTCTGCCGGTTCATCAATTATTCGTCCGACCGAAGAGAAGAATCAATTTCGCGTAGTGCAGCAGCAACGGCAGCATTGAATGCATCCTGCAGCTGGTACAGGACTCTCCAGCCTTCGGTGGATGTGTATCCAATAACGGATGTTTAGATTCCGGTGGCCACAAAGATCAGTCACATCGGTTAGTGGTGGGTGCCGGGTTTTTGTACGCCTCTGATATCAATATTTTCTCGCTAATCAGAGCACGATGCGCGTTGCTTTCTGCCGGGCGTAGATTTTCTAACATAAAGCCAGAATCCATGGTGCTCTGTTTGGATGGAATGTGGGAGAAAATTGTAAATAACTCTCATGTAACTCTAAATGAATATTTATTTAATCGAATTACACTTAATGTATAAAGAATGTATTAATATTGGCATCCATTTTTAACAAAATCAATTATTGTGCTCCCAAATTGTGGGTCATTTTTCCCAAACGTTTTCTTATAGTGCGCTGTCTCAAATGCATCTGCACCATCGGTTCGTTACCAATCCCAACACCAAACCAAACCTTATGCACCAAAAATCATCAACCTCATTCGCGGACGGTTTCGGTCGCGGTTTTCTCGCGAGAAAACTCAATCGCCGCACCGTACGATGGTGGCTTTCCAGTTTTGGTCAATTTTTTTATGTTGATTGACCACTAGGCACCGACGAGTTAGACACTGGGCCGGGCATGTCCGGCTTTCCGGCGAAAGGTTCGTACCGGTGTCGATTTTCCCGCCCGAGGATAATCGAACGTGCCAACGTGTTCTCCGGGTTTTCCGGTTGATTGTTCCAATTTCGGGATAGAGGTAAGGCGTTTGAGGATAGAAATTGCAATGAACGAAAAAAAAAAAAAACGCACACATTCTGGTACCGGAACAGGAAGTTGTAAAAACCCTACATGATCGATGGTAAATGCAACTGATGGTGAAAAATTGAATTTTTCTTTCAATGTATGAAAAAAAAAATGCATTTTCTCAATCGGTATGCAATTGAGTTGCTGCAAAAAGTAACGAGATGAATTTAAAATCAATTTGCAAATGCATTTAGATCGAATGATATTTCTTTATCAAGCTAGTGTACGTCCTAACGTACCCTTGAAAAGAGCATAAAAATGTAAGTTAATTGAAGGATTCGAACTGATGAATTAGTCATTTTATTGTAAACGGTCTTAGGTTCTAATAATTATTCTAGGAAGAGACGAATGAAGTCATCATGAAAAGTCATGGCATCATGAAAAAGGCCTCAGCACTACAATGGATTAGTGAGATAGTAGCTAAAGGAAGATATTTTTAGAAGTCTTTTCAGTATGATTTAACTACTATTTGACATAACATCGCCATCATTTAGATGAATAAAAACGGATAGAACCATTCCATAAGTGTATATGAATGAGTAGAGATGATTTCTACTTATTTTTGATAGTGGTTGATCCATAAGTATGACTCTTGGCACCTTTTGGGCTCCGTGTACAACGTTAATATCTTAGAGTACAAGGTCTCTTGGTAGATGAGGTCTTCGACTACGAAATCTCTTGCTAGACAAGCTGTCTTAAGTAACGAGATTCCTTGCATGACGAGTGTTCTTCGGGAGATATGGTTACTGTTGACGACTAGAGTCTGCAAGGCCATTTGAACTTCGAAGTTTTCTGGATAGTAAGGACCCTGATAGTCGTCCATTCGATTCACTGTGAAATTCGTCTATATTTTAACTTGACTCACTAACCCACTCAACCCAGAAATAAAACGAAATACAATTTAAAGAACTAGAGATAGATTGGAAATTTCCTTTTAAAGTCATTGTTCGGTTGTGGATACGTGAAGTTATTTATAGGGAAAATGCTCTACGAATCGAAGGTTCGGTATTCTTGATTCTGTACTCCAATATGTGGTGAGGCATATCATTGTCATCTCCATCGTGAAACCTTAAGTCTTTGGTCGCTTGTATCCTTCTTATGGTTGGACCCTGTTGGCCTTTGGTGGTAATATCATAGTAGCCGTTTAATGATTTACTGAAGTAGTTCTTATGTATAAATAAAATCAAATCTGGACATTTGGCAGGTCAAAGTAATACAACTAGAAGTAGCTACTTAATGGTTTATCTAGGGAAATGATCCAAATTTCGAAAAAAATCCTTAGATTTGATTAATATCTTAGGAATAAATGCGCTAATGAATAAGAAAATTCAACATCAAAAAAAGAATAAAACCATAATTGTTATTCGAAGTAAACTTTTCGAACCATATTGCAGCTCTCCATGATGCGTTTTGTGTGATTTTTTTGCCCACTAATCATCCTCACTCATACAACTTTTACCTAATTTAACAGTAGCTGATCGTTAATCTGTTACCATTTAAAATGGAGTGCTTCTGCTTTTCATCAAATCCTTGTCCCGTTTTAATTCCACAACAGAACAAACGTAACCAAACAAACTGGTGGTAATCAAAATTCAATTATAGCACCACGATTTAACGCTCTCTCTCGTGGATGAAGTTTGATGGTAAATTAAAAGACGCATAACAAACATCATCATCATCCTCGGTGTAATTGGTATTTCGGTGTTGGAAAATGTATCGGAACGGGACAATGTCCTTGAAGAGCGTGCAGCAGGAAGGTTGGTTCGGTAGCAAAACAAACATTTTAAAGAGCATTTAGCAACAAGCCTTCGTCAACAAAAAGTAGGTTAGGTCTAGAAGAAAAAAAGGCACATTAAACACTAACACAACCATGTGCTTAGGTAAATGAAAATTCGATTGTAAAGAGAGCAGGCAAAAAAAATAGAAATCGAGACCCCATAATCGAGATAATTACACTTTAATAGCTGCGCTCTTGTCCACAAACACACGCCTACGTACGGAGTGAATGTTTGTGTGTGTGTGTGTGTGTGTGTTGTCGGAATATTTATGGAGTGTGGAAATGACAATCCTCACTCGAGCAATCGCTGACCAGATGGAAAACGCTTGACTCACAATGACAGACCACTTGATGATGATGATGATGATGGTGGTGGTGGTGGTGACCGTTTTTCCTGCTATCCGATCCGACGCCATGAAAGGGGTCAACATGCGGCTTGTGACACCGGGCAGAAGAGTTACGCGAATCGTGCCCCGTGCGTGTCCCCGTCACCAAAACCCCTCCCCTCAACCACACCGCGGGCTGATGGCACTTTTAATGAACCATAATCATGCCGGACGATTGTGGAGAAGCGCTCGATCTGGAGCTTATTTCACTCACCTCCATTTTGGCTCCCGGCACACAACCCCTCCTCAGCCCCCCATACAAACCAAACTAAAAAAAAAAACACAAAACCGAACAAATGACGAATGGGTCTGGCGGGAAAATTGCTCGAGCTGTAATTTGTCACACAACAGCGACGCTTCCAGCCGGGTTTTGTCCACCACCCTTCCGCGCGGTGGTTTGTTCACGCGCGGCTTCTCACTGAAACAATAGGGCACTGGGTAGGTAAGGGGGGGCTAGGAGGTTGGAGCTTCGGGAAATAGGTACAACCGGGAACATAAAACCGTAATCACAGCCTCTGCACCGGTCGTTCGGTGCGGTGTGTAACGCACGTAACGTTTTGTGTTTGGCGGTGTGTGTCGTAGTCGTCGTTGGTGGTGGTGGTGGTAGCGTTCGCCACCATCCAGGATGGGGATGATACGAGCAGAAGGCGGTGAGCTGAAGGGCGAATAAAAAGATGGTGGATTCCTCATCTAAGCTGTTGTGAAGTATGTTAGGTACGGGTGACACTTTACGCAGGTTTCGTGTGGGCTTGAGTGGTTTGAAATGTGATTTAAAGCTATTAGTTATCGTAATATGGAAAAATTAAATGCTTTAGTCTTTTCATATGTTATTATGCTGTAGTAAGATAGGTGTGATACTTATAGATACTACCAAATCAAAGAAATTAGGAATGCCCAAGACTTCTCAAGATGGTAGACTCGAATAAAAATAAAAGAAGAGGAAACTTATACAAACAACATGTTAGAAAATGTTAAAACAATCAACTAGTTCTACACTTACAACGAGTAGCTTGTGCATACACCGGGTTTTCATAAATCGATCTCAAGTGAACAACATTAGTTAAGCAGATCTGAATGAACAAAGTCGAAACTGCACCAATTGCTTCTTGTTTATTCTGTTGGATTTCTTATTAAAAAAAAGCAAAAATTCTTATTAAAAGTTGTTATGTATTGTTAGCTGATTTCATATCTTACCCTAGTTAATTTGAAGATTCAGTTTTATTAGGTGGATACTACTTAAACTAGCAAAGACATAGGAATTCCCAAGAACCAGCCTTAGTTTCGTACTAAAACCTTGTTGTTAACTGGCATAAGAATCTTAACACGGCTTACTACACTTATCAGTCTTGCTAAAAGGAAAATGGATTGAACGAGGTTCAGCTCAGGAAAACAATTGTCGAAACTCATTTGTTAACGAAACTGACAAATGAAATCAAATGACTCAACGTATCTATCAGCTGTCCAACCAAGTTTTTATTCTTCTTCTTTCTTGGCCTTACGACCTCTTAAGGTCATGCCTGCCATTTCTGGCTTACTAGACTTATTGGTACCGCATAGTTGGATAGTCAGTCCTCACTATGGGGGAACGGCCCAGATGAGACTTGAACCTCGGTCCTGCCGTGTGAAGACCGGCGCCGCTTTAATGTTAATGTTCCGCTACTATTTACTACGCTGAGCAGATTCAAAGTAGTTATGCAGCAACAGTAACCTTAATCGAGGCCGAGACGATAGCGTCACCAGTCTTCATACTCCGTAAGCAGAAAGCGTCTAGAAAACTGGAAACGACAGGTCGCAACTTCTCGAATTTATTGTATCAAAGAAGAATCAGAAGGTGACCTTAACTATAAACTATGCAAGTGGTGGGACCAGTTACATGTTGTGTATTATGAACAACTGTAATCGATCAAAAAGATCACAAGGATGTTATCACTTCACTTATGTCATTACTAACTGCAAATGAGCCGAGAATTGTTAGGTTATTCGAATAAAACACGACACATACTTCTGTTTACTCTAGACATTAATCAGAGGTTCGAGATTATAATAAAAAGCTTAATTTAGAAAAAAAAAATTAGAAAAGACACCACATTTGATATAGCTACAAGATATGTAAAGCGCAATTTAAAAAGAATGTTTTAACGTATTTAAAACCCGAGCAAAGTAAAAAAAAACTTATTGTGGCTTGTATTGTATTGTATTTCATGTTAAAAATAAACTAACATACGAGCACGAGCTTTGCATTGAGTATAAAATTGATTTTGCTGTAAGAAATTATAAAACTGCATTAGAAGCTTGTTGACATTCATGTCGCTTGGCATGTCGTCACCATTTCCACTGCACTTTACAAAACCAGAGCACCAACAAAAACCTCCTATGCGTAATGATTTTGCGTATGCAGTGGCAGCAACAGCAGCAGCAACAAAAACAACAGAAGAAAACAAGAAATGATTGTCCCCATGTACTGCAATTAACATTGATAGTATTGAAAATTATTACTCTTCAACCGCACGGTGCGTAATTTGCCTGCAGGCGGAAACACAAGTGTCTTCCGTCCCGAAAAAGGAGGGAAGAAAGAAGGTAGGGGAATCTAGGGGGACCGTTTCGTAACCCAAAGCTTCGTCGGTGGGATAGGAAAATATAAGACCGATGCAAACGAAAAAAAAACACACTCGGAAAAAAGCGAACACTAGTTTATGGTACGTGGTTAGAAAACTCTGTATGGAAAATGAAAAGCAAAAACAATACCACCGCTCCCCCGCACCTCGCCCTACGTCACGCTAAATGGACCGAGAAAAGTTACACCCACACACCCATCGCTTCTGCTTATCCTGCGCTCCACCACACTCCACTTTCCATGCCGGGAAATGGTGTCTGTTTTGGTTTTGCTTTTCCCTGTGCTCCAACCGTACGACCAACCGCGCGGTGATTTGTGAGCGCAAAGAGGGAAGCTCGTGTAGTAGCTTCCCGGTACTATTAGAGGGACCTTTGTGTACCTGTCTGTGTCACGCGCGAGATGGTGGACGGACCACGGATGGTGGACCTGGTGCATGAGGTAATGATAACGCCCGATTCATGCGGCAGAAAGAAATTAAGGGCATCGGCAGCATCTGCACAAGGGTTGTACTTTTGCACGGTACGCGCTTGAGTGCGTTAAGCGACGTCTGGACGGTGTAACGGTTGTGCAGAGGTTGGCAGTGGGCTTGAAATAGAGAAGGTTTAGTGTAATTAAATGTACATTTAGAAACACTCAGAGAAGTAGTAGAGCAAGCAGAAGTAGTAGTGAAAATAGTAGTAGAAATAGCATAGTGATACTGACAAATGTTTCTCATATGAAAATATTTTACGACAGTTAGTTTTAACAGTTAATATTCTCTAAAACTAGAAAATAAACAAGACCGGGGTGCGGTCCGGTGGTAGATGCGACAGCGGCGCCGGTCTTCACACGGCAGGACCGGGGTTCAAGTCTCATCTGGGCCGTTCCCCCATAGTGAGGACTGACTATCCAACTATGCGGTAACAATAAGTCTAGTAAGCCAAAAATGGCAGGCATGACCTAAGAGGTCATTAGGCCAAGAAAGAAGAAGAAACAAGACAATTTGAAAAAAAGGCTAAGAAAAATATGAAAAAAACATGTTCAGACTGTATTACAGTGTTTCTCACTTGATAATGCAAAGTTACCTATGATTTTTGCAAACGCTCCATACGAAATCGTATGTAGCGTTTGCAAAAATCATAGGTAACTTTGCATTATCAAGTGAGAAACACTGTAATATAAGAAGAAAACAAAAAAATTGTTTATAGGAACTTGTCACGAAAACAAAGGAAGATACAAAACATGATAAACATACATAGTGAAAACAGCTGAAAGCCTCAAAAATTCGAAAAAACAGTCTTATACATAAGTTTAAATATAATGAGACTGATAATTATAGCTCATACAATACATTATTAGGAAAACATAATGATATTATGAACATAAAAATGATATTATTGTCTAGAAAATGAATAAAATCACATGTTAAGAATGTATAGAACTAAAATGGGAAATAAAATACATTATCATGTAGGAGAAGTTAGTAAAAATTATGTAACTTTACGCATATCAAACAAAACAACGATAAGTAGAAAGGGGGTTTACATGGAATATGAAAACTATAGGCAGAAGCTGAAGCAAGAACCATTCCAATAAGAAAACAGTAAAATGAATAGTTCAAATGTAAACATGATGACTTCAATGACTTTTGCATATTTTTTTCTTATAGCTGACCATTTTTCTGCGAATTCCAAAACCAATAAATAATGCATGTTCTTTGAATCAGCAGTAATTTAATTTGTTTATATTTACTTACACATTCTTCGATTTCGTTTGTTTTAATTAAAGCATAAATTTGTTTGTGGTTTCTTCTTTTAATCTCTGGTATATGGTTGCATTTTGACACCTTTCAATTCCTTAGCTTTATTCATACATATTTATTTGCTTTCAGGACTCTTATTCCGTCCTTTAAGACTTCTGTACTAGATTTGTAGCTAAAGCTGTTCTACGATAGTTTTCCTTAATGTTTTTACAAAACAGCGTCAACAGGTTGGGACCTACTATTTCTGATTGAATAGACTACATTATATCTGTAGCTGTCATATGTCAGATACATATTTTTTTAAATTTTCACAGTCAACAAGCGTATAACAAAACTCCAAGAATAATTCTGTCTGGGACATAATCAATTCTATGTAAAATTTTTGAACTTTAGACGAAAAAGACGTTATTAAAAGCTCAAGAAATACATCAACATGATTAAAGAATTCTTCTCCGTAAAATGTAGTAACTGAATTTATCACATAATCTACACAGATATACTATTTAAACTTTATACTTTGATTAAAAGAGGGAGCATTTTTATACCAATTAAAACGTCAGCAATGAAAACCCCAAAAGCAGCAGCTCATGATTGTATCACATCAACGTATCGAAGGAAAACCTCACACCCGGCAAAGTGTGCTATTGATTTTCCCTGACTTATCATCATACCGCAAAAAAAGCTTCATTTCTCTCACACCCACACAGAGTACGCCACGTACCTACTCGCCGAAATCTTATGAATGATTCAAAGCGACCGACTGCCACAACGATGATGATCCAAATGATGAGGAGGCTGTGGCAAGAGTAGGACCGTAAGCGACAGGATTGTGCGTCTTGTGTGCCAAGACAATAAATCGTAGAACCCGTGCTACGTGTGTGTGTGTGCCAGTGGGATGAAAATGTCCTTACTGGTGGTGACTGAGGGTGGATCGTCATATCCCAAAACTAACACATTGTGCCACACATTGAAGGCAATTTATCATCCCGGGGGTCTCCCCCGGTAATGCCCAAAAATTTTCCCTTCCACGAGTTTTCCACGCACACAAAACACTCGAACCTATTTCTGTGCATGTGTGTGTGTGTGTGTGGTTCGTGTGTATAATAAAGTAATGAAAATGATTTCTTGACCGAAGGCCACACCTCAAGGACTTGCCGGGAGTGGAGAGCATGAGAAAAAGAGAGAGAAGCGGTCTTGTAAGTTCGAACGAGTCCTTTGTCACCGTAGTGTAGAAAACGAATCTTTGTACATCTGAGTGTGTGTGTGTGTGTTGTGTGGCGCTTTACTTTACGGCCACATGGTCACCACACCAACGGGGAAAATGGTACTGCTTTGGAAAGACATTTTGTTGCTGGTTAGTTGGTTGGGTCGCAGATTTCTTTTTTTTCCTCCTTTTCCTTACTCGGAGCTCCTGTCACAAACAGAACACTGGTCAGAGGCTGCCACTGCCTCGTCTGCACTGGAATGTGTGCCTTATTTTTCCTACTTGAATGCAAGCAAATCCTTACTGTCCTTTGCTTATCCTTCTTTTCCCTTACATTTTTTTTTGTGTCTTGCTGTTGCCCTGCTACAGAACACTGGTCGAAGGTTGTAATGGTCAACAAGGAAGGTTTGGTGTGCGGTAAAACGAGCGCAGAGGGGGAAAGTAAATTGAAGTGAAGCGATAAAAGCCAAATTTGTTCAGCCACTTCGGCGAAGGACACCATCATTGAGCGCGCGAGAGCAAACAGAAAACTACCAAAACTCCCCAAAACAGCAGTGAGTCGTCCGTTGTCGCGATGTTACTGAACGTGGGAAGGAGATGGTGAGAGAGCAAAAGAGAGAGAAAGGAAATGGTTGAGATTCCGATGTGTTCTGTAGGTGTGTATGTGTCTGTGTCCTGTACTTTACTTTAAGAAGAACGAAAGGACATTAGGAAAATGTCCCTTTTCCCAAACCAGCAGCAAGGAGCTAGCAGCTCTTGGTCCCCTGTTTTATTTTGCGACCTAAAATAAGCATCCAAAGTTGCTTACTTTTCAATGTGGTTCTAGGAAAAGCAGGGAAAAACTGCAACAGAAACTGAGGGACACAGCAACAACAACAAACAATACAAGAAAAAAAGAAGGAAGGAAACACTATCATCACCGAAAACCGGAAGAATATTCACCCCGACCCGTATGCTATCGACAAGGAAATTCCGTTTTCCACCGTATAATGGAGTGGCACAGGTGGAGGTTAGTGACAAAAAGGGAGTTTGCTTTTCACGCTGATGCTGGGTGTTTTTCCACAAACTGATAAAACTGATAAATTTCTCTCACTATGGTGCTGCTGTCGTTTCGTGGTAGCTGGAAGCGGTTCTTTGTTTTTGCCGTTGCCCGTTGGAAATGGGTGGCCAAAGTGGTGGTGGTTCAGATAATAGTAAAAAAAGAGTCACTATCTGAACTTTGTTTTTCATATTATGATTTTAGTTACTTACCAACATTATGCATTTATACAACTTAAATTAAACAAATCTTCGCTTAAGTTCCCTGAATTAGGCGTGAGGTAAAATTTCGTCAGAGTCCGACGAGAAAACTGACAGCATTTTCCATCGCAACGCAACTGACAGCATTCAGTTCCTCCGAAGTGCAGTGAGAAATTGGAATCTCCCCTTAACACAGGCGCTGTGGTTCACTGGTTGTCTTTTTCTTTCACGTGTGATGGAAACGCTTCTCACTTTTGCTCTCTCTTTCTATGTCTATACTCAACGATGCTTCAATTTCTCCAGAATAAATGTGCAGCCCTGCGATGGTGTGCGTGTGAGACAGAATGCAACCCCCACCGGAGCGAGTTTTCTCACAGAAATTTCAGCGCACATTAAGATGCTAAGTGGACAAAGTTTTAGTCAAGTATTGAGGGAATTAAAGATGATTGAACAGTTCAAAATATTTTTTTATTTAAGACATAAAAATCGTTAACAATTTAAGTTAGTCTAATAAGTATATTTAGTTAGAATTGACATCATCTTGCAAATACATGTTACACTTAAAGCAAGGGAAATATTGAATGAACAATTGTCCTAGAACTGGACACAAAAAGACTACAAGAAAATATAGATTAAACGTTTCGTCTATGATAGCTTCAATCAGAGATATTTGAAAAACATTAACCAGCATCGGTCAAACATTTGAGCAATCATGCAGCAACGAAACCTCAACAACTTGTAATAATTTAGACAAATACATTAACAAATGATTTGAAGAGTCTCGAACAATACCTCATAATAGCCTAAAATGCTAATCAAAATTTATACATTTCTAATCATCTTTTGTTTTCATTTCTAGAGCATCAATGACATTAGCAAATCTTGGTAAAGAATCTAAAAAATTACCAAAACAAATGATTTTTGGAGCAACTGTCAGAATATAATTTTTCACTGTCAGTTTGTATGGATTGTTACCAGTATTTCAGTCACTAAACATCAAACCACATATGAAAAACTGGTTATGGCCATCATCGACCCTAATGTCCACAAAAAACAGCAGAAAGAAACATGGCAGAATCATCAAAAGTGCTTTTTAAAATAATTTCTTAACCACCTTCAAGTCCTGGTGCGTTAGAAGATGTGGCGATATCGACTTAATAACTTTTTGGTGATATCGAGAACTTCTACAGTGAGCCAACATCTTTTACTATATTCTTAACAGAGCTTAATGTTGTGAACTTACTGCTTACTTAAAATTTAACATTTTATTAATACAAAAATGTTACTTCTTATTTCCTACCTACTGCATCAAAATCACATCTGTCCATTGCTCACCATAGTTCAGCGTGAGAAGAATCGATTCGAAAAGACTCACCGTCTCACCGACGTCAAACTCACTTCTCACCCTTGTAAAATTCTCACTTCCCTCTTCGAGAAACAAAAAAATACCACACCCCTTTCTAGGTAGGGGTAAATGCAGCACAAAACACAGAAACGTGGCAACACTGTACACCGTGCTGTCATTTCGCCCTGCTTTGCGCAATCGTATTCGTCAACTCGCTGCTCTGTGTGTGTGAGTGTATTTCCCCTAGTTTTGTTGCTGCTAGCGAGTGCAACAGAGTGTGTTTATACTGCTCTGCTCTTGAGAAAATCAGTTTCTTCTCACGGTGTGACATGTCGTGTGCTGTAATTTACCCATTTGTTCACATCAAGGCAAGGATTTTTCGAACTCTTGAATACTGTTGAGCAGGAATAAATACTTTTACAATAGGATTTAAGGGTAGTAGGATTCTGTTTTTATTCTATCTTTAATATGGACTAGAAATAATGTGTAATAAAAATAACTATTTACATTACTACTGTAATAGCACACGTACACAGCATCGTACCGAAGAGCTGTACTAATCGATAATTTCCTTACGCGAAGCTGCTAACATTCTAACACAATCTAACACAACGTCATCCCTTCGCCGAGCTGCGTCGTACTTTCCATCGTGTAGGTTTTCCGACCAAAATTTCCACCAAAAGGGGACATCGAACTGAGATTGTAGCTTCTCTGTCGTTTTTTTCGGAGCTGTTTTTGGGTTGTTTGGAATATTTTTTCTTTCGATGGGAGACCTCTAGCATTTAGAATGGTGAAGGGTAATACGGGTAATGTGTAAGTGTGTTTACATAAACTTTGACCGTGCGAGAGTCGTCGACCGGGGCAATTTTTGTTCTTCTCTTTTTAGAGCTTATTTTCCATCAAGAGATAGAAAGGAAAACTTCTGCTACAGAAGCGTTCGTTTACGCTGTGGTTTACTGTCACTGTTTTCGCTCTACAGAAATTGGCTTCACAGTTTAGCGGGCAAACAGAGGCTTGCGAAGAGGAGGAAGTGTAAGGAGTAGGTGGAAAAATTATGACACAAAATCGAACCATCGACAGTAGAATTAGAAGCTGCCTTTTGCCAACGAGACGATGTAAACTGTAACTGGAACTGGCAATGTTCCTGGAAGTGTGGAACTACAGATTTCTAGCAGCCGATATAGGTGGAACGTCTGCTGCTACTCAATGCAGAGATGTAATTGATATCGCACCACACACGCACACACTAACCCGGGACGTGATTTGTGCAACAACGCATTCTTTGTTTACGTTTGCTTTTGCCTCCCCACGGTTCAGAGTTTTGAGTCCCGTTTCGGTCCCAGCAGAAAAGGTGTTCGAACGCATTCTCGCCTTCCCGGAACTGTCGGGAATCGGGTTCGCTGTACAGCTCTCGGATGCTGCCCATGTACTGTGGATAGAGTGCACCGTGAGATGCATTTATCGGCCATATAATGTTGACGTTTGTGTTCAGGCCGTTGCCTACTGTGATGCGCGTTGTTAACCCACGAATAGCTGTAACAGTAGGCCATGCTAAAGGGATTTCATTTTGCATTCATTTTAAGCTAAAGAATTTAGCAATAAATATTATTATATAGTGTAAATTAATGAAAAGTAAGGTATCCTAAAAGTATCTGAAGTGCGATAGTGAAAATACATCTCCATCGGATTACTTACTCTCAAGGGTTAGAAGCTTCCTAGTACGGGGCTAAACCAACACACACACACACACCTTAACACGCACCAAAGCGTACTGAGCAGCATGGCCGATTTAGCAATGCACACTAAATGTGTCGGACTGTCCGACTGCTGTCGATCCTGTCCGTCCATCCGTCCGGTTCGTCTGGCTGTGTTTGAGGGATTAATTGAGCTTCATCTCTCGCTAAATTGGCCGTCCAAGTGCAAAACGTACTGTTCGCCACACAGCACCGTCTGCCGTACCTTCTCGCCGTGTTGCAACGCGGTATTCGAGCTGTTGATAAATAAGCATTAATATAGCCCACTCACCCAGCCGCCGATTGTCGATCGGAACATTGGAAACACAGGCCAGAGAAAACGGGACGATTCGATTGATACGGTTTTGCCATGCATGCATACATACATAGTGCATCGGCATTTTGCATCCTAGGGAGCGATGATGATCATTCTCCCAATGCAAACGAATGCACACAAAGCCCCCCCCCCCCCCCCCAACCTGCTTCTGCCACCTCCATGCACTTGTAATTTCTTGGTCAATTTACACC
>KZ061826.1:253865-265014 GCA_002091835.1 Anopheles maculatus
ACACGAGGATCGTAGTGACGGAAATGAGACGAGATAAGGATAAGTCACAACGATGAGGTGTGTATTACGAGTATCTTGAAAAAAAAAGTAAGATAGTAACTGGCTTGCAAATTTCGTTAAAAAAAAAAAAAAAGGGTAATGATATGTAGCGACCTTGGCCGCTACGATTTAGCTCCTAGGCATAAGATACAGATGCCCATAGAGGCGGCTAAATTAGGGCGGCCAAAGGTTCAGCGGCTTAATAAACAGACGGCTGAGAGAGAAAGAGAGTGACGTAAGAGAATCGACGAAAGGAGAAAAAAGAGAGATGGCGCAAAAAGACGCGGGGATTCTGGTGTTGGCTTTCAAGGAGGAAAGAAGTGTAGATTGTGTTGAATAAAGCTAACCGTTAAAAAGCAAATATTAAATAGTTTTCTAATTTGTAGATTAGTTGTTTCAGTTGCAATTTTCAGCACCTAGCTTGATGTTCCAGGGAAAAATCCACTACCGCACGCTGTCGTTTGCTTACCATTTCTCGGAAAAACGGTAAAGGTCGGTGACAAACGCAGTTTTCTTAGTATAAAGTTGCTATTCCAACGTTGCCTATCGTTTTATCCAATACCAGTCTATGAATGTTAAGTACAATTTGTACTTTGAAGAATTAGTTTAATTCGTTTTAACTAATTTTTATAATCCTGTTAAAATAAATAAGTTTTTTTATCGTTTTTCATTCATATAATTGTAATATTTATTGTTGAATTTGTTGATTTAGTTTATCGTGCTATTTGACGCATCACAGTTTTATGTTTTCAACTGCTGTCATTGATATATTGTTTATTATATTATCAATATCATAGCTCATTTCTTACATAAATTAAGCTTAATTCACATTTATAGCTATTAATTTGTTAGTATTTCAATGTGTTTATTTGCTTCATGCTTTTTTTATATTTTAGGTATAAAACACATATTAAGTGTTTGAAAAAAAACTTCTTCCTTTTTTGAGGTTTTAGTCACTTTACATTCAGTTGTTCTTTTTGTTAGAAATGAATTTTAAATATGATTTATTATTTAATTTTTTAAGTAGCTTGTTTATTCAGTTCAACATAGTTCTTAAAAACGCTAGTATGTTCGTGTTTAATTATAGTTTAGTTGCTTTTTAATTATTGCTAATCCTGCACACCTCAAATAGTTGTATAACTTTGTTGCCAATGTTGTTGCTCAGTATGTACATAAAGTTCAACAACAAAAAGACATCAAAACTATTGGTTTATCTTCAGTTGCAGTTTAGTTTTAGGTTTGCAGCATTGTTTTAATAAACATTTATCATATTCAAGTGTATTTTAACCTAAACATATAATTTACTTTGCAGTAGCAATACGTTTTTGACATTTTAATTTTTTATTGACTTTTTGTTAACATTTTTTTTATATTTTATTCATTTTTTATTTTACATGGTATTGTAAGACAATCATCATTAAAGAAAGAAATTATTTTATGCAGTAGAGTCAATGTTTCGTTTGTTTCATGAGCAAGTTAATCAGTATTTTCCCGACGGGAAAGTTATTTTTCACACAGAAAAAATCTTGCTGGAAAATTGCCTGAAAATTGTAATTTTAGGAAGACAAGCAAATTTAATCTTAGTATAAAGATTTCATTTAAAAACAGATCGATTTTATTGAGGTTAAAAAGGCGTAAGGAAAAATGTTATTCGTAAACAAGATATAGATCACAATTTACATTTAAATAACAGGATATTTATGCATTAATCTTTAAATTTAAAGCACATTTCAGTAAAATTTCAATAAGAAAATCACAATCATTTTCGCTCGCCCGAATAACAAACGAACAAAGCCATCCTTTTGCCAAATTTCTCACGCGAGATGCATTTTCTGTGCGTGCGTTACGGGGAAAAACTGTAACACGTCCATCGATACCAATCTCCGCTGTCCGAAGTCTGTCACACTGGTCCGATCTCGACACGGTTCTAGCTGCTTTTGCCACCCGAAACGTTCCGGCTGTGCCGTAGAACCGTACTCACGGGCAGCAGCATGGTTATCCCGTTCTCGGCGCCACCAGCAAGACAGGGAAAGAAAATGCATTTCTCCCCGTTGCAGGGTGTTCGAAAGGCGTGTCTAAATGCACACTTCAACAGTGCTTGCCATCCGCAAAGGAAGAAAGAAACGAAAGAAAGACAACAGTGCCCGATCGGTTCGCTCCTATCGAACGGTGCGTCTCACACGCTCTTCGTTCGCGCGGCGTGTTTGACCTGGGCCCAGTTTTCCCCTCGGCTCGAGAGTTTTGGAAAGTTGAGCCACAGAGAACGTTACCCGGAGGAGGTTGAAACGTAGAGGTGCGCGATATTTACGAACACTTATCTAGTGGCGGTGCGGACAAAAAAAACGGAGGCCGACAACACGGGAGCTGGATGTTGGAAAATTCAGTGGAAATTTCCTCTCGAAAAGCTTGCGTTTGTTTCACGCTTGGGAAGGCGTGAAAATTTACACGAAGCTCCGGACCAAGACAAACGAAACGCAAAACTCGGGTTAAAATGCGGTGGGGGGGAGGATTGTGTGAGCTTTGATGATGGCGGACTTTGTTTAATAAAGGAAAAAAGGTTATAATACGATAAACTAGGCAGCCATTATTGTGTTGAGAGAGTTAAGAGGTATTATAATAAATAAAGAGTTTACTATAGAGGAGTAGAATCAGCGGTAAGTATTTTCAAGATGGATAGAATGATAATCATGAACAAGTAGTTAATATTTTCAAAGCAAACATCTTCAACTATGAGCTATTAATACTCAACTTTGAGCCATTTTTCTGCCTCATATTTAATAACAAAATGAATCCATCTGTGTACCTACTAAAGCCCCTTCAAAAGGATAGTAACATCAGCAAAAAGAAAAAGACCTCAAACCACCATCGACAGCAGATTATCGATTATCCTGCTCAGTAGCATCAGCAGTCGTCCGGTAGTCGTTGCCCGCTAACTTAGAGCATCCTCCAATGTAATTTTAAAATCAACACCTTTCATCGGCTCTTCGGTGCGGTGGGTGTGTGTGATGGCGAGTGAGTGTGAGTGTGCGAGCCGCCGCTTGTTTCCAAACAAATTTTAACACTCTCGTGTTACAGAGGGCACAGCGACACGAAAACGGACATTTCCCATTAACTGGGCGCCTCCATCATCGCTTCGCACCACGCGCCACGGTGTGGGGTCACTTTTCTTCCCGAGAAAACATCACCTACACACACACACACGCACTCGCACTAGGAAGAGTGAGAAAATGAATGTGCTGTGGCTTCTTGGATGCTTTTCTTTTTCGCAACACACACGCACACAGTGAAAAATAACACACAGAGAGCGAGAGCGAGAGCGAAATGGTGAGAGTGAGAGAGCGATAGAAGAGGTGAAACGTTAAAATTTGTGAGCTGCGAGTGAGTGTGCGCGCTAATATCGGCACCAGGCCACCCAACCCCCATTTCCTCCACGCTTCCTAATCAAACCCCCCCACAAAAAAAGGAGAGGGAAACTATTTACTCTTTTCCCACTATCGTTTTTCTCGTTCTTTTCACTCTCTTTTTCTCGCTCTCGCTCCCCCACTCACTCATAGACTCTCTCACTCTCGCGCTTTCTACATCACCATGCGTCCCACCGTGGTGAGTCGCGCGTCACCTTCAGGGCTCGAAAACCAACACCAGAAAAGTGCGCGCCTTCGATTCACACTCCCCGTTGTTTGGTGCCATGTTGCCACCCCCCTTCCGCCGCACCCGCTCCGTGTCCCGGGTGGTTGGGAGCGGGTGACCGTGTGTGGGGTGGCTTTTGTCGAGTGATAACGCGTACAAGGTATGGGTGGCGGGTTTTTGCACAGCTAATGCCAAGCGAAGGGGCGAGCAGTGATGATGGGAAGAGAGGAAGAGAGACGGTTGGGGGGAGATGGAGGAGTTGGGGTGGTAGTTTGGAAGTTGGCAGGCGTCTGGTAGCGACGCGTTTTGCGACAAAACGGCGACGATGACGAGCCGTGGCCGAGACTCGAGCGAATCAGTGAGAAAAACTCGTTCACCGAGCGCGGACAACGACGGCTTCACAAGCGTGCGCGCGAATGTACAGGCGGGCCCGTTTCGTTGCGCGACGTGCAGTGCAGTGAAAACGCGACGGCGGACGGCCGCTACAGCAGCAACGAAAACGATCGAGCACGGTTCGAGCGCACGTTTTCGAGCCCGATTAGTAAAAGGAACAGTGTGGAACGCTTCCGCTCGATGCCACCTCGAAGGACATGGGGTTTGGGTTTTCTTTGCCAAAGCGTGTGTAGTTTGTGTTAATATGCTTGCCTTGTTTTTGGTTAAAGTTTTTCGTGTGATTTGGGTGTGCAGCTTTACGAACAAGTGCTGTGACGCTAGATGTGCTAAAGAAACAGCGATAGTGTGAAGGAAAGAATCAAAACAACGGCTTTGGAAATGTGAAAAGTGTGTGTGTGCTAGTGGTACGGATTAATAATGCAGTGCAAACAGTTTAGCGTTTAATGTGTAATTAAAACGCCATCAAGAAGAAAGCAAAGAAGCGTGAAACAACATTAAAAAGAAACAAAGAAGTTAGGGTAATCAGAAGAAGGTAATACCCAATAGTGCGAAAGAAGTGTTCATTGGTGAATTGAGAAAAATCTAAGTTGCGTTTAAGAGCACAACTGTTCAACATCAAATGCGTAAAACCCGTGCATAAAGCTGTGTGGAATTGACAGATAAATGTAAGTGAATCGTTTGCCTGAAGCGACACGTTCTATGTTAAGTTTTACATAAGAATAATATTAAAATGCAGGACAAAGTTAAAGAGAATTTTATCTGTTTAGCGTTCTTTTATTAGTTTTCTTTAATTATTTAGTAAATCTCTTTTAAAATTGTGTATGTTATGCTTACTTTTCACTATAAAAAGTACAATTAACTTGAAGTTTTAATCTTATTACAAAGAAAAGATCTATTTGTTTACTTTTAACTGCTTATTGCCAACGAGAATTATGAAGTCATATTGTTTATCAACAGTAAAGGAAATAAACAAAGCTAATGACTCAAATAAGGGATGAATAATTGGACATATTTTAGAACTTTTGTCGCTTGTTGTTTGAACAATGTTAATGCTATAATAATCATAATAAATACAGAGTTGTTAATCGCTTAATAGAAGCTCTTATAATTGCCTATAAT
Organism: Anopheles maculatus; assembly: GCA_002091835.1. Classification (NCBI taxonomy): domain Eukaryota; kingdom Metazoa; phylum Arthropoda; class Insecta; order Diptera; family Culicidae; genus Anopheles; species Anopheles maculatus. The sequence goes on from KZ061826.1 coordinate 259,044, forward strand.
TTTCTTACATAAAACAACTGTTTTATTATAGATTAAGACGATCCTAAAGACTATTGTAAAATGTCAACACTGTTTATGTTTTTTTTCATTTAGAAAAGAAAGAGTTTTATTTAGAATTTTATGCAAAATAATGTTCAACACTTCATTCAGGCGCAAATCAAAAATCAAATAAATGTTTGATTTGTGTAAATATTTCCATTAGACAATTAAAATATATTTAATTCGTCTCATGTCAATTATACATTTGAGACATTTATGCATTCATGCCGTACACCTATTTAAAAGATTTTCATTTTACAAGTTGTCGAATTTATTTTGCTTTACGTTTTTTAAATACATATTTTTAAATCGGTTACAAAAAGGTCAAATTTACATAATTTAATTTAATAAAACTCTATGCCTTAAATATCCGTCAATTACCGGATAGAAAATTCTAAAGCATGTAATCTTTTCAGTGATTAGTTTTGTGAGAGAAACACAACTAAAAGGTGTGAACACCTTTTTAAGACAGAAATTAAAGACATTTTAAATTCTTATGACTTCAACGCATGTTTGCTTATATTTCCAATCAACCTTGTTTATTCTATTTTATTTAAAAACCATTATTTTTATGTTCGAGCCATCAAAATAAAGCATTAGGTATGAAGGCAGCATTATAAGGACGAAATTAAAGTTGATTATTATTCCTATCGATAGAGGAAAGATAAGTCAAACAAACATGATTGTGTTATGTGTTAAAACCTAGCATAAATCTACCAAAAAATAGATATATACAACACACACTTCCCTAACCTTCCTGTAAATATCCTCAAATGCGGGTAAGATGGGATCCGGGAAAATTCAAAAGGACCAAAAAAAGAACCGTGTGTGACTATCGGCGTGTGTGTGCATGGGGGTGAGTGTTTCTGAAACCGGAAGCACAGAACAAAAAACACATAAAACACAAACTAAAGCAAAAAGCTGAACACAGATTCGTTAGGCAAGACTGAAATTGGTTTCAATGAAGCGTAAAAACGGGTATGAAGGGACGTTTCGGATAGCTGAAGCTAAACGGTGAAATTCGTAAATTTTGGCCGTTTTTATTTTATTCAAAGTGAAACATTTTTGAAAGGAAGATAACATAATTTTAGATAAAAAATATGTTTAAAAAATAAGAAAAAGTTGCTCATAGAATAATGTAAAATTTTACCGACGGTAGTATACTATTAAAGAGCATCCTTATGCAGTGGAGACGCCAAAAATAGAACTCCATATGTCTGAAAACAAACATACGCTACAAAAAGGTATAGAAACACAGTACATCAATTCCCAGAGTGACAAAGGCACACAAAAAAATCATAAATCAAATCACAATCCACCCATTCCCGGTCGCACCGTTACAAGTGAGCACAGTTTACGTACATGTCAATTAATGGTAACACCACCAACAATTAATCTTTCGTAGTAATTGAACCAGAAGCACGGCAGACGAAGCAGCAGAAGGTGGCCCGTAAAGGCTCAAGTGGCCAAACAGTGTCGGTGCCATTTATCTACCGAACAGTGTACCCCGTGTGTTGGAATTGTTAACTTTCGCTTTTTGGGCACATTCGCTTCGGCGGAAGGTACAATATTTCAACCTAAACCCGAGCCACGGTTTTGCTATTTACATAAAAGCTTTATCGTTTGCTAGGAGTGTAACAAAAGCAAAATACCAAAAAACGAGAACACACACGCTGTATTCGTAACGCTGTATGGTAGCAGCAGCATAAAATTCTCAAAAGAATTGTCGAATAAAACCAAACAGAAAACAAGGAAGAAAATGCTTCCCGTCATCGTGTTAAATTGTTTAGAGAGAAGTACAAAAACAAAACCGAATAGAAGTTGAAAAGCATACACACACACACACGCGCACGCATACAGATATAAAACATCAAAAGCAATAGAAAGGAACCTATGTCGGGGTGACAAAAATGGTGGACAAAAACACACACCAACCAAGCAGCACCAAGTGAGAAAGGTGCGTAAGGCGAAAAATAAATAACTGCCAACAAAGAGTGCCACCACACCTTTACATGTGTGTGTGTGTGCGTTTGTTTGTATGTGTTTAAGTATTTTTTTTGCTCACTTTTGTAGAACCTTTTTCTTGCTCTTATGTACCGTACAGTAGGCCGTGAATAGTTTTCCCCCGCTCATAATTGTGCTCTCTCTATTCGCTGTCTCACTCTCTCTCTCACACACACACACACTAGAACGGGAGGGTGAAAGATTCTCACACCCAACCCTCCGGGATAGGGGTGAGAGAAATGGACGAACAGAAGTAAATATGTTTGGCCTGCTAAGATCGCTGGCGATTGCTGTCTGTTTGCGCTGCTCCGGTGTGAATGTGTCACCCCGGCATTTGGTGTGAGCAGTGCGGGATACAAACCTCTGTGTGTGTGTGTTGGAGGGGAAAAAAGCGGTTCACAATTTCACACCCGATGAGATGAAGTGAGATGAAGGTTCGCCGTGTTAAAGCCGAGTGCGAAGAAGTGTTGGTGTCACCTAAAGCTTAGCGCGCCTTTCAATGTGTGTGCACTTTTTTTCTTCTTGGATGTGTTTGAGGTGGTGAGTGGGTGGGATAGCTAAGAAATCTTATAGGGCGAAGGAAACACAGTGCTCAATTAGTACGAGTGAGTGAGTGAGCGAGCGAGCGAGTGAGCGCGCACGCACACGAGACATTTGGAAGAAGATTCCAATTGGGGGATGGTTTACATACACTGCTTGGAACGTTTTTGGAAGTGTGGGGAATAGAACGAAAAAAAAAAAACAGATTGTCACCAAGAAGTTTTGTTCACATTTGACACTCTCGCACACACACACGCGCGCGCACGCTTCTGTACATATTAGGTGTGATTGGTATATAGACTTAAGATGGTAAGAAATAGTGGAACGACAAATCTGAGCTTTATAAATGAACCAACGAAGGGGGGGGTTTGCTTTTTCCTTTAACGCCTTTCATCACCATCACATAACCTTACGAAAGGAGGTGTCCACTGCTTGTACGGGTGAGAAAAATCCCTTAGAAAAAAGGCCTCAAAAAATCGTCAACTTAATATCTTAACATCAACCCTGAAGTTCCTTTCTTCCGGATAAAGCAAAGAAAAGCACAATAACGGTTTAATTTCTTATCAAAGGATTAAGAGCTGTTTACTTTAGCGCACTCTCAAAGCTTAAAGTTGTCGATTTTCATTTACCCCCCCCCCCGAAAAAAAAAGTCCTTTCTTATAAAAACACCTCCGTTTTCGTTGTGTTGCGTCGGGTACGAACCCGTTTGTTCTTTATTTATTTTAAAGAGTTTGACGACTTTTCCACCCTTAAACCGGCAGCAAAAAAAAAAATCCCTTCTTCCCCCCCAGAAAAGCATACATAGACGCTAAAGAAGAAAAGTGTGGCGTGAGAAAACGCACCACAAAATACCTTACCCGAGAGGTATCCCCTCGTAAAACGGTACAAAGAAAAGTCTTGTTACGCGCGCCGTAAAGAAAATGCGCGCAAACCAATCCGCGACGATTATAACACCACTTAGAGGGAGTGGCCATCTTTAAAAAAGAGACTGTACACGCGTGTGTGTGTGTGTGTGTGGGAGAGAGAAAGAGAGCAAGTAAACGAGAGAGAGAGAGTGAGTAAGAGCGTTCCATTGTACAAAAAGCGCCATTGAATTGTGTGTTTTCTTGTGTAGCGTTTTTCTTCTACCTGTTCTGCTTCTTGTTCTTCTTCACTAAAGCACACACGCAACAAAAAAAGCACACGACCGTAAAAAAAAAACCGACGTTGAACCGTGCGAGAGCCGCAGAGGGTGCGGCTTTCAACACGAAAGGTGTCTAAACCGGCACCAACCCGAGCACACGCACGCACACACCTTTAAAGGCCGCGTCACACCAACACTAACGCGCTAAAGGGTAGCTTAGCGGGGTAAGAAAGAACAACAAAAACGGAATACAACCACCAATACAGACACACACACACACACGCTCTGCTCACAGACCGGTCCGGGGAGACGTGTTGTTTTTCCCACCTTTCTTTCTCGGCGACTTCTTGCGTCGCACGCTTTCCCTCACGAGCTACCGAGTGAGAGGTGTTGGTGGTGTGCGTTTTGGTTGTAGTTGCCCGTGCGTGTGTGTGTGTGTGTGTGTGGGTAAGAAGAAGAAACCACGCGGCCCCGTTCATTCATTTGCCAGCGCTAACCATTCACTCATTCTAGAGTCGACCGGCGTGAGGTTCGTATCGAGGCGTGCGTGTTGCGTGCTGGCTTTTGGCGTGGCGCGTGAGTGTGTATTGTGGGCATCCCACCCCCGTTCTCACCCCATCCCGCCCCACCCAACAGAAAGGAGGGTTGGTATGGTGTGACCGGTTGTGAGTGTGTGTTCGTGTGTGTGCATTGTTGTGTATTGTGGTGCATTTATCTCGCTCTCTCTCTCTCTCGGCCCGCTCTCCTTCATTTTACTATCCTTTTTCGCACACACAACCGTAAAATCCTGCCCGAGTGGATGATCCTGTGGAGTAATTAGTTTTGTACACCTGGATTTTTGGCGTAAATTTTTCATTTGTTGCCCGTTACAATGCATTTAGTTGGGTGCTGGTGTGTTTGTGTGTGATTTACTAGTACAACTGTGCGATTTTATGGTGTGTTTTGTGGCTGTATTTTGTGCGTTGTGGTTTTTAGTGGAAGTTTGCTGTTCGTTTCTCACAAAACATCCCGTCTTTCGAAGTAGTGAACGAACAAAATTAAACGGAGTGCCTTACAAGAAATACTGAGCAGAAATGGTGCAATTAAGCGCAAGAAAACCTTATCAAAACAATGTATTTTAACGTTCAATTCATTATTATTAACGAAAGCAGTTACTTTTTAGAAGCTTTACTTAGTTTTTTCTGTTTTAAACACATTTTTCAATACTTAGTTAGTTTGAAATAAGTTTTAGTTCATTGAAAATCATTATAAAATTTAAATGAAATGTTCAAAACAGTCTTGAAACGCTTGCTAAACCTTTTCTAAATAACAAATCCTTTTCTCCAAATGTTTTTCCTTATCCGAAACAGTGTTCTTCCGGTGTGGCGTTGTGCAACCCACAGGTTATCCTTAAAAGCCGACAACGATTCAACAATTTGTGAAGCAAAAAAAAACATCGGCTAAAACGAGCTAAAATTGAACGAGCAAAATAACGTCCGATCGGAAGCAAATCGCAAGTGTGTGTGTTTTTAGGTGACGAAAAGAAGAAAATAGTGCGTGAAAGTGTGCAAAACAAATGTGATTTTACTGAAAAAAATGCTCGATAAAAGTGTAAAAATACACAGCGTGAGTTGGAAACCGTGAAAAGTGATAAGGAAGTTATAAAAAAAAAGAGAGAAGATAAGAAAGAAATGGATCGAAAGATTTTTTTGCAAAGCTCGTAAGTGGTTGGCGAGTGTGTGTGTGCTGGAGTGCAAACGTGAATTGCTACGAATCAAAACGTGCCTGACCTGGTGAGGATCGATCCTACCGTGGATCGTGCGTGTGAATTGAAGGCTTTGCCGGAATTGGTTTTTGTGAGGAACACGGAGAAAATCGAAATCAGAATACGGCGATAGTGCTGCCTAACGTCAACTCATCAACACGGAACACCCAGTGCACCTGGAACGATCCTTCCCGCCTCAGAGAATCGCGGCACAAAATCGGCTGGCTGGCGTGATCGTGCAGAAACCGCCATACCACCCACCCCACCCCACGACCCACGGCTTCTCGGTGATGTTGTGATGAGATACGACGGCCAAGAACTGCTCCAATCTGACGACTTCAGTAGGCCGGCGAAGGGAATGGCCTATCATCCATTCCTGCAGCTACCGCGACCGACTGACTTCAGCGTCTCGTCGCTGTTGACCGCGGGTTCGCCGCCGTCAGCGCAAGCCCAGCAGCAAAACTCGCCGGCGGCGGCTGCCGCAGCCGCGGCCGCCCTCCACAAGGCGACCGCGGCCGGCC
>KZ061826.1:265361-314410 GCA_002091835.1 Anopheles maculatus
CACGACGGCGGAGGATGTGGTGCTGGCGGCGGTCGCCGCCCACCAGCATCATCCGGCGATGAGGCCGCTGCGGGCGATGCAGCCGGAAGATGACGGGGTGGTGGACGACCCGAAGGTGACACTGGAAGGGAAGGAGCTGTGGGAGAAGTTCCACAAGCTCGGTACGGAGATGGTCATCACCAAGAGTGGCAGGTAGGTGTTACTGGGTGGGTGTGGAAGGGAAGGGGAGAAGGGTAGATGGGGATAGGTGAAGTGGAGAAGAAGGACCCAATAAGTAAGGATATTGAAGTTGGACCACAGTTAACGGAGTAAGAAGGTTCTTCTCGTGAAGTGATGTCAGGCGCGATTTACCGACGGCATTTTGAACTTGCGTACGACGGTTGACATTCGCAGTTCGTAAAAGGTTCGTCGTTTGGGGCGCATTGAATGAAGTTTGTTTTTGGAGTTTGGCTCTTAATGACGAGTTGTGCAAAAGCTGGTTGCGTTAAATAAAAAGTATTAGACTAGAAACAAATCCTGGTTTTGCTAATAAAATGATAGAATCAGGTATTAAATTAGACGACTTGGTCCTGTTTTTGGCAGTTTTAAATTACTCCAAAGATACGTCGGTCTAAGAATTCGCTTTTCCAGTAATGAAATTCATTTAGATTGAATGTTTCATAGCTTGATTAGTTAGCAACTCATATTAGTTAAATAACTAGGACTGTCTTTAATTAAGCTGCTCTTGATGCATTGTATATGACGTCAGTTATTAATTTTAATAGGTACATTGAATTATAAAACTGTGTTTGTTGGCTTTATTTTTGGAGTTTTATTGAATATCCAATTTAACAGACGATAGAATGAGGTTGTCTAATTTTGTAATGGCTTTAAAATGTGGTTATGATACCGATGTCTCATACAATGAATTAGGGTTTCTTGTAAATTAACTGAATTCTAAACTTAACTATAAAATTGAACGATTCAATTTCTTGGTTCTGATGTTCAATTTTGGTAGTTTTGATGAAAATATGGCAAAAACACAGTATCCAATAAAATAAGACCATTAATCAAATTTAATGCGCTTTTCAACTTCATCGCAGGCTAGCTATGGCGTTAAACATAATTTCGCAAAAAATGTCACAATTTGTTGGTCCTTATTAATTTCCCTTATAATTTGCTCACAGTTGAACAAAACTAAAATTGCAATAGAAAGATTTTAAGATGACAATGATTATTCCAAATTTTGATTTGGTTTTTGCTGATAGAAATAGTTTGAAAATCGAATCTGAAGGTGATCTTATTCTATTTCTAGTAAATGTATGAGCTCAGTCTTCGCTCTTGTACATCTATCTTTGTTGTTTTAATTTTCGTTAATTATTGCAAATGCTACTCATAGTTGAGTCACAACTATTTGTGACAGTGTCCCAGATCAAGCCATGACAAGCTCTTCACATGATGAACGAGTGAGTTATGTGAGCAATATGATGTGAGTGTTCGGTAATGTGAGCAATAGTATAACACAAAACTAGTGACGAGTAATTAATTCAGTGTGAGGACATGTGAAATTTTAAAGCAAGTAATCAAAACTTGTCATCACTTGTTGGACATATGCCTATCTAGAAGAACCTTTCGGAACATTGGTGTCATATTCTTAATAAGAAAAAAGAAATGGTGACTGAAAAACAAAGTTTTAATAATATTCTCTTTGTCATCAATTATTATAACCTTCTTTCCTGTGTTTTAACTTTTTCCTAGAAGTATCTAAACGATGTAGATACAATAGAGACATAATTCGTGAGACTCACTGTCATACAACGCCTCAATTGGCTTGATGCTTCATTGAGGACACATACAGCCACAACAATTCTTTTCAACTTCAACTCTTTGTCACTCACAATCGCTTGTGGTGTAGCGGTCCTTCCGAAAAATAAGCAAACATCCAAAAGTACATTCTATATTGAGCAAAACGGACCTGACTGACTCACCTTAGTTCTTCTTTTTTTGGGGAAAATAGTCGAGCAAAAAAAAATCCTAGTAAAATCCTTCCCGTTTTACCAGACACATACACCGTTCGTGCTAAACAGACAAAATTTTCAAGTGCTACTAATTCGCTAATTATGCCACCGAACACCTTGAACGGTTTGCATCGGAAAACCTTTGCCTGGTAGACAATTAAATGGCGCTCGGGTGTTTGGGGCGGCATCCTGACACTTTACCCACGCCAACTTTTACAAGCAGCAGAAGAAGAAGCCAAGGAAGCAAATGAAAAAACCTTATTTTCGGTTGCACTCTTTTTTCCAATTGCCACGAACCAAGTCTTACTGACAACTATTCTTCAAACGCGCTCCACCACAGACAACTCAAACACCGAGTTTGTTGATTGTTTGCCACTAATCATCATCATCATCATCATCACGCCGCCATCGCGCTTACCGGGCCCGATGGGATGCAGTCATTCGCAGGTCTCGCAGGGTACAACTGCAAACAGCAAACACGAAACAAAACAGGTGCCAACCAACCTGCCAAGTGTAATAGAATTGAAAATAAAATCAGCACTTTGAGGAACGGTGTGCAGTGCCGCCGATCATCACAATCTCGTCTTTTACGTACTGTGTGTGTGTGTGCGACGGCAATCAATTTTTGCTGAAGGTGCAATTGTAGCTGAAAGTGCACTTGAGGGTGAGTTGTGTATTTGGTGTTTTTGTTTCACTGCACTGTTACGATTGCTGGTTTGTGGTTGTCTTATCGTGGTTTACTGTTTGCAGGTGTGTTTTCTGTTGATTTGATGAGGTGATTTTAAATGCGTTGGTTGTTTTGGGTAAGCGAAAGACAAGCAACACTTCAAGTTTATTGTGTTATTCGTCGAGTTTTATTTAATTTATAATATGACGGATCTCTAGGCCGTCTATGCCCGTTTAGTCACCCGTTTAGGTGATGACTAAGTGTAAATTTCCTGAGAATTATAAGGCATTTCCTTTTTCCATGAAAAGGTTTTCATGTGTGATTTAGTTTTAAATTCGTCCAACAATTATATAAATTATTGTAAACCTTTTCTAAAAACTAAAGCTGAAACAAAACCTCTTTTCTGGGTAAAATTGATCGCAATTTAAACTCAATTTACTTAATCGATTGCGTCCTATTGCTCGGAAGCGATAAATTCTGTCACTCCATGGTAAATGCTATAAACTCGTTCGCAGTAGTAAAACTACCTTGACCTATCGCTCAATTGGTTCAGCAAAAAAAATTCAGCAGTCGAACTATTGTAATTACTTTTCATCGAATTTAGTCTATCTCCACATTTCGGCAGAACGGTCCTTGCGCTAATTGAAACTTCCCGTGAACCCTTTGTAAGCCAATTCTGGCCAATAACACTTACCCCGGGAGTGATCAATTATTTAATTCGCAACAACCATCAGTTAGAAAGTTGTTTGAAATTGATCATAGAAAAGCTTTTTATCCTCGCATTCTCGCTATGATGTTGTATTTTGTTTATTAAACTACGCTGCAACAAGCAGCAATAAACGATCGGTGTTAAAAAGTGATAAAATATTAATTTTTATATTCAATTCATTGGTATAGCTGTGATGTGATGTGCGAATATCTCGGACGCTGTGTTTGCACCACAAAGCTAAGCTCGCCACACGGTGGAAAGGATGCAAAACAGCGCGTGCAATGATTTGTGTGCAATCTAGTGCACTGAGTGATCTCGTTCGTACACACGATTGCAGCAATTCAGGGGTTTTTGTTGGATCCTTTATTTTTTTTTCTTTGGTACATCCCGGTTTTTTTTCGAGCTCAATTTGCTTTTGCTGTTTAAATTTTTTTTCCATTTGTTGCAACATTTTGTACGTGTGGGTGTTTTTCCTTTTTCGTGAGGCTTTTTTCCGGTTTTATGTTTTTTTTAATATTTCATTTCGGACATTTTGTCTTGTGTTGGTGAGGGCTTTTTTTACCCCCATTTTTGCACGCTCATGTTCCCCATGTTTCACCGGTGCTAACAAGAAAATCTCACCAGTTTTTTGGTGTTGTTTAAATTAAATAATTTCAACACTCACTCACTCACACATAAAAAGAACGGCGAGAAAAGCGTAAAACGCTTGCATTGATAAAATCTCAACACTCGAGCGAAAGTGAGTGTTATTATTAGCAAGCTGGACACACACCAAAGTGAACTTTTTGTGTGTGTGTGTGCGGACAGGAAAAATAAAACATGGCTCCCGTATCAAAAAAAAAAAACCAAAAATCGAAAAGGCTCGAGAGTGCATCTGACGTTAATTCAGTTGAAGAAGGTGTGTTTTTGAGGTGCAAAAAACTACTTCAACGCACACACACTCATACAAAAAAAGCTTTATTTCTGTGTGTTTTAAGCGGATGTGGAAAAAAACGCGAATGAAAAGCGGGTGATAAATAAAAATTCCGCTTTGAACACTTTTGTCCGTTGAAAGTTTTTCCCAATTTTTTGCGAACGAGGTGTTGGGCTTTTTCGTGATTAATTTCATTTAACATTTTCACTGTTGTTTTTCACCATCATTAAAAATCGAAATGGGGGAGGGTGGCGTTTTTTTTTTTGCTGTTGTGATGCACCACAGACAACGTTCAATTTTCAATCGATAGCGGTTGGGTGTTGATGATGGTGCGGATTATCTTTTAGCCACCCGGCGGGTTTTCCGCGATTTTCCGATACCGATAAATTCCGGTGCTGTTGACACGTGTACGCCAGTGCTTTGCGGCGTGTGTGTGTGCTTTTGTAGGTTTAAGCGAGTGAGCATATTAACTTGCAAAATGCGAACGAAATCGGTGCTGCTGATAAGCTGGAGCTTAATGGAAAATCTGTTTTGCAAAAGGATAAAAGCAATGGAGAAGGTGAACACATTTAAATCTTAATGCTGTGATCGATGCGATTGGTGTATGAATGAATTGTGAATGGAATACAATAAAAAATGCATTGTTTTTTGCTTTACCAAATACACTATTAATTAAACTCGATTGCGCTTAAAATGAAACATAATTAGAGCAACTGTCTATAACAAACAGAAACAGAAAAAATGCACGAACAGGTGTTTTGATGATAATTTTATCTCTCACCATTTCTAATTCGCTAAGCTCGACTGTCCTCCATCTCCAAACGGCTAATGACGATGACAGATGGTGGCAAGCGAAGCGAAACAAACAAAACAAGCAACCGCTTATCAAATCACATCGTCACGAAAAAACCCATAAGCAATGAAACTAATTCAGGCTCATTAGAAAGTGGGCCATAAAAGCCGATGGAAAATGTGCAATTTTTCCACGGTTCGCTTTTTTGGTTTTTGGGGGAAAAAAATCCAATTTGATTCCAACTCAGTGGAATTTACTTGCTTTGAAGCTAATTTGGACTGTTGTTTTGGTATTGTCTGGTGACATTTTAGACAGTTTTTTTTCGGGTCCAAAACGAATGAGTTAAACTTAACCGGAATCACCCGGTATAAAAGCGTTTAGTGTAGCACACTTTTGGAGTTCATCAAGTGTCACAATCTGCCGGTGTTTTTCAACGCTTCATATCCCAATTAGCAGCCGTACTAGTACGACCCAACAACCACACCGAAAAAAAAGCTAATTACAAGCAATTTATGTTCGCGTTAAGCTTCCACAAAACCCGTGTACCGGCGTGTGGCGTGTGGCGTGCGTTTGGGAAATAATTCACCTGCCTCTAAACCAAACAATTTTTGGCCATCACTTTCGCCTCGGTTTGTGCTGGTGCCTATACGCTTACGGACCACCTTATTTTGGCACCTTCGGGTCAGTCCGGCAGTGGTGCTGAAGCCGGGCACACCAGTCGGCAGACGGGGTTTTGCTTTTGGTTTTTATTTTTGCCCGTGATGCGTCAAACGTCAAAACGTAATCGGCCACGAAGGCCGGGAAGATGCAACAAGCGCCAACATGATGCGAAGTGTCTAATTAGATGACAGGGTACGGGCTCGGCTAATACGGTGCTTTGATTCGGTGGGTGCGTTGTGGGAAGTGGAAAAGTTTTACGTTAGGTAAGACGTTTAAGGCCAGCAGTAGTTTCGTGCGAAAGAAAACTTAGGAAGAACTTTAAAAAATACTAAAAACATGTTAAAGATAGAAAAAGGCGAGAAAGAATCATAGAAATGCTTAGATTTTGAGGAAACAACAAAGTAAATGCTTGAAAAAGACTAAAACACACTATCATGAAAATAGTAATAAAAGTAAATTAGAGTAATAAAAGTAGAAAGTAAAAAAAACAGCTTTTATCCACTCGAGGTTGTAGATTCGAAATCAGAAAAAATGAAACAACTAAAAAAAAGTAAGATAATGTAGAAAAAATGTTTAATGAACAACAGACATTCAAGGTGCTTTGAAAATAAGCGAACAAATCAAAGAAAATGAGCAAGAACATAAAAACTTACCCTATTGAATAAAAAACCTCTAAATTTGGATTTGACAACAATTAAGGATAGGACAACTAAGGAAAGATAAAATACTAAATATAGTTGCTCTAAATGAATTAGAACCTGATTAAAAATGCTGCAATAATTGATCCAATGTTAGACTTTTTTAAAAATATTTTATTTATATTGTTTACAAGTTAAAATAAATTCGTTTGAACGAGGCAATAAAGGAACAAGAAACTTTTAAAAGTAAACATCAGAAAGTGTTTCTGAAGTCATAAATCAGACAAGGAAAATCCATATTCCAAATCAAACAACAAATTAACATTAGGAAAAGATGACATTGCAAAGGAAAACAAAAGAAAGTAAAACGAAAAAAAAGGAATTTGAAAAGTGATAATAAAATGCTTTCAATTACAATAAAATGTTAATAATAAATAATTGCTATAAGGTAAAAACAAATTATCTAGAAACATTTAAGCAATTATTCATCACAAGACTTACAACTGCTAACGAAACTAAACCTTAAATAAGAAAAAATAAAATATGGATACTTTTTCCTAATAAAAAAATGCAACAATTTTCAAACTTTGAAATGAGATAAAGAAATTTAAAATCAGAATCACACAAGAGAATACAATTAACAAAAAAAGGCATTACAGATCAAAAACGGAAAAGAACACACGAAAAGATAATTGAAAAATGATAATCAAATTGATTAATTATTCGCGTTTCATCTAACAAGCCGGCATTATCACGCCAGTCGCAAGGCGCATCCACAAATCCAACCTCGCTCCACCCCCCACGTTTATTTACCATTTTCTGCTGACACTTTCAGCTTGCGGTGAGCTAAGCTCCACTTAATTTCCACCATCTTTTCCGCAGTAATACCGACAGTCTCGTAGGTCTGAGCCTGAGCTAGCTAGTTTTAGGTAAAGTTGCTGAACACAGTCAACGTCACGATGTGGGAAGGTGTAACAGCAAAGCAGAAGAAGAAGCAAAAAAGAAGGAGACGACGAGTTGAGACGAGCTTAAGTATTTACCGTGATTAAAATTTACGCTTACTTTCAATTTTCCACTTCGATCGCACTTTTATCTTTTCATCTTCGTTTTTTTGTTGTGTGTGCTGCTGGTGGTGCCAGTCAACACCCAAGTTCTCAGGCTGACACCACCACCAACAGCTATTGCTCCCGGTGTTGCACCACCGTTGAATGCACTTTGAAGTGTCGTACTGTGGTGGGAGGGTGTGTGTGTGTGCCTAGCTTAAGTTTTTCCCGTGCACCGGTTCGCTTCCTTGCAGCCAGTAATTCTGCAGTGACGGCAGAAGTCCACGCTTCGTGTGCGCTAATCGGGCGGGAAAATCAGCCTTCAGCCTCATTTGGTTGGGAAATATCCTGACACGGTGTTTGTGTGTGTGTGTGTGAACACTGTATACACACGTACACAAACGCACACATACGCTCGCAAGTTTGCAAACCAGTGGTGTTTGAAAATTGATTATAAATTCATAAAATAATTTGTTGATCCTATCGATCAACTTCGGCGAACCTGTGCGAGTTCCTGAGGGGGTTGAGGTCGTTAGGCTTTTTGGGAGTGGGAAGGTAGGGGGACGATGGGTTGCATTTCACTGAAACACTACAGCTCACCACACATCCACATACACACACGTACAGGTGCTTGAGGTCTGGGTAATGGAGCAAAAGTGCGAACCCGAGCGAAAGTGTTATTGATTTAGGGCCTGAATTGGAGCACACACGGGCGCTCACGTTTTCTGCCTCGCGGTGGCCTTCAAAACGCATTGCGCTACGTACACACGGGGGTGCCTTTTGTGCATCAGTATATCGGCACTCGAACGCTGCCGACACAGATTAGAGAGATGGAAGTTATGCTCGCGGGCACACCGGAAATCGGTACGGCAAGTGTTGGACTTTTTGTACTACATCCGGCTAAGGGAGAGAGAGAGAGAGCTTTTCCCGATGCGTGTGTGTGTATGGTTTTCCCTGCCCGATGTAGTAGCAGTTCGCAGCACAAGGTTACCGAGACCATGCTCGTGTCTGAGCCTCGGTCGGCGCAAACGAGAATGCAAAACCCGAGAAGCAATAGTCATGTTTGAGTTTTTCCTTTCCCGCAGGGCAGAATCATTCAATTTGGCGTTCTACTCGTCCACGGCACCCTACAGCCCACCTCAAGGATCCATGCAAATGTTCCTCTTCAAGCTGGAGGTAGCCACACAGAAGCAAGAAGAAGCAAAAAAAAAACGGCTACATGAAGGCCTGAAAAGTCCACAGCACAAAAGACTCATTCTTGAAGGGCTTTTTATGAAAACCATTTTCCGAGTATTTTCACACATGCAGTGGTGCACCGAGCACCATCACTCTTGCGTCTGTATGCACGTGTGTGTGTGTGTGTGTGTGTGTGTGTGTGCGTTGTACCTTGGGATGACAATTTTTGTGGCTTGCTGTGGCGAATCTCTCGAGGGAAAATCCTCGATCAGACACGTACCTTACGCGAACACGGTTGCACGAGTGTCCGGAGCAAAACTTCACGTAAAGCGGACACCCGTCTCATGTCCAGTGTTCGCACCACTCAAGCGCTCGGTTAGTCAAATGAGGGAAGCTGAAATCATCCCCCTGTTATGTCCTGGCAGGTGTTGATCCGCTGTTGTGTGTGTGTGTGTGTCTGTTCGTTACTCAATCAGGCACTATATTTGATTGCTTCCAGAAGAGGGTATAGAAGGATGGAATTATAAATTTAGCATTGTAGTAGTAATGTTTGGCGCCGTTCTTGTTAATAGTGTGAAAAGCAACAATTTTTCGGTAAGGTACAATTTAGCAGCAGCTACGCGAAGCGAACATTCATTCACATGCTGCACAAGCCGTCCGGTCTGCTTAATCATTTGCACCGGAACGGTGCACAGTGCGGCTAGTGCACATTGGGACAGAATGTGTTTAACCTTTTTGGAGGAGGGATTTTTGTGACTCTTTTTCACACATATGTTTTCTTTTGTATTATAAAAACTTTTTAAAAAACAATTAATAGACTGATTTAAATTGACTAAAAATTCCAAAGCCCACATTTCTACATTTGATTTGATTGCAGGTAGCACAATTTTAAAGAAATTGTGCAATATTTATGATGATTTCAGCTTGAAAAGCTGACACTTTTAATTTGAGGAAGGTAAACTCATCCCGAAGTGTTTGACAACTGACTTTCCGCATTTACAGTTGGTTGGCAAAGTGCGTCAAAATCTTAAATTTTTTTTGTAAGTATAAGCGCTTCAAAAAACCAAAATGAACAATCTGCTTGAATTTAATTTTTGGTTCCTCTAATCTTGGGCAATTAACATTAAATGTTTATAATGCTGGCCAGTTTTGCCTGTCAACACACACAAAAAACTGGATTTTCTTAGATAATACTTAAAATTCTGTCTTTGAGGTTCGGAAAATGTTTTTAACACTTAGAAAAAGTGATTTTTTTAGCCATATTGTTAATAATTGTTAACACAAATTGTTAATAAAAAACGCAAGACTGACTATCCAGCTACGGGTAAAACCTAAGTCACAGAAAGTTACCAAATAGCTGGCCAAGACCTTGCAATGTTGTAGTGCCTAAAAAAAGGTTTAAAATTGTGATAAAATATAAAAAAATGGATTATACGGAAAGTAATATTCAGGTCATAAAGGTTCATTCTTCAAATTTTGAATCATTAGTATCCTTTACTGTTTGTTGTATCAAAATTCTGAGTTTGGCGCATTCTTGAACTGAAAACGGTTCCCATGGTTTTGAAAATCCAGAGTAAAAAAGGTAAAAATAGAAAAAGAAGAATAAGAATATGAAGAATAATAGGAGGCAAAATAATAAAAACAATCGAAGAGGTTTTAATAGAGAACAATTTCTTCCATTACAACATTGAACCATTTTAGCAATAATCACATTCAATAGTTTCTTTAGTGAGGTTTATAAACAGTATTTTTCTACATATTTTTCTTTTTGTAATTGTCGATCAAAATTACCTACCAAAACCAACAAAAAAAAAACTTCTCCATCCTCGATGTGTCCCAGATTCCTGTTGTGCCACTGTATTTCTCTACCGAGCAACTAACACAACCAACACCAGTTACTACGCCTGTCGCTCGTAGTAATAATGAGGCATTTATGTGTTGAGAAGGAAGCCTATCCTTCCTTCACTCTCTTTGCCCTTCTCTATCTCTCTCTCTTTCTCTCCTTCTCTCTCTTATCCAGTGCATCAAAATAACAACAACAAAAAAATGGGTTGGATGAACAAGTGCAAGTGTGGTGAGGTGTTAAAATTTCTTGTCCATAAAACAGTTTTTAACACCCTCGCATAATGAGTAGCACTCACACCCGCCAACCCCACCCCAGCTTCTCCTTGTCCTTCACCCATTCCGCTCGGTTTTCCCGCCCTCGATGGCCTGCAACTGAATTGCATTGCAGCGTACCAGGGGCTGCGTGTTGCACTTTGGTGGTTCGCCCAAGCCACCACGCAAGGCTGTAAGAAAGAAAGCAATGATGTTGACTCACACAAACACACACACACATACACAGACCGTATTATCGTACATGCAATGGGTGCGATTTTATGCCGGCTGCCGGCGTGGAAATTCGCATACACTTTTCCACCCGCAAAAAGGTGGGGGGCCGTTTTTTTTGCGGTTGTTGTTGTTGCTGCTGTTGGTTGGACGTTTGTTTCCTGCTTCTTGTGTATGTGTCGGCGAGTCAAGCACAACCCGTGGCACGTGATGTGTGGCTGTATGTTGGCAAGTGCTTGCGGGACGCGCGGTGGAAAATTCTGACGTTTCGCGGCACAATTGTTCTTCGTTGGGACGCGCGCGTGGTGATGCTTTAGATATGGAAATTGAACACTTCGCGAGGTAACAAGTTTTTTTTTTCTGCCGGTGCTGTGCGTTGTACGCCCTTGTATCCCTTAGGGTTAGGGGTAACGGAGGACGGCTGGCAGGTTGTGAATGGTTGATTGGTGGAATGTGAAGTGAAATGCATTTTATTTTTTTTTTTTTGGTTCCGTAACTGCAAAATGTCACGAAACAGAGCCAACACATGCAAGCTGCAGTGGACGACAACAGTGAAGAAAAAGTATTGATGTGTGTTTTCTGAAAATAATTACCAACAAAACTTAATAAGAATGTTTGTTACTAAAAGAAAAAAGAATTATAAATGAGCAAGAAACAAGAAGGACAACAGAAAGAATTGATCTAGATAAGATGATGAACTGCGGAGTGAACTCCTGTGATGAACTGCTCTTTGACAGAAGCAAATGAACACACGAATAAACAGAACTGAACATCATTTTGATCGGCAGTTAGAAAGCATCCTGCTGATTCCCGGCCCAAAAATAAAAACTCCTGCGAAAAATTGTCGGCCACTGACCGACAATTTGTGTCAAACGTGATAAGCCGCGTCCAGTGTCACGCCAACCCAAAACATAGAAGGCCACCGACCAAACATCGATGCTTAGCCTCGGTGCTGTTGTGTTGTGCAGGATTTTTCGGGCGTTAATTGCCGGTCGCATGCAAACGTTCTCCAAAGGGTGACCGCCTGAAACACGTAGAGCGAGAGAAAAGTGCAACCGAAGCTTGTTGCATACAAGCAGGGATGACGGGGAGCGGTGAGGGACACCGAGAGGACAGGCAAAAATGAACAGAATGTGTGGTTAACACATTGGCGTAGACGCACACACATCACGAGACACTGGTTCACCGGTAAGTCGGCACCAGCATTTGCGTATCGGATGTCACCTCCGAAGAGAACCCGTACGAAAGTGTACTCCCGGGAAGAACTCGGTCCGTCTCTGTGTCCTCTGCGGAGAATGTGCACTAGGGGGCATGGGTTTTGTTGTTTAGAAATGGGACAGTTTTTCGACAGTGTCGGGGACTGCGTGTGTGTGTGTGTGTGACTGCATCGCAATTAGATCACCTGCACACGCTACACACTGCAATGCACTCAAGTCACGGTGCCACACACCTATGCATCAATAGCATGCGTTGTCATTTTTTTTTTTACAAAAGCGTTGCTGTCATCTCGGGTGCAAGCTTGTAAATTTGCAATTCCAATCGGGCGGGGGGATTTGCAAACCAACAACGACCCGGGTGACAACACGGAACTGGACCGTGACAGTGATGGTGCGTGCGTTGCTTGTTTCGAGGGATCGAAAGATTCACGACCGATAATGAATAGCTGCAGAGCAGTTTGATTGATGCGCAGATAAAGCTAAGCAGTGGTCTGGGTTTGTTCTCTATTCCGGACTAAGCAATGTGTGAGCATGAATTAGCTCGAAACAATCGGTAGCCTTCTAGTGTTGAATAGGTGGGTATGCATAATGGAACGACGGAGTCATGTCACTACACTACTTTTACTCATAATTGTTAGGAATTCTGAGAACCAACTTCAAGAAATCTGCAAGAGGATTCTAATGAGTCGGAAGTATTAGTCCTCCAGGTAAGTCTTGGGATTGGAATGTCGACCCTACGAATAATGGAAAGGATGCTTATCTCAAGGTTCTAGATCTCTGACCATTTTTCTAGTTGTTGGAGTATCACTCGGATGATTTATACTTAATAAGATCTTAGGTTCTCTTGCAAGATTATGGTTTTATCTTGATGTTGAAGTCTTTTAACAGCTTTTAGAGGATTATACTGATCAAGATTTATTTTCTGCATTTATTTTATCCTCTGAAGATACATGTACCTGTGCAAGTTGATGTTGACTTAAATGGAGATACCATCGGTCACCTCACATTATCATCTTCAAAGACTTGAAACTCTCAAAATCTACAGAAAAGAAAACATTACTTTATGACTTATGCTTAGGGCTCATTGACAGAATGATTGATCTCATCTAATGAAAAATTAGATAAGGCAAATAGTTGAAATCTCAGCTAATAATTTGAATAATTTAGCGTGACACACGTGAAACAAGCAATAGACAATGGAGACACTTGTATCGTTTTCTTACGACAACTTATACCAAAGACTTTCAGTTTCAATTTCGGTTTCAAGCTTTAGCTGTTTGCTCTACACCTACACTCTTTTACACTAAACATTAGTAAGCTGATGCCAGCGCAAGAACAAAAAAAAAACTCAGGAAAGCTCATAGGCAACGTTTAGAACGTGGCAACGAAGTATCGGCCGAAGGTGTGCGTTTCTGTATTGCGTGCGACGACATCCGATCGGTAACAGGAAGCGAGACCGAACCGTATAAGGTACCGCAACTACCAAACACGGCATTCGGTACAAAAAAACGGTTCTAGGCGGTAGACCCCACGACTTGAGCCACTTCCTCCTAGGCTGGTTGGTGGGTGTTGTTTGTCTTTCGTATGTTTTTTTGGCGTAGGACTAGAGCTCGATAGCTCGAATGCTCCACGAACTTTATGGACCACGATTATGGTCGTGTTGATGGGTTATGTTGGGGGCATAAAATACAGTAAAAACCGATCGAAACAACCCATGTCCAACACACAGCAATACCGACAATCGGCATAAAAATTAAGCAGCTGTCTGGGCGGAAATCGGTAGAATACAAACGGACAAGAAAATCCTGCAAGCGCTTTTCACCAGTCCTCCAGTCCAGAAGCACGGTAAGAAGCGAACCCCCGCGATTTCTGTCAGGATCTTGCTTCACCTGCTTTGCAAGAAGCCGGGTCTGGCGTCGCCCGGGATGCAGATTTTGCATACACACCGCACTACATGTGTGTGTGTGTGTGCGTATATATATTTTTTTGATTACGATTATTATTAAGTTTCAGCCACACAAACGCACCCGAGAAACCCGAGGACTCCGAGGACTCTCGGAGAGGGATGACTCCGGGTGGGGAGAGTTGTTTTTTTTTGTTGAGCTCGAGTCGGGATACATCTAAAGGACATCCGATGTCTCGAAGGAAGGAAGATTGACAACTACTATTTGTGCGGCTGCGGCTTTTTGGAGCTGGTCCCTTGTTCCTTTTTTTTTTGCAAAACCAGAAACTGCAGGTCTTGCAGATCGGGAAAGACAATGCAATAGAAAGAAGGGAAAATACGTCCACACACACATCGGGAACTTCATCCGGAGCATTCGATCGGATAATAGAAAACCAGAAACGAGAGAGAAAGAGAGAGAGAGACAGTGCTGCTCCTGCTGCTTAGCATCCCTGTTTTTATTTCGCATCAACCGAATTGAACACGGATGGCGGCAAATGTGGCCCAATAATAAGCATATCATTTTTCATATTAGCTTCCTTGTTGTTTTTGCCGAAACTAGTGAAGAATAATAAACCCGGTGTGGTTTGGGGGTCCGTCTTTGGGACTACGGGAGCGTTTGTGTGTGTGAGAGAGTGTTTTTATTCGGTCCTTTTCCTGTTGTACGCTCTAGAGTCTGGACGTGTTTGTTCGGTACGCACATTACCACAAGAAGCGTAAGTTTTCAAATGTCGCACCAAGACGGCGACGACGACGACGAGGGTCCATAACCGTTTCGTGTGTGGCAGGGGCTTTAGCTGCTCATTAGCCCTGTGGCGTTTCGCTGCGTACCGAGGTCACCACGCGGGCGATGGACCGATGTGTAAGTATGCGATAATTGTAACCCCTTTTTCCGACCCTGTTTCCCGCTGGCGAGGCGTCAGATGATACGGTTACATTGTTGTGTGCACGTTGGCCGCCTCTTGTCTGTACCTTGTATACCTTGGTAAGTTGTCGGTTGTACATGGAAGGTGCGTGTGTGTTTTTTATTCCATGCCCTGTGGGCTAAACCTGGTGCCTTAACATGAAAATGTGTCAGTTGTTCTGTTTAAAAATGTAAGTAATACATTGAATCAACTTACTTCAATACATTTGTGAATATATAAATATTGTTCCTGTAGTGATGAACAGTTTGAAGCTTCTGGTTAGTGAGGAACTAGTTTAATCAAGATCGAATTATCCAGATGCGTACAAAAAGGTTTTGCTATCGTTTTCTTACTTTAAAGGTGATTAAACGAAACTGTATGAGAGATATTGATTGGTCGCTTAAGCTTTCCTTGGTCGCAAGCCTACGAGAGGTTACACTTTTGATGACTCTTGCTGATTTCTTGTATAATATTGACTTTCAGCACATCTGTCGTTGGCGTCTAGTTGATACATACCTGGAACTAAGCATAACCCCGTAAGAAAATGTCTAACAGCTCTGTCTTGAAGATATATTGGAGGTAATCATTAGGATTCTTGTTGTTCGGAATTCAATCTCTATGTCTATGTAACTGTCCTCGTAAGTCTACTTCAAAACCTAATCAACACGCGGTGTAGTCTATGACAGTGAGTCTTAAGCGCTTGGGTCTTGAAAATTTGTATATTTTAAGCCACCTTCTGTCAAACAATCGAACAGTCACAGCAGTTGCATCATCTATAGAGAAATGAGATAACTATTTATACTATATTTTTGCGTTATAAATTCTTAAAAACTCAGATCTTAGTTCTCCAGATTTGTCCAAGTACTCTCTGTCCAAAGACCAGGCGCTCTTAATTGCCGACTGTACAGGATGATGATAATATGCTCCTCAGTAGATGCCAGATCACTTAAGTATTGAACAAGTTGATGTATATTCCTTTTCAATTTCTTGGAGCACCGCCAGAATGACTTCGGCCCAGAAGATTTTGCTGTTGTATTCATTTGCTTATTTCGTGCTAATTCGATATACAACAGATCATTATCAGTTATTAATCTGAACATTATTGCGACCTAGAAAAAGTATGTCCCAACATCAACATCTACTCATCCCGCTACAATTTATTGATACATATCAAACAAAAGCGCAACATTAGCCAATCCTTCGTTTAGTATCGGTATATTGATCGCTGTAAACTAATATTTACACCAGTTTATCTCATTTTTCGAAACGCTAAGCACAATTATTTCCCGTGGGAAACTCGGTACTTTACAATACCGTCGCCGTTAGATTATATCACACTAAAGTTCACAACCCGTTTGATCCATTGTTTCCACCCGAAGCAGCTTCATCATTGAAGTCTAAATATCTTGTGAGAAAGTGAGAGGATAAACAGTTTGTTGTTGTGTGCTAAACGTCTAAGCTTTAGCAGTTTGTTGTCGCTCTGTAATTGAGTTGTCACAATTTAATCAAATTACACGAATGGGGGGAAAAACAAATCGAACAGTACCTTTAGCAGTATTTAGGTCTCGCTCCAAAACTAGACGCTGCATCTGCCAATGCGCTACGGCCAATTTTGGGCAGCTCCTTGTCCGGATCGGCCGATAAAGCAGACGCGAAACGTATGAGCAGAGCAAACAAAATTTATTGGCACAATCTCATTCCATCTTATTAGCACCACCAAATTGGCATGTTAAGCTCGCACGGGAAGTTTTCGGAGATGGAGACGATGCTGGGGGGCATACATTTTGTTTGTTGTAAATTTCGAAAGAAGACCCACAAACAAGGGTGTGGGTCGAATTATTTTCGATTGCCACGCATGGGCAGAAAGCTTTAAAAATGGTTGATTTAGAATCAGGTAACGGAAGCAAACTGGTCGAAGGCGTACAGACCCGATGCATGATACACTCGGTGTGCGGTGCGGTGTAGCAGCAGGGATCCCTGTACAAGGGCGCTGCTGTTGTTGCTGCTCATCAATTTGTTATGATTTAAGACCGAGCAGACGTTTCGCAAAAAAGCCACCCAAAACAGTCGAAAGAGAGCGAAGGAGCGAGCCTTCTATCCTGTGGGCACTTTTCGAACAACCGAACCGGACAACAGGAGGCACTCGATCGATTTTCTGTTGGGAACGATCCTCGGCAGCAGCTTGGGAGCTGACTTCAAGGGCTGGTTCGGTGCGGGTACGGCCGAAGTAACCAGAAGCGAAGCAAGCCCGGACGAACGGACGAACGAAACGGACGGGCCGGGAACGCGCAAAACCCTCCATTATCGTTATTAATATTGGGTGCCTGACTGTTGAGATCATAATTACACGTTTCATGGTGTTTTGTTTATATTTCAAAAATATATCTTCCGTCGATGCCAGCGCCACCAGCGCTGTTATTATTGTGGTTTGGGCTCCGCTTCCCAAGCACCAGACACCACATCCAGCGTCCACAGTTCTTACCCGTTGGACTTTCTCGTGCACGTTTTCCCGTCGCCTAGTTATCACCTTGGCGTTGTTACTGAGGAGGGTAATAATATCATCATCAGCAGCAGCAGGCTGGAGTCCGGCTGATGTTGCTTGTTGTTCTTGGCTTTGTTGGCTTTTCGAAGGCATCCTGGTTCCGTTATGGGTTGGGTGTAGGGTTTTTTGTTGTGGCTGTGCTTATGAGTTTGATTTATTCCTTCCATTCGATCCGGGCTTGATCGGTTGCTTGATCTCATTTGTCGAACCTTTGCTCGTTTTTTCGTTGCGAGGGATGAGTCAGATTATTAATTCAATGTGGGTCAAATGCTACGCACACAGTACGACAGCTTGATTCATTTCACATGAAAGCGCACAACAGGTGATCGTGTTAAGTGGTGATGACTATCTGGAGAGCTTTCTTCTTGAATCAATTCTTCCTTTAATATTCCTTTTTTTATCCACTTTAATCAAACTTACCAGAAGATTATTATTTTAGTCAAAATTACTATGTTGTGTCTACTAATCGATTGAATAAGTAGCGCAAGGAATAAAGAAAAGCGTTGACAGCACCAGTTTGACAGAAAGTTACAGCATTTCGACAGTAGTGTAGAACTCCGGGTCGAAAACTCGTAATACAGAGGTATCATCGAGTGATACGATTAACGCTAGAATAAGTAAGATAAAACCGAGAAATTATAGATTAATTCAAGTAGTAAAAGTAAATTAAAGCTCTGTAAGCTATCGAAAATCGAAAATAAGCGAATATTTTGCTATAAAAAAAAACATCTCGTTCATCAACATACAACTACTCACAGTTCGCTAGCACTGGTTTGACATTTAGAACACTTAAAATAAATATGAATAATAAATTCCTCCCCGCCAGTCGATGACAGGAAATCATAACTTCTCTTTTCTGCACGGCACTTTAATCAGATTCGTAAACGGCTGCCATACCAAAGACCCACGGTCGTTTAATGGGCGAAAGATTTATCTCACCGAGTACTAGCTGCATGCGCTAGCCGTATCGTCGTGACAGACGAGGCGCCCGTACACATATGTGCGATTTGTTTTTTAATGGTGCCGTTACCAGTGTGCCGTTCCTCTGCGCGTCCGACCAGCGTTAGGGCAATTAATTTATATTTATAGTCCGAAAGGATTAGAGTCCCCGAGCGGTGGTCGGCAGAAAAGCGGAGGTATGAAATCTATCCTACTCACCCATCACCCTACCGGACGCTTTCCTTTGATGGTGAGGCGACGTTCGCCTGGTGCGGTAGTATTCATTTTCATATTTTATTAGTGTGACTGACGGTGTGCGTTTGACAGCTAGAGTTAGAGAGCGAGAGAGAGAGAGAGAGCGAGAGAGCCAGCATTTGACGCATTAATGATTAATTCAGGCGATTCGCGAGCAGGTGACAGACGCCACCGTTTCGAGATCGACGACGGTGGGATCGCTTTTCCGATCTCGGGTCTCCGGTCATACGTTTCTCGATCGGAGACATTTAATTAGAGCTGCAATGGATTTGCATTTGTCACATTTGGCGTTTGCCATAGGATCATGGTAGTGGCCAGTAGCGTAGAATGTGAAGCTGTCGCTCTATATCTTATCACGATCGAGACGATTTGATCGATTGATTAGATTGGATGGGGTTTTGTGGAGGTTTTATGTACTTTAACTATATTTATTTAAAAAAGCAGCTCTTACCAGGTTTGGGAAAGCAAAACTCAAATGACTAGAGATTTTGGATGGCCGTTACAAGACGTGTTCATGACTACAATACGTGCAAAGTCCTCATATCTGAATGTACATATTTACCCAAGTTTCCGATCAGCTCCTCTATCAGGACATTAGAAGTAATAGTAGACTATCAAAGTCACTTCCATACTATCTCGAGAGAACTCCTTACAAGATCATCTATCAGGACTCTATAAGTTATAGTAGGCCATCAAAGTCTTGCTCATGTTATCTCGAGAGGACTCCCAACTAGAACCGATATTTGTAAAACTTATTTTCCCACACCCAAAAACAGATCGTCTTCGCCTGAACCTTCCCCGAAACGATGACTTCATCACATCTCTTGCAATTCCCCAGTGGGACGCTATTAAAAGATTAAATCCCTCCAGTTTTTTTCCTGCGTTCCTTACGCTTCTCCGTTCCCGTAACAAACCGCACCGGTTTATCAGTTCGGTAATTATCGATATTGACGTAGAGTCGGGACTTTCACTGGCGTTCCCTTAGCGTATCGTACCTCATCGTCCGACCATTAATGATTATTGCTCCCAAGGGCAGAGGTAGTGTGAGAGACTTTGCTTCTTCACTCCCTCCCTAAGATGAGCGATGTATCTGTTTGTAGGTGATACTAACTGGGAAGAAACAAGTTACAAGTTCATTTCCCAAAAACCGATTTCTTTGATACAGTGCGCCAAACCATCACACACACACAAAAAAAAACTCCCATCCATCTTTAACGGATAGTCTTTATAGATTCTTGATGGTATTAAGGGGGCAAAAGTGAATCAAAAGACAGACCATCGGGGTTGAATAAAATGTGCAACACGTCCCTTCCCTTTCCTCTCCACCCTTCCAATTCTTTCCCTCAGCTTCCTTCCCAGGACCGAAAGCTAATGGAGCGAATGAATACGCTTCGGGTTGGGTTTTTGTGTTGTTGATGCGGACCATAAATGGACCCTCGCACCATTCAAACACGCTCAAGTCAATGCCAATCCAAAACCCACCCTCGTTGGACAACGCTCCCCCTTCAACCTCTCCTTTCCCCTCTCCAACACGATCATCAGGTGCAAATCTGGTGCCTTCGGTCGAGTTCAGTTTGGTATTCAATCGCTACCTTTGGGCATTCGGTGCAACAACGCCGCATCATAACGCTGCCGGGCGATGGCGGGTGATGATGATGATGATGTTGACCATCATAAACGCTAAAGGCGAGCGAGAAACCGTTGGCATTTTATGTCACCCGGCCCGACTGTTGACACGCTTGCCAATTACATACCCGTCCCGAACGGCAACGTATGCGTTGCTGCGCGTTTGTGTGCTTTAGCTATTTCTCCTTTCATTCGCCCTTTTGTGGTGCGCGAGACCTCGTCCTCGTCACCTCGACACGAAAATCACTAACCCGGCCCGGGCCAGTGTCAGGTGGTGTATGTAATTTTACAATTTATCAACACTTTATTAAGAAAGAAGGAAAAAAACCGATGGAGTGTAGCATTTTTTTTTGCACCCTGTTGTCCCTGAGGGGGGCGGGTTAAGGAGGGGAAAAGAGGAGGAAGAAAAGCAAAAGGAAAGGGTTGTTGTTAGCACAGCATAAATAAATTATCAAACACCTATGCGGCCGGTTGTGGTTGCGGGAAGATTATGCACGTTTGTCTTATCCGGAGTGTGATTTTCCTAGCGTTTGCTGGCAACTTGGAATCAGGCTTCAGACACAGGTGCATAATTTAATCGCCACTTGCTGCTACTGCTAGCTACGATTGCTGTGATGATCCCTGCATAGACTAGCACGAGTATTTGTGTTTGCTGCTTGACAGGTGTTCCGGACGAGGTGTTGGGCTTGTACGTCGAATCGAACAACGAAGGCTATTTTCCCTTGTTTCTTATTATGGAGAAAATGGTTGGAAAATAGTATTTATGATGCGAGAAATAAGGGGTTATCCGATCGATTGATCATCACGGTTTGATCGGGTTGATTGATAGGCAAACGTAGGAGATGTGATTTCTAGTGGGTTGTTACTGCTCATTAGATAAGTGATTAATTGGCACGCGAGCAGTAACTGTTGTCGTGAAGGAAAAACAGTGCGTATTTTCCTTTGCTCGTACTTTATTAATCTTGTTTTTGTTTAAAGAAATGAAAATGTCCCTCTTTTTGAGCCTTAATTAAGCAATTAATCACGTTCAGATCGATCGAACAAGATCCCAAGACAAAGCTTTGAATAATTACAACCTGATTCAGCTGGTCAAACACAATTCATTTTACCTCCACGAAAAAAAAACCCCTCTTCTTCAAGGCCCAAAAGCAATCCCGAATTCGTTGCATCGAACGCTCCACCACCTTATTACGAATGCACCGAAGGACATGCCAAACGTCAACGGTGTTTGCCAAACGCGGTGACAGCACACGGCCTGCGACACGGTGTAGGATACGCGTTTTGCATTTTAGAATAACGCCTGTGTGCAGACAGTTTCCCCCGTTGCGGTGGGACAATTAAATTTGGATAAATATTAATGAACCGAACGTGAAAGATTATGTTTTAATTGAACGGGCGCGCGCGCGCCACGACGACCGCGAACGGATGGACCAGAAACTAATTAACTTCCACGTTCGTTCGGTCGCTCGTTTCTTTCTGCATCACGAATTTCTTTTGCTGATGAAAATCGATGAAAATGAAGCTAAAATTTTAAGCAATTGTTAAAGTCGCGACGGACGGACAGCAAGAAACAAAAAAATGGTTCCAACATGGCTTTCGTCCTTTGAGGGTTGTTTAATTATAATTGATCAAATTTCCTCACGTCGATCGACATACGGATGCGTTGTCGACAGGATAATGAGACAGTGGCATGGCATGACAGCAGCACCCCCGGAGTCACTTGTTGTGTGGTTGGCGCTGAGCGATAAAATGTGTGCATCTCGCACGGGATATGAAATGGTCGTTACGATACACAGAAGACTTCCAAAGTGCAGAAACACCATCTGCTACGGATAGCAACGTAACGTACGACGTTTAATTACTTTGATAGTTTTAGAAGAGCAAAATAAGATGTATTTTTTATGTATTTTATAACTTAATTTTTAGTTTTGTGTTCCTAAAATAGCTAAAACTGCTTTTCCAAGTTTAAATCACAACAATACACATGTACTGAGAAATGAGAAAGTCTACAACAAGCAACCACCCCGAAACAAAAGCTCGATATGATTGAGAACTTTTTAACAAATTGTGATAAATTACTGCTAAATAAATTATTAATATTATCCCAACCATCCGCTCAATTGGGAAACGAAACGAAACACAAACAGGACAACAGTTGTGACTGTGGAGGGTGAGAGCGATCGGAACGGAGTAGCAGAGAGACCTAAAGTGCACCAAATATTACGTGCGTGTGTGTATTTTAATGTTATTATTCCTTTCCTTACCATTTTTATTCGATAATGATGAGCCCCAGAATGATGAGGGAATGATAAATCGGCAATCGGTTGCGTTTTTCTACCCACCAGCACCGGGCGAAACCGATCCACCGCTGAGACAGGACCAAGAGAGAGAGAGAAACAGAAGAAACTGGTTTGGCGCCAAGGTTACATCGGTACAGTCGGAAGCGTCCGGGTGGGGGGTCACAAAAATGTGTAGAAAAAAAGCAAAAGAAAACAAAAAGAAAAGGTTCTTAATATGTTTCTGACCCAGACAAATCAAGCAAAGAGAAGAAAAGAGAATAGAAACAAATGGTTCTGATGAAAGGAAAAATGGGAAAATAAAGTAAGAAAAAACAAGGAATAGACAGCGGGACATCAAGAAACGCTGGGAAGGAAGCGGAATCGGAAGGAAGGAAACAAGCAATGGCATTAAAGAAAAAAAGCTTCCCTAAAACTATCGACGATAATTTATAATACTCAAATTATGTTATTTGTTTAAGAAATTATTCAAAGGAATAAAAGGCAAAACATAAGCAGGCAACAGTAATCCATCCTTTTGCGGGACGTTTGTTTTGCTGGTGGAGGTAGGAAGGTAAGGGAGAAGGATTTTATGCGTCAAGGATGTTTTGTAGCATAATTCCTTTATAGCGTATTGAAGTTCTTCCGACGGTTTCGTGCGAGCCCCCTTGCATTTTGGGCGCACACCTGTCATCATGACAGTTCCGCTCGCTAGAGCCTTTGCCTTTCACTTTGCTGTTGGGTTTTCGGGTTGTATTTTTTTTTGTTATTGTTTTACGACCGATTCCTACATATATATCGGTCAGCTTGTTATCTTGTGTTTTATTTCCTCACCTACCGTAACTCTATATTAGCAAACTAGCAGACGGTGGCGTCCCTTTCTTTTCTGTCTTGGTTTTGTTTTGAGAAGTTTTTGCTTCTTCTCATCGCGTCCTCATGCTACTTAAAGTTCGGTGTTTTATCTTCAGCTTTGTTCTGTAAAGTTTAACATTTTTGTAGTTGCCGATGACCTTCACTTTCCGGCTGTCAGTCATCGGTGGAAGCTTATGGTAGGGAACAAATTGACTTTACCAGCTGATCGATCGGTGTGACATCTTCCGGTCCGTGTCATTATGTTGCATCGCATGTAGCGTTGGATTGATTGAAACATTAGCATTTTGATCATAAATTGATTGCTTTATCAGTATCGTATTTTTTTTTCGGTTAACATTTAATGACAGTTTGATTTATGTTTACATTCACAATTAAATTCTTGGCTTTTACTTGAAGCGAAATAGTTAGCTCTAAAACGTCGTTAGCGAATGTAATTGAATTCGACTGCACTAACGAACACACAAGCCGTCGATCGTGACAATCCAATTTCAAAAGCAGAAAAGCAAAACAAACAGTCACACCTAGTTCCCAGGGTGGTTGGAATGCTAATAGCGCAAACGGTTGCAAGCATAAATCATTAGTGTCGTGTTTAATTTATACCTAGATTGCAGTATAATTATAACCTGCGCAAATTTCCGATTGAAACTAGCTCTGACTGTGGTTGAACGGGCAGCAGCTCTGTTTGCACGAAGAATTGCTATAAAACGACTACAATATCTTGCTATAAAGCTCTCCTTTAGTGTACAATTTATTATTACGTTATATTCCTTAGAATGAAGATCTGCTGCAGACTCTGCAATCAACTTCACCTTGAAGTTCATCTCAAAAAAAGCAAAAAAAAGGCCCCCGATGATACCGAGAGACGATTGACGCCAAATAATTAGTGCATCGAGGCAAAATGTCAGTGCCATAAATCTGTTACGTCCGGGTTCCAACCTTTTTACCATACCACCGTACGAAATTATTATGTTCCCGATGTTCCTGCAGCTTGGTAAAACTTCTGCTTTCAACACTTCGCCCCACACAGACCCAGTGAATTTCCTGGTGTTCTTCTTGATCATGCTTAATTTTTGCGTACCCCCTCCCGCGTAACACAAGCCTCGGGGGAAGGTTTGCGCCAATCAGTAAATCAATCAATCGATGTGCAGTTTCTCCGGGTAGCATCGGTAAAACTGCAGCGGAAGTCTTGCGGATCGATTCGAGAATGGTGCGTGACGCGCCAAGCCGGTGACGCCGATACGTCGCAGGACGCGTCGTAAATTATGAATTAATTTCTGCACGCTGTAGACTTTGGTGCGGAATTTGGAGTTCTCGTTGAGAAAAGTGTAGCAAAGCACGTTGCTGAGTGCTTGCGTGAGGGTAGCTGTTTTCTTTTTCTTGTAGTTATTGTGGACGATCTCGCCTCTCGTACTGGTTAATTTATTTAAATGAGTAACGACGTCACGCTGTGCGTCCGATGTTGGACGAGTCGGGTCGGACTGTGACCTACTGATGGATGGTAATTGAGGAGTTCATTTTACGGTGCGAGAAATTATTCAATCAATGTGGAACGAAAGGACATTCGAATGTTGGAAGTTACTGTTGGTTTAAAACTTTCATTTCTTTTACCTCCAACAAAAGGAGTGAAGTGTTGCGCTTCTTGTAGACAACCGTGCAGACAATTTTCACTTCTTTCGTGCATCCTGCATTTTTTTGTTCGTTGATCGTGTATCCCCATAATTAGGGGTTTCTGTGAGACAAAACAAACAGACGACAGCATTAACACCACTTAAACAAGAAGGTGCGTGATAAAATCGACCACATTCCTGGTACTCTCGCACACCCAGTATTTGCATCTCAATTAAACGCTTCGAGCGCTCCCAAGCAATGGGGCCGAATCCCGGGCGATGATTTTGACGAGTGGCATTTGCATCGTGGATGAATTGCTAAACAGCAGAAGCTGATTGACCAACCAGCACCAGCGTGCCTGGGAGAATGCATTTCGTTATGTATATTTGAGTTGTGTGGCTACGTTTAAGAAAAAAGAAGCCTTTAATGGAAGGATAAGAACATGGAAGAAATATGCAAACATGTTAAACACGGAGTACAATTGAGATGGATAAAACAACAACACAAGGAA
Source organism: Anopheles maculatus (assembly GCA_002091835.1). Classification (NCBI taxonomy): domain Eukaryota; kingdom Metazoa; phylum Arthropoda; class Insecta; order Diptera; family Culicidae; genus Anopheles; species Anopheles maculatus. Next base: position 290,980 of record KZ061826.1, read on the forward strand.
AAAGGATACTATTAAAACAATGCACACACTGGGAAAAAATATAACTAAAAAAACTAGCTACCAAAGTGAAAAAGAAAGAATTAAACGAACGTTGCAATACAATCGAGAACGAGTAAACAGAAAACCCCAGAAATCGACAACAACGCCACACAAAAAAATCCGCACAAAAATACGCTACGCAGACACTGCAGCATGAATATTCATAACCTATAATAACTATATCAGCATTACTGCCAATAACAATAACCCAAACAAGCTGCGAGCCTCATCCTCAAAAAATCGCCCAGTTACAGCGAATACCTCGGCAAATACCTCGCAAGGATACCTAGAAGCCAAGTCCCTCGTTGGAGTACGAACAGCGACCGTAAAGCGTATCGAGCAAAGCAAATAAGCAAACGATGTGGTGCTGTAGTTGCATCGATGGTGGTTCATCAGCACTCCGCAACGCGCGTTCGTTCTTGGGCGTGAACGCTGGACCGTGTCCCTTCCCGGATCGTCCCGGACAACAGAACCCAAACTATCACGAATTATGATTCGGTGGTCTCAGAATCGCGACGCCAGCACCAAAACGCTCGACACCGATTGCAGGGAAGGAAGGAAAAAAGAACGAGTGGCCGTTAATCATGGTGCCTCTGTCTGTCTTTCTCTCTCTCTCACGGGGTTGTTCCTAAAAAACCGGAAGATCTCGTCCGTTTTTCCTGCTGCCAGAGGGCGTTGGGGCGCGTTAATCACATGGCCAGTGCGAAACGCGAGCCCGATCACTATCATTCCTACCAATTCCTACCAGACGCTCGTTCTAGTGCTGGCCCTGTAGAGTCCTGGAGCAGTCTTCCTGTTCTTCTTCGTATGCTCGTGTTTGAACACTTTAGGAAAGCCCACCATTTCCTGGCCGGACTCTTCACACTGGGCGGGGAGGTTTCGTGGCCGTCGTCGTCGTCGGGCAGATTGAGGCCCCTCGGGGCAGATGGTGATAATGACTGGCTGGAACCACACAGCACCATGCCTGCTTGTTTGTGGGTCCCGTGCAGACCGTTTCGATTAGGAGGTCCTGCAGACTACGGTTCGGCTCAAGCACCAGGAAGAACTCTGGCGAATGGGCAGAACCCAAGATCGTCTCAAATTGATTTTGTGGCTCGTTTGGGGTTTCGTTTCGGTAGAGCGTACGCTTTTTGCAGCACCGGGAATGCATGTTTACTTTCTTAACGAGCCCTTTTGCTGTGGAGGTGATGAATTTTCACATCATCATCATTGGCGCCCTGTGTTGTCTTTAGGAATGTTTGCTTTCCTTTTTTTTTGGAGCAGGAATTTCTTCGCCGAGCTTAGTACCGTTACTGTGGCATTGTTTCGTGTGCTTAATATCGATGTGTCTTTTCTTCTTCTTACGGGATTTTTTATTGGAGGTTAAAGGTTGGGGATGTGGAGAGACTCTCAGCGAACGAGACCTTAAATGTCTTAATAGCCACAATACCTGAGCCACCTTAGAGCAACCTTATGGCACAAATGAGTGCATCGGAATGTCATGCCAGAGTTAAAAGGCATAGAGAAGAAAGTATCCGCTTCCCGAAACAAATCATTTGCTGCCCAAAACCTCACATCCATCAACAAAAACAAACCGCGAAAGACAGCAATTCATTCACTCGCAACCCCTCGAAGATCACCTTCGTACATCGATCGCGATCGTAGCTAGCGTTTTTCTTTTTCTCATACCCTAAGCCTGGGATGCATTACAAGACATGGCCCAGCGCAAGTCGCACCAGCTTTAGACGAGTTCGTGACGTGACGCAGTGTATGGGGGTGCCTCAGCGACCAGACTCACTGGAAGCGTGGCCGTTGGGCTGGCGCCTTGCTGATCGAGATTGAGTGATTTCTCATCCCTTTTCCACCCTACGCTGAAGATCTCGCACTACTCTCGCCTCTCCTGCCACATCATCCATCCCTTCTCCATCTCCCTACTCTCGCTCCTCCATCGCTGCAGAATGGCCGGTGAAATAATTCAAATTGTTTTATTTAAATACATCATTATCATCGCGACCCGGGCACGTCAGCATCATCACACAGAAAACGTCATCATCGTGGTGAAGCGACTCGGACCGCTCGGGGTCCCAATTCGGGGCAGCTGGTACTACTACACCCTCTGGAATCGTTTCAATATAGACGTTTTACACTGGCGCCTACCCGAGATCAGGCACGAACGGATGGTCTGCAAAACGGATGGTGTGGCGCTAAATCTACCAGCAAACCCTGTTTGGGTGGCAGAGCGAAAGAGGAAAAAGAGCCAGAGTAAGCCTCCCCAACTCTCTTTCTCGGACACACATCCACACACAGGTTAAAAAATAAACATTACCTCCACCGAAGTTGGCTCCTCGATGACGGGGCCCATTATCGTGTGGCGTCCCTTTTGGGGATAGTTCTGAACCGTTCTTGCTCTCGTCGCCTGTTCGGAGGCCCACACCGTGGTAAGGCTGAGAGCCTGCAGGCTTGCAAGGCTTTCTGTTCCTGTAGCTTCCCGGTGATCCGTTACCAGCCACGGCCGGCCACCTAATTTCGGGACGAGCTGGAGATCATTTTCTACCTGACGAGCGAACGAGCGAGCCAGCGAGCGTTGGGCATCGAAGGGCGGGAAACGAAAAATCATGATCATATTGGCCAGCCAGTTATAATTTTCCCTCCCGGCTAGTGATGGTGGTGGTGGTGGTGGTCGTAAACGAACCACCGGCGTTGTCGATCGTTTGCCTCGTTCGCAAGCCTCATGCACGTCCGGCGTCTTTTTTTCCCTGTTTTTCTTTTTCCCTCGTTTGAGGTTAAGCAAACATTACAAATTATGAAGTATTCATGTCACGATTTTCTTCTTCTTTGGAGTGTGTTTTTTATTCTCCTGGTTTTCACCCAGTTCTACGGAGGACTAAAGAGGATAGTGGTGTAAGGCGTACTTGCATCAACATAAAAGGAGATGATACGGTTGGAAGATCGTTGGGTGGCACTGAACATCAGTCCTAAAAGATCCTGCTTTTTTATGCAAAATTCCTGGCATTTTTTTGTTTTGGAACACAGCTCCCGTGAACTTCAAGAAATCTTGAAAAAAGGAAGATTTTTCAAAGAGCTGTCAAAAACAAAGACTCTCGATTGACAATGCTGTCAAATGCTGATCAAAGTAGGCAAACATTGCAAAATCCAAACCGACAATGCAATGCGATCCGCCGCTACTGTATGGATTCACTCTGTCTGTGAGTTCCCTCCCCTATCAACGCCACTGTGTCTAATCTTATCGGAACAAGCAATTGCACTGTGGCATCCTCGAAAACCCATCACACGGACCCGTTATCGCGCAGCCGGAAGCCGTCTCAAATGGACCGTGAAAGCCGCTCGGTCTTCGGGTGACAAAACGCCACAAGAGACTCTTTTTTTCTCCCTAGGTTCTATCGACACACAGAAGCTTCTTGTTCGGGTGACGCAGTTTTTTGTTTGCTGTTGTTCACGTCTTGTTGTCCTCGGGAGTTATTAAAAAAACCACCATCATCCAGCTCCGATTGTGGTAGCTCGGTGTGTTATCGGCCAGTCGGCTGATCGTTTTGCTTGTCACCAGGGCCATTGACTGGGGTGCTTAGGGAGAGTGACCCCGAACCTCGACCCGGCCGGCCTGACCTCAGCGGACAGTTGGTAAGGTCAGATTAGCGCGGATGCCGATTAAACTGCTGGAGCTGGTGTGTGTGCTAAATAGACAGCTTGTCTGGCAAAACATCGATCCGGTCGGTTGGACGATGTTGACGAGGTACGAACATATATTGATGCATGTTTCAATCGTGTTTCCTCCCCCTCTTCAGGCGACCTCCCCCCTCGGTGTGTTTGTGTCTCTCGCGCTCTCCACTTAACGCTCTAATTAAACCTCGTTCTGCGATGATCGGCGTACAAATCGCCTTCAGAGTGCTGTCAACCGACGCAGCTTGTCACAGTTGAGCTGTCATCCGCAGTCTCCTTTTTGTCATCAGTGTTATGTGCGAGTGTGTAGTTTTTTTTCTTCTGAGCGTCCTCTCTCTCACTCACTCTGCAATACTGGAACGCGTTCGAATGTGCAATGTGCGATGCAGTTTATCAACGCCATTGGACACGCGTGCACTTGTGTCGCAGTTTCGGATTCACTATCATCATCTCATTAACACTGATTTACGTCCGCCTGTCCCTTGGTTGCTGGTTGATGGTTGATGCATCCGCTAAACTAACCTCCCCCCAGAGCGATCAGCTTATCGTACTGCTGCTTCCGTTGTTGGGTGCGTGCGGTTTTTGTGTGTGTGTCTCAGTTTTTCTGTTTTGTGATTTTAGTTTTTTGTTGCTGTCATCCTCTCACATTAATTTTAATTTAAACTGCTAGTTGTTCTGTTGACTTGTTTTTTTCTCTTTCTACTCCCAACACATCACACTTGTTGTGACAGTGAAGTGATGGTGTTTTCCTGGAAATTTATACAGTTTTTTTGGGTTAGGATTTTTGTTAACCACACAGGGTGACGAAAAGAAGCTTAGTGATACGGGCGTTCCAAGAAATCTGCCACTACTCACACTTAGTTCAGAGAACTATTAATCATCGCTTTACCTCCGGAGGGATGCAGTTATGTAATGATTGTTCTCTTCATCACTTGTTTGTTGATGTTTTTTTGTCATACATTTTCCATAATTAATGATCGGGTTCGTGTGCATGTTAAAACCGTTGACGATCGTGATCATGATAGAAAGGTAAACACATCTCTCTCGCACTCACTCACCCATCCATTGGAAATGAAATAGTTTGTATTAGTCTAGTCTTTGCTTCTTTTTTATTTACGTTACGGAACGGGAAATCGCATTTCAACGCATCATCGGTTTATCACGCGAGATAGTGATTAGGTCATATCGCGCCACAATCACAAACCGTCCGCACAAAACAAACAAAACTTCGACCTCGGAAAATCACCTTCCGGTCATCTCACGCCATCGGGCGCGTCCGGAACCCGTTTGACACTCACTCACGGCTGACCGGTACCGTCGTTGGTGGCAATGCTTTGATTGGTGTTAATCTGGTTATAAAAGGGACAGATTTGTTTTTAATTTTGTGCCATGCTTAATGGTGCCTTTTTTTTGTGCCCGGCCTTTTTTAACCTTGGCAGCAAGCAGATAATTTTTATGTTGTTTGTTTGGTTTAGAAACTGTGTTTAAAGGGATTAATGAGGAGTAGGAATATCAACTTGAACGATACGTTTTGTGTTTCTTAAAGACATTTAAGGGTAAAATTATTAATGCACTGTAAAAAAAATCGTTAAAAACTTGCTAAGATCTACTTTATTTTGAAATTTACTTTTATGGCAAAGTTCCAAATAGAAATGTCATTACAGTATTCACTTCCGAGTTCATTTTGAACAAATTTATATTGTTAAAAAATAAATATTTGCTTTCATGCTTCGGTTTGAAGCATTTTTGGAAAAAAAATGGGGGAATTTTATTACCAGTACAGTAATTTTATTAAAGGAAAATGAAGGATGAACATATTTTATCGCTTATTTTTATAGCCAAGCTCCAAACAGGAGGTTCATCACAATATTCATTTCTTAGTTCATTCTGAGTAGAGATGAGAAAACTCATTCTTTTGATAGAGAGTGATAAAGAGCAAAAGAGTAACTATAACGATTTAAATCCATAACTCACTCTTTAAAGATTCATTAATTAAGATTCATTCATTAATCAAGATTTATTAAATAATTTTCTAAACAAAATTTAATATCCTGTTTATAATCACTCTCTGTGCCGACTCCAAACTCACTCTTTTCGGTTTATACTCACTCATTCTCTGTTCCGACTTCTAACTCACTCTTTTCGGTTTATACTCACTGACTCACTCTTTTCATATTATAATTACTCTTTTCGGTTTTAACTCACTCTTTTCATACTAAAATTACTCTTTTCGGTTTTAACTCACTCTTTTCATACTATAATTACTCTTTTCGGTTTTAACTCACTCTATTCATACTATAATTACTCTTTTCGGTTTTAACTCACTCTTTTCGTATTAGAAAAGAGTAATTATAATATGAAAAGAGTGAGTTAAAACCGAATAGAGTGAATGAGTGAGTATAAACCGAAAAGAGTGAGTTAGAAGTCGGCACAGAGAGTGAGTGAATAAATATAAAGAGTGAGTTAGTATAAACCATACTTTTTGCATGATTTGAAACCTGCGGTATTTAACTCACTCACTCACTCTTACTCAGTGTACACATCTCTAATTCTGAGCATATTGATTGTATTAAGAAATGAATTTTACCTAAAAAGATGGTTGAAGTATTTGAAGTAGCATTATTAAATGGAAAAGAATTGTAACAAAAGTGTATAATAAGAGGAAAACAAAAGAGACGAGTCAATGAACTCTTTATAATTGTTATTTTTAAGGAGTATGAATATGAAATTCATCACTTTTTACTCTTGAATCATTGCTGTCTCTATCAGTGTAGGTACATTTGTTTATGATTTATAATATCCTAATAAATCATATAATTTGTTTTATCACTTTAAATAAGAATGGCTTTTGATTTATTGCAAACGAACACCCAAACACGGTAATTACTGTGCTTCATCGTGCAAAAAGCATGCGGAAAAGTGGGATTTTTGCAAAGAGTGCAACGACGCGTGCACGGTTAATTGGCAAGCGTTAATTATGCTGCAGTTTGGCAGCGCTCAGAGTGTTACAAAAATTAAGAATCTTTACACGTTTAGTTTATTCCTACAGAGTGAACCCGCTCTAAACTAGCCGATTATTATTCCTCTTTTTGTACATTTACTTGTCTGCGTGTGTTTGTGCTAATGCTAATGCACCCCTTATTAGGACCCATTTATAGGCGATCCCCCCAAAAAATGGGATGATAATTAGTGTGCGCGGCGTGGAAATATTAATAAAAACCACCAAATAATTGCATCGTATTGTTGTGGAAAGCTTTTTGTGCAAAAGCTTCTTTTTACCATGAAAAGAATAGTTTTCATGCAACGAGAACACGTACTATACCAGCTTTTCTGGGCCTGCGGGCGTGCGATAACGATGAATAAATTTAATAAAAATTGTAACTCACGGTGCCATGTTACCTGGCAGGCCGGCTACAAATAAAATTCAAAACCCCCCTCCAAAAAACACAAGTAACCGTCGTGCTTTGGATGGAATTTGGTGTCCAAAGTCCCAAACTGTGTTGGAGATTTTCCACTCTTTTACGTTCTTCGCTGGTTCTCCGCTTGACAAACGTGTTGGCGTGAAAAATGATGAACATGCACACGTTTGATTTATCGCCGTACAGAAAGCTTTTCGTATGTATCACGTCCCGAACAGTAGATAAGGGAAGAAAACTAACAAGCCGAAAAAGAAATTATTAAAACCCATGTCGACCATCGCTAGCTAACCGCAACGACTCTAACGGGTCGCTAACACTTTGCTTTAATGTTTGCTCGGCCGCCACTTTGCACAAGTTTAACAACAGTGTATCCACCGTTTGGTTGGACCTCCGAAATTCACTTTGTTACATTGCGGGGAGGGGGGCTTTTGGGCAAGTTTTCACGAATCCCACGAAAACGGAGAAGAAGCGAACCCGGACTATCCGGGTATCCGGGCACCATCGTCTAGCGAGAAAATTTAATTAAGACAAAAGCACACACACACACGCGCTTCAAAACACACAAAATCAAAATGGATGGATGAGAAAATCCATCCATCTATTCGGTGGCTGGTAACAAATGGAAAGCTTCGGACCACATCGGACAACAGTTGAAACTTAGATTCAATTTTCCAACCAAAAAAAAAACCCCCTACGTTTTGGGGGGCCTTTTGCCGGAAGAAAAGCATCCGTTCGCCGACCGCTCCCCACACCGTTTGTTGCTCATTAAACAAACAACACCAAAACCACTGATATACCTTACGCCTTGGTTGTGTCTGTGGAGGATCAAGCTGGTGGTAGAAGTAGGAGGCTCAAAATAATTTACGACCGTAATAATGTACACATTCGTATGCCGTCCGACCGACGCGCAAACACACACCAAAAAAAAAGCCCCCGTGCGCCATGATATAATTATCATGAAAAGTCTTTGGCGCGTTTTCCACACCTATAAAATCACTCAGCGGGACAGCTGGTGGCGGCACTGACCGGAAGATGATTTCCGACCGCGATACGCGCAAGGGTCGTCCGCGTGTGTGAGTGAACCTGGCAGAGCACCTAACCTTTTGGAATAGTGGTTTTTAGAAGGCTCCGTGGTGACTGTTCCGACACGTTTTGGGGAGGTTAGCTCCGAAGAGATGATCACCGGACTCCGGACGGCCATGTTTTTCACCTAACCTAATAATTCTCGGTCGGTTGGTTAGTGTGCGTTAATTAAAATATTCCCTGACAGGAAGGGATTAGAACAGTTCTAGGGTGTCGGGGTCCGAAACGGACGCCTTATTACTAGACTTCGTCCCCTTCTGGCGAAACGGGAAGATAAGCTTTCCCGCCCAAGGTGTACTAAAAACAACTATCTCGAACGCCCCACGCAAAAGGTTCGCTCAGTAAAGCAAGATGCCGGAACCGATAACGGTGGGCCCGAAGGTGTTGCCAACCGTTTGCTGGCGTCGTGTGAGCGTTCAGCCAAGCGTAACCACACCGAGACCATTCCGGGGACTCTATTGTAGGGTGTTGATGGACCTCAGCGAGTCTCGCGGCTGTGCCGGTCTTGTTGGAGTGTTTAAATTTAAGCTTCGAATGGATGATTTTATGAGGCACCGCCTGAAACCACCGTTCCACTACTGCTACTGGCCATCCCCCGTAGTTTTTGGGCCGAAATAAATTCAATAGACACCTTGAACATGCGTTTCCTGATGTCTCTGGAGGTGGTTTAATGGCCGCAAGAGTCAGCAACGCCATCTTGTTCCCCTAGTGCGGCGAGATGAGATGCGTAGCGAAAATGGTGTAAATTACTGAACAAAACCAAAAAGTGTGGTTTAGACATAAATTCTGTTTGACGGATTGGTGCTGTCGCTCGGGAGGTGCATGCCAAAATACTGTTGACACGCGTGAGATGGTTTTATGAAGTCGACGACGACGACGAGTACGAGTTTGAAGATGCGAAAGGTGGTGATAAAAACGGTCGTTGTATGGAGGACTTTAGAAAGATACTTTCGCAAACGCTGCAACCAATTCTTCAAGTTACGATGACCAGTTTATGGATGTTCCATTGAAACAGTTATTGCTTAATTTTTAACCGTTTGGGGCCGAAACGTAATGACTTATTTATGACCATCATCAACTCAAAAGTTCGAATTGCAAGGCATAATACTTATGGAACTTTCTGTCTTTTCCTTATGTCTCATCCACAGGCAAATGTTTCCGCAGATGAAATTTCGCGTGTCCGGGCTAGACGCGAAGGCAAAGTACATTCTGCTGCTCGACATTGTGGCGGCGGATGACTACCGGTACAAGTTTCACAACAGGTAAGTTAAATCGGATCGAAGAATTCCTTAGATTGTTGGAGTGAGGCACAGGAAAATGAACTTCAAATGAATTGATGAGTAACTTAAATGAACATACTCTGAACTCAGGCCTGATTATTCAACTACGAGTACTAACATATTAAGAAAGTCAGAAATTCTACAGGTTCTAATTTCACAGAAAAAGCAGAATGAAATGAATTCTAAAATAATAAGGAATGGTTTTAAATAATTTTACTAGAAACGTTTATGGAGAGTTAAAAAATGTATTAGTTAAGGAACAAAGTCATAACTGGTGAGCTCCCAAAACAGATTTTTTTGGAGCAATAGCTGTCATACTTTCTAGGATATTTCTCTTATAAAATGCTGTCAGTTTTTGCAGGAATATGCTGGCAGTTAATGGTTCAGCTGATGGTTCACTAACGCTTTACGAAGTGATATCGTTTAGATGTCTTTAACATGTAGTATCACTTAAACAAAGTCCCATTTACCCTTGTTTGTTGGTTATAGTTAATATAGATTTTGAGTCATTAGGATTAATACGTCTATGTTAGCCAAATCTTATATCTATGAATTTCTGAAGTATCAATTGATATTTTACGACTTATTAAAGATTTGATCTAGCTCTGTGTTGTCTAGCTCCCTGTTCATCGTCTAAAGTTCATCTGTGTTTTTTTTATTTCCCTTCTTTTACACCCCACCCCCAGTCGGTGGATGGTGGCAGGAAAGGCGGACCCGGAAATGCCGAAGCGCATGTACATCCATCCGGATTCGCCGTCGACCGGCGAACAGTGGATGCAGAAGGTGGTCTCGTTTCACAAGCTGAAGCTTACCAACAACATTAGTGATAAGCACGGATTTGTAAGTACCAATCTTGAAGTTAATTTTTCATCGTTTTTAAATGCAGTTTTACTTCGTCTGGATGAATTGTTTGCGATTGCAAAAAAAGATGGATTCACAATGTTTTCTAACAAAAACCTTATAAAACCCCATCAAAAATAGATAATGATGGTAAGAAAGGAGCTAAAACACCGCCAACAGACAAAAAAACCACCCAACCAAACTCCAGTAGCGAACCATAAAGCAGTTGTCGCACGTGTGCATTAATGTCCACGCGGGAAGGTCAGCACAGGAATTACCAGAGCCAACGTGCGCCATTAAACCACGGCTCGAGCCGGATGAGTGTAAAAAAGAAAGCGAATCGGTCGGGTTTGAGGCTTCCTTTTTATGATGGTACCTTGTCGGCGATCCTCTTTGAACTGGTGCCGCCCAATGCTCACTCGCTTGCGTGCGTTAAATCTCTTGATGTGTGTAAGACTTGCTGTCGAAGCTAATGGATGCAGCATCACCCTATCGTCTACGTCCGTGGCGGTGGCGTGAAGGTGAAAGATTGGGGTGTCCTACTCCCCTCGTCTTAATCTAAGCAACTACGCGTTTAGCTTAATCGACTCGAGTGCCGAGGTACAACCAGAAGCACCGCCACTGAATTTGCGCCCGTATTGATTTCGTCGTTCGCTGGCTCTTCTCCAATAATCCACCATTCGGGAGCGTTTCGAGTTGTCCGAGCGTCCGAAGCAAACAAAGTAGTTGAGGTTTTGTGTGTGACAATTTTGTTCCTCTTTTTCTTTCTCCCGGCAACGAGATCACGGTTGTACGGTTAATTGTGTTTACTATCGCTAAATAGTACGCCTTAATCGTCGCCGGGAAGCATTTTCGGTGTCTGGTCGCCGGCCATCGCTTTGCGTGTGTGTGTGTGTGGCGGTAAGATGAAAGCGTCCGAGAAGGACTAAGCCTTATTTACACGACAATCAAACGCAACTGGAGGAGTTGTTGGTTTGGGATGTCTGCTGGCCGGTAGCTGGCCCCTCTTCCATGGGAACGATGATGTGACTGTGAAGTGATCGGTTGTTTGTAGATCTTTCTTTAATTGTGTTACGCGTAACGCTATGGGCAGCTCAGCATTTGTGGTGCGTTAATTGAAGTGCGGTTTGGTAGCATGCGAATAAACGTCATCAACAGACAATGCGCAAAGATGCGGGAGACTGATTAGCGTCGCTAAATGGTTGAATAATATTTGATTTGATAAATGTTTGATTTCACATAGCAGTAAGGCGAGCAGTAGATGACTCTTGTGTAGGAGCGCTTAGTAGATAGTTGATGATGTACAGTACTGGTCAGAGAAATAAGGCTATCGTTTATTTAACAGAACTATTTTTATTTAACGTAAGATTGACTGCAGGAGGACTGATAGAATCACGTTACAAAATTAATAATTAAATCAAGGAAAACCAATTACAGGCCTAGACTTGTCGAGGTTATAGAGCCCAAGAAAAGATCCTTAAACGAAGTAAAATATTGCTTCAACTCTAAAATTTCTATTGATCTTGTCCTGCTAGAGCGCCGCTGATTTCCATGATTTTATTGTAATTGTACGGACTGTCCGGACGAGGTTTGATTCCCGGACCTGCCGTCTAAAAACTGGCGAACTAAGGTTCTTCTTCTAGGTAGTTAAACCAAGAGAGGCCATGCCGGCCATCTGATGGCTTATGAGACATACTAATACCATGTAGTTGGATAGTCAATGCGCTCACTTCGGAACGGTCTAAAATTGAGGTTATAAGGTCAATATCCATAGAATCTTCTCAGATTTCTAGAACTCTAGACTATCATTCAATTAATCAATTAATGATATTGAAATAAGATAATTTAGGTGTCAGAATTAAGAAAATATTCATAACTCCTGATTAAGTTTAAAGGCTTTCTTGATCTTTGGAGTCAAATTGAGGACCAATACTGTTGGATCATATTCGATAAACTTCTAAGGATACTAACTTTCGAATAATGATATCGGATATTGATATCTCACCGAAAACTGCCTATTAATCTGATTGTGTCGTCTTAATGCGGTGACCACCACTGTAACCATCCTGTTCGCACCATCAATAAAATCCGTATCAGCTACGCATCCCTACTACAACCCCAGCCTGCCGGCACTTATCAAAGGCTTAAGCGGAGATCGCCCGCAATCAACAGCTTCCGAAGGATTAGCGCTGTAGTACGCGTTTATTATGTTTCGAATACTGTTTACTAGACAAAAAAATCACTCCTCTCAAGTACGGCTGTCCCGCAATCAGTGCCCCGCGAGGGATTACAGAGGAATAAAAATTATTCACCACCAGACGATCGTTAAAAGTAAACATGCGAATCGCAGCTCAGGACAGGGAGCGTTTGGCCCCGGGTGGTGCTGATAATGTTTGGTCATGGTTTTCGCCTTCCGAAGCGAGCTCTCCCGTTTGGTGTGCCAAATTTGTCTAAATAGCCTGTCAAACCGGTAGCAGCCACTGGCTGGAGACCGCTTCGCAATGGAAGGAATCACCACATACGCGAAGAAGCACATACAAACACACAAAAAAGCTTCTTTTTTCCGAAGCAAACGCTTTGCACCGCAAATAATCAAACGAAACGGGGAACGCGATACGAGTTTGGTCAGTGAGATGTGTGCCGCCGACGACCGAAAATCAAACGACGCTTGTGCAAACGAGTACACGCAAATAAGCTCGAGAAGGAAGAAAAAAACGAGCGGCCAAATAATAGACCAAGAGATGGAAACGAGAAGGCCGCAAAAGCGTAATTAAAACAAGCGTCCGACATAATGGATGATAAAGACGGTTCGATTCGCGGACATTGCAAAGGACACACACACACACACGGGACCCGGCACATTCGTCTTACGAATGTCGGTTGTGTTGCATTGATGTTGATGGTTTCGTTGTGGGATTTTTTTTTACTGTGTTTGGTTGAGCTTCTATGTGCCATGTTTGATGGATGGTTTAATTTGTGCGTAGAATAGCGTAAGGAATAGAATAATAAAAAACTCATTATCATACAATCACACACATACACACTCGCTCACATCGTGTCGAATGAGCTGATTTTGATAGCTGAGCATTAGACTACCGTAGTTTTGCTACTGGTTTTTCGAAGATTTGTGTCAAGCAGTTGTGGCTTTCGTACAGATTACTTTTTAATGTAAATTGTCTGCTAAGCAAACCCCATAAATTGTCCACCTTGTGCGCTCTCAATCTGTCCCCAATAAAACTCACTCACTTCCCTAACGAGGCACCTTTCGGTGGGTGTTCGATAGATTTATCGGACCTGTCCTTACCTTCCTAATTATGGACAGCTGGACAAACCCCGTTTGTCACAAGAGGAATAAAAGGTAGCTCAGTTAGATTGTTTTTTATGACCCTCAAGATGATTAAAGGGAATTAGCCCTTTAATAAAAAAAAAACCTTCAAGTCCTTGTCCTCAGTCCCTATCACCCGAATACCCGGGAGACATAGAACCAGAGAACATTGATAGTAAAAAAGTAGCGATAATCGCTTGTTTGGAAATTATTCCGACATGCCATTAATGTCTCCGGTCGACCGCCCTCAACCGATAGCTACATCTGACCGATAAAAGACGACCATACAAAAAAAAAAAAAAAACGCTACGCTCTATCCCTGTTTGCCGGTCTGGCATCTGGTGGTCGTCGGTTCTAGCTTGCTTGAGTGACATCGATCCGAAGGACGACCGCAAAACGTACCGCCGAAGGATAAGAAAAACGGCTCAGGAAACGGTTCACTGGTCCGGTGAGTGACAGAACCGGAGGCCTAGGCTGATGCGATGCGGGACGAAAGGATACCACTTTCTTAAAGATGCCACGGTCTTCGGGACCACAAGAGATGCCTGTAGATGGCGGCAAAGAATTGAAGCATCCTTTGCGAGCGTAATGTCATGTTCTACGGGGTGAGCACGGTCTATTAGAGCCAGAGCACCCAGAGTCCTTGGAACAATTCGCGACTTCGCATCGATAGCGCGCTGAAGAGTGCCCGAGGCTGTATAGCTCTATTTCTTGAAGGTCCTGAGGACCGGAGGACGATATGAAGGAGTGCTGCTCGATCCATTCTTCACGAGAGCCGTCCGGGCCAATGGGTTTCGCACACACACACAATGAGCTGTTTTAGAAAATTAGGAATATTATTTAGACATTGATCCCATTGTTCGCCACCGTGATCCCAAAAGGTACTTCGCTCGCTCGCTCTCGACTTTCTGCAAGCGAATCTTCGTCCTGGTCGGGAGGATGCAATGAGTTTAACGCCCGGGGGGGCACTGCGAGGACCTAAGCACCGGCCTAAGCACGGTAATATAGTCACCCGCTTGGATGGCTGAATGCGTGTGTGTGTGTGCAGGTCGGCAAAGTACAAACAGACGAAGGCGCGCGCGCGAGCGCTCTCTCCCTGTTGGCTCCTCGGGGCAATTGTGGTGAGCAGTAGCTGTGAGTGTGTGTGTGTATGACGAGGGCTTTTGTGCCAGACCGGTAGCCAGTCGTCGGGATGTCGAAAATTGGCTTGGCTTGGAAATTGGGTCGAGGTAAATGGCAAGCTCGGCTGGCAAGCGCTCTATTGTGTCGGTAAACGGTTGACTGAATTTGCAAGAAGCGGTCCCGCTGCTACTGCTGCGCTTGAGTACGGATTCTATTTAGATTTAGACGTTTCGATAACATTTGCCCCGAACGGGCGGGTCGAAACATTGGACCGCATAAAAGAGAGCAGTTTGTGGGCTTGTTTTTGGCATCTAGATCTCGCTAACTTCCCTGTGTCATCGGAGTGCATCACCCGGGCAGGATAATGCAATGAAGGAGGCAACCAGGTAATATCGTCGGTAGGTTTTTGTAAGGATCGCCCAAATTGGCGATGGAATTGAATGGAGATTAAGGGCGAGCGAGGATCGTTTCCATTATCTTTTGTGGCTGGAAATTGAATATCCCCGGTAATGCAGTTGTTGCGGAGTTCTCCGAGCAGGGATTGATGCCCTGGCAGCTGGGTAAGCAATAGAGACATCGAAAAAGATCACGAGATTTTGAATTGGCATGAGAGATATCTTAAAAAGACTTCGAAATGACGATCTGCTTTAATAAATTGTACTAAAAATTTAGAACAATTTTAGAACTCTATTTCTTTGCGTAGCTGAACGTGAAAGCTAACCGATGGAAACCGAAAAGAAAAAAAATCAAAACAAAGCAAGTGTCAAGTGTCACAGAACCTCCCGACCAACTGATGCTACTGATCTGATCGATTCTTTGTGAGGCAGGAATTGCCGACTTTCCTTTCAAGCCTCAAACAGCAGCAGCGTCTGTCAGTGGCGGCGCAATAAGTACATTAAGGCTAGACAAATAGACAAACACGGCCTTCCCTCCCCCCCTATTTCCCGGTTTCTATTTGCCGTATCATTACTTCCTTTCTTTCGAGCACAAAAACACAAAACAACATCTCCAGCCACATCTCTGTCTCTTTAATGCGGCAACCGCGAAGAAGCCAGGTGCAGTGAATGCGCGCGTAAATGGGTGCATTTCAATATTGACTTGTCACCTTCCGCTGTGTTGTCACACCCTGTCATACCCGGTCCCGGGATGGGTCGGTATTGGGGGTTGAAAAATGAATCTTCAGCGCAAACAAAAACCTCTCCCTCTCTGTCTCTTGATGTCCTCTCTGTTTTGGGAACAGACTTTGCCGAGTGTCCCGCGATATATCTCGACGTTCGGTGCACAATTCATCACTCGTACTGTACTGGCTGACGCCATATCGGTGCTTTGAATGTGAATGCCTTTGTTTTTCTTTCACCCGGAGGTTTCGGTCGTAGAAGCGCCATTTGGGGCCGTTGTGTTGTGTAAATTTGGTTAGGAATCGGTTCTGTTTGCGTGTTGTCAATTCTGTCTTTCTCTTTGGATTGATGCGTGGTGTGGCAGTAGCCGGCGCTGCTACTGCACTTGATCATCGCCGAGAGTGTGTTCGATGTTTGCTGAAACCTTCTAGGGCAGCAGCTTACTGAGGTGAGCTGTGTTTTGTTGGAGTAGAGATTATTATTATGGGATTAAGTCGTTCTTGAGCTACTTGTTGGTAGTTGGTCTAGATATACCTTCAAGAGACTCAAGAGATATCATCGATCGATTTCAATAAGAATTAAGGACCAACTAAATCCTACTTCACATATTATTCCAAAAACAAGACTCAATATATAGCGGACTCTCGCATTTTTAGAACAAAACAGACACGCATCCGCATGGTGGCTTTCCAACTTCAATCCCTTCACTTCATTAGCTTCAATCAAACGAAACACGCATGACAACAGTTGAGCTTGATGGCGCGTAAAATTAGCCCTACATACTACTGCCATACCCATCCCAACAATAACACCAAAAAACACCCTTTTCACAAAGACTTGCGGCGGCCCCCTTCCGAATCCATTTTTGAGGTGAGGTTTTTTGGGATGTGGTTTTAAAATTAGCTCAAATTATCCTTTTCTGGTAACCCGGTCCCTACACACATGAAAGGCGTCGGAAGCAACACACGCATACACGTGACCCAAACCACTCGGTCGGTTGGTTCCGCAACAAAGGACATCTTAGGACACACACACACACACACACGCACGTCCGTTTCTGCAAAAACCAAACAGTTCGGGTTCAGTGGAGCATGTAGTTGGCACTCTCGTCCTTTATTGCCTGCATACGGGACACACGGTTCGGGTCGGTCCCTCGCTGTCCCAAGCAGGGACAAGCAGGGCCGCTAGATTTGGGCGAGCGAGAACCATGGAAATAGAACCTGAACGTGGAACGATCACTTACCACGGGACACGGATCGTAGTGGAAGGATAAATTGCTTCGGTTTGGTGAAATCTTGATGTCCCCAGCTGCACACTTCACTGGTTCGGATCAAAGGATCCGTTTGCGTCTTTGGGTCGGCTTTTTCGGGCGAGATTCGGTGAGACGTGGAGATTTTATATTGCGCCACAGAACCCGACAATTTCGGTAAGAAATCAAACGAAATGCGCTTCGGCCCAAACCACGTCCACACAGAGGTTCGGAATCGTTGGATGACCAAGGTGCGGTTCGGTTGGGTACCGGTGCCAACGCTCATTAGGTATGCCACGCCGGTAGCCGTCCATATTTATAATAGGGCCAATTTTCTTCATCACTTATGCCCGGGTGTCCAACGAGACGAGGGGTTTTGGTGTGCAATCATAATCACGATCACGAGGCGCGAGCGTTGAGTTTTTGCATAATGTTTTGTTGGCTTCAAGTGTCGCGCATTTCAATGGTCATCGGGACAGTTGCTTAAGAATCCGACCGGCGTACACAGTCTTCGGGAATCTGTTCTGTCAGTGCGATAGAAGACAACAAGAACGAGCTGTGCGTCTTTTGCTTCTTTATTGTTTGAAAGATGTCAATCAATAGAATGGAAGGAATCCAGCTTGAATGAAGAGAGTCCCAACCGTGTCTTGTGTCTGGCTGAGGCGTTCTTGCTGTCGGCCTCTTTTTACCAACCAAGACATCATTCATAGAGTGCCGATCTAGCTTGATATTTATTAGGAACGATTTGAGGCTATAATAAAACAGAAAAGCTCTTCACAAAAATTCCACACTGACTCATCGAACAAGCGCGGCGTGCCCGTAAAGTGGTGTGTAAAGCCGCTGTGTCCCATCGCGCCGGAACGCTAGAAACGTTAACACTTCGTCGCGTTTGCAAGTGACATGTACGCTAATGCGAATTTGTGTACAGATTTCAACTGGGCTGGAAGAGCTGAGCGAAGAAAAACGAGAGATATGAAGTCTCATCCCCCCAAAAAACGATCCATGGCCTCAAAAATGGACAGCGGGTGTCGGCGTTTTTTGGGACATGCTGTTGTTGTTACTGTTGTTATTAATTTTTTGTACACCAAAACCTCGATGGTGCGGACTTCAGTTGGAGATCACCTCCGGTAGGCACCTCTCGGTTTCTTCAGAGTTGTTAATTTTTTTTTGGTTTACGGTCCGCGGTACTTCTTTTGCTTGTTGAGGTGACTGTGTGCAAGTTAATTTCACGATTATCGAGTAAGGAGGGGTTTGAATTATGGCAACGGGGAGACAGAGAAAGGAGGTACGATCAGGTGGTGGCTCTAAAACCTGACCATTGATGGATCACATTAATCTTTCGTGCGTGTGTGCTCGGGATGGATGATGAATATGCTTTTCTGGGGATTTGTTTGTTCTTAAGATCTTAACAATGAGTTTAAAATAAGCTGACAAATTGAAGGAAAGATAAAATTAGATATTGTTTAGTTAAGGGAAGTCTGTTTAAAACTAATGAACAATATTCAAGATTTTATAAAAGGTTTCTAAAACCGATCATAACAGTTTAACTAAACGAAATTCAATTAGAACACCCTGTTTCATGTATTACTATAATAAATTTTATAGTTTGTTGGTAATGTTTGGTATCATATGTAAATATCTTCTCTCCAATACAAAGTGTTTCCTTTTCAAAACATAGTTAAGAGAAAGTTGAAATTGATTCAATTGCTAAGAACATCTCAATTCCACGTATAACATTATAAATTAACTAATTATAAAGATGCCATAATGAACTTTTGTTTCACTTACTTTTTTACGTTTTATTACTCCTTTTATTTTTATTACTCCATTCTAGAATATGCTATAATGAATTTGTTATGATTTGTTTTTATAGCAATCACGTTGTTCTACTTATCTTCGTTTTGTTTAACTAATTCCATCTACAATTGTTTTCAAGACTCATTTTTACGTTGCTATAATGAACTTTTATTTGACCTAATTTTTATAGCATATTTATCCTTTGTCTTATCTTCTTTCTAAGCCACTCATTCCATTAAAAACTGTTTCAACCACTCATTTTAACGTTTTTAACGTAATGAACAGTTTCTTCACCTCAAAACTGTCCAAAGAGCGCAAACTCTTTTCTATTGGAATAATTCCATGCTCCCTTTGATAAGATCGCTTTGATCTCTCGGTGCCAGGCTTCTTACCGATCCGTAATCTCGCAATCGTATGACAAGTGGTTGATCTTTGCTTTAAGATCTTTTTTATCCGAGCGTTTCTCGGGATAGAACTATTTATCGCTTTATCCCATTGTAAGCTGCTACTGGCTATTTTTATCTAATCAAGGTATCTCTTGACATTTCCCGGAAGTTGTTGTGTAGCTGTCAAATGAAAGCTTGTTTTGTACGTGTTTGTTGTGCGCCGCTAGACGCCCTGTACAAAAATGATTGATCATTACAAGAGCAGCAAGACCACAGAATGGCAGTTTGACTGTGGGTGTGCGTTAAGGCGGGAGCCATTTTGTTGTTTGGCCGTGAAATCGTTATCACACCTCGGGAATCTAATTAACCCCTTACGAAAACTACGAAACGTTGCCAAGGGCCAATGTAAAGAAGCTTAAGGGTGGTGCTGAAGCAGAGTTACGGCTTTTGGAAAGATGCTAACGAATGAAGGTGATGCGTTACGCGTCACACGTCACAGTCTGTACGGTCGGATGTGAATGAATGAACAGGCAAACACGCACACTCAAACAGCTTACGCAGTGCAGGATGCAGTTATGCGTTACTACGCGTAAAGATTATTAAAGCTTCACAGAAATACAGTTTATTATTTTTATATTCCATTATTTTATTCCCTCTCGGAAGGTTCTCACTCGCTCACTCAAAGAATTGTTCATATTTTTTATAGCCCCGAAAAGAACTCTTCACCGAAATTTTAAATACCCATCATTATTGGTCCGTAAGCACCGAGCGGGTGGGTTGAATGTTTTATTAAAAGCGAGCCAATTTCCTTTCACCAAACACCAGCACGGGAAATTGATGCGTTTCCCACGATCGGACGGCGTCGGCCAACGGAGCGCCGGGAACAATGTGTCAATAAAAGTGTGATTTGAAACGTTACTTAAGCATTTGTTTGTATGCCTGTCTCTCACTCTTTCTCTTCATATTTCTATACCCTTAAATAATAAATAAGCATTATCGAAGTATGAACACGTACTGCGGGACAAAGCAAAAAACTAAAGCCTGGAAGCGTTAGCAGCCGCACGGCTCAAACAAATGCTCATTAAACGTTCGCAGGACTTAGTGGGCCAATTTTGACCACCTTCAAATACGAAACAACACCTCTTCACTTTCATTCTGGAGGGCTTGAAAACGTTGTTAGGCTAATAATGACCGAATCCAGGGAATGCGCAGTGGGAGTTAGGAAGTTCGAGAACAGGAGGAAACATTCATCATTTCTCGCGTCATCGTCGCCGCGATTATCCACCCGTAATGTCCCATTGTGTGAGTGTGTTTTTTTTAATATAGGGAATGCTCGTAAATTAGAACTCCCCGTTAGCCGATGGATTTCGGTTGCGTTGAGGATAGCAGAACTGAGCCCAATATTCTAGCTTTCCAAATTTTCCTCACGCTCTGTTGTAACGGGTGTTAAGTAGCAAATATTTCTCACACTTTCTGTACGCCTGCTGCTACTTCTGACTAGTGTTTGCAGCTTGCTGGTTTTGGGATACGATTTTTGTGTGCGTGTTTGCTTGAATGCCACATGCCAAGAGTACGAAAACAACCGAGTAGGCCCATTTGTGGTGACAACAGCATTCCAAAACAAACGTTCGCTTGCTCGGGTGTGAACATTACACGCACGCACTATTTCACGCGCAGGGTGGTAAAAATTAGTAGCGATTATTCTTTTATTCGTTGCGTTAACATTTTCACCCGGGTGAAGGTACCTTAGGCAAAGCTTAGCGTGCTGGGTCACCGTTGACAAATATTTATTGCGAAGCATTGTTTGGTTGTGCGAGGTGCGACCAGTAACACCTACTGATACCGGGGATCTGAACCTCGGGACCACGTATCGGGTGGTCGTAAAGTGGTGTGTGGAGTGTTGTTTTTAGTGTTAAAGTATTTCGAACCCCCCAAACAATCCCGGGCGAGGGAAAGTTGGGCGGAAAAGCAGCAGTTTCGTGACACACAAATTTTATCTGCCCTAGGTGATCTTACGAGGGCGGTCTTTTTGTATGGGAAAACCTCTCACAGTACGTTGGAGGTTGTGTTCGGGAAAAAAGGGGTTCTATTAATTTTGACCCGTACCCTAACCTGTACCGAGGAAAAGCGCACGTGTACCGCCGGGTACGCAGCATAAACCACTAACACCGAATGGCGTTGGGTGTGATCATAATTCATGCCCGCTTTATGGTAGGCGCTTGCTTACACCAACGCCACCACGCCACTATCAGTTTGCGTCTTTCTTTTTGGTTAATTATTAATTAGACCACCTCGCCGAGTGCCGGTGGGCGTTGAATTTAGTGATTTTGTTAAGGCTTTTAATGCCCCCCCGGTTGTTGCCCGGTTTTGGGGTGTTTATCATTTTTATTCAAGCAATTTCAAACCCTAGAAAAATATTATTTTTTATATTGTTGGGTAAGGTGAATTAGTGAGGCTTTACTACTGCTATCTATAGGGAAATTAATTCTCAGCCCGGTTTATTCTAATTGAGTGCAGATAGGCTGGTACACATTGTCGTCCGACGGGCTTTTATTGAGGAAAAGAATGGACTTTACTGGTCGTATAACAGTTCGCAGCTAATATTTTGTACAAATTTATAGTTTTAAGGGTCACAAATACCATACAAACAGTACGGGTTTTGAGCTGGATGGTCCACTGTGATGGTGGATTATTAAAATGTTGTAAGTTTCACATGGAACATTGATTTGAAATTTTGTGGCTGATTCATCACTAAACAAGATTAGTTCAACCTCTACTAGGTACTAATGCATCCGTGGTGTAAGGCGCATTGCCTACCTAAAGGCGCAAGAGTTGTGATATTTAGTAACACATTGTACATACTCTTATCGAATTCGTTCAAATTATGATTCCAAGCATTTGGGTCTAACACTTAAGTACACATTCCATATTATAACTGGGACATTGTTGTCTTAATATAATGTTTTTTTTTTCTAATTGTTTGGTGAGACTTATTTACCTATTTTTATTCAATCTTGAATACAGAATGATAGGATAAGATCCTACGAAAGAAGTATTACAAAAACTTTCTTTTGGACACTGCTTCAGTTTCGAGTCTGTTTGGACGACTCCTTTTGTATAAAGACTTATACAGTCTCAGTTAAAGACGGCGAGTTGTTTGCTTACAATATCAATCTTGTTCAGGGTGTTTTTTGCTGTACAGACGGATGCTTAAACCTCTGGAAACAGGTATTACTTCGTTGACATTTCGAGCCATTGCCCTAAAAATCCCCTCAATTTTTTAGGTATAACGATGAAACTGACAGAAAATAAAGCCTTGGTGAGCTTGTCCTCTAACACTGTTTTCAGGATGGATTCTATCCTCTATTAGACGTTTTCGTCTTCATCCAGATGCGGCAGATGCTGTACAATTTAAAGTAGCTGCATCCGTAGTCGGGAGTTGTCTCACTATATCCAAGTTTTTGGGACGGCCCGGTGGTGTATACGATAGCGGCGCCAGTCTCTACACGGCAGGACCGAGATTTGAATCCCGGCGGACGGCCTCACCGTGCGCAGGACTTTCTATTCGGCTGCGGGTAAAAACCAAGTCATAGAAAGCTTGAAATAGCAGGCCAAGACCTACAGAGGTTGTAGTGCCAGAGAAGAAGAAGATATCCAATTTTTTAGCTATAAAATTGCTATTACGACAAATTCTTCAATTATTCGAGTCTTGTCGAGGTTGGTTCTATATTCTAAACTTCTAATAAATTAAAAACGATGTACGATTTTATTCTACCCTTTAATGCTAAGATAAGGCATGAATCAATGTTTCGCTAAGCTTTGAAAATCGAATGGAAAAGATAAGAACATGTTAAAAATAATAACAGTTATATTAAACATTTGAACATCGTTTAAAAACCTACAAACAACACGAATATTGATAAAATTTTTGTTTTATTTTATACATAAACTAGGATAAGTTTAGCTATCCTAGGATCTGCATTAACAGCAATAAACCTGTACTTAGACGAAGCCGATTTTCTAAGAACAAAAACTGAAACAGAAATAAAATAATATTTATATTATAGAAATAAGCGTACAGATCCATTAGAGCCTTCTTAGCAGACATATTCCTGC
>KZ061826.1:314817-324823 GCA_002091835.1 Anopheles maculatus
CCTGCTGCTGTTGGAAGTGTGCAAATGGAATTTCCCCTACAATCAACCCGCCTCTCTGTGCATATCCGGTAAGGCTCTAGACAGCTGACGAGGTATAAAACAGACTGTAGAAAACCCACCGAGAAAGAGTAGGAGCCAGCAACGAGCCCACAAAAAAAGGGGTGAAAGTCCTTTAGCACTGCACCAACACCAATAGACACGCGCGGTGCACGTTAGACGCACGGACGCATATAATGATGGCGCTGCAAATATGGCCGCGGATTAGATGGTCCTACCGAACTGCATGGGCACGAAATAATAATAGCAACAGCAGCAGCAACCACGAAACAAATACAGGAAAAAAAATAGAAAATACACACACACACACACACATTGAGAGAACTGCATAAAAGGCTCCCTTGCTGTGTAATGCATACACGAGACATTGGGGTTGAAGAACAACCAAAAAAAAAAACGAAACGGAAGAATAAAAAGCCACTCGTGTTTGCAGGCTCTGCTGTAATGGGCACTGAAGTACTTAAAGAAGGTGCATGCAGTCACACCTCGGATGGTGGAATTGTTTTCCACCCGTGTGTGTGTGTGTGTGTGTGTGTGTGTGTGTGTGTGTGTGTGTGCACACAGGGTGTTTCCGCTTTTCTTTGTGGTACAGTGTGGCGCATAGAAGATGGTACAATTTTGGAGATTTTAAAGTGAATTTGATACGCCTAAAGAGCTTCGTTTTCGGTTATCTTTTAGCGTAAATGTTAATCAATTTTTTGCACAAATTCTAGCTTATAAATCACTCACCCTGTTGATGCTCGGAGCTGCGTTAACACGTGTACACAGGCTCGTAGTCCTTGTGCCTTCTAGAAAATCCATCTTTCTCGCCCTTCCTTACTATGGTCGCCTTTCAACACACACGCACACACAGGTCGCTGTGTTTGCTCTAAGAAAAGCGCAAACGGCACACGGACCGAACAACGTTCGATGCACATGAACCTGACTGCGCTGCTTCATCGTATGCATACGTGTACGTGTAAGGATATTATTATCACGAATTTCAAATGAATTATGCGCATAACGATGATGGTGATGATGATGATGATGGTGAGGTATAAAATAGCGTGTTAGTGGTAGTGATGACGATGATGATGGCGATCTTGTAATGAACTCCCGATGAGATGAACCATTAAGGTGGAAAAGAGATTGGCTTTTAATTTACTTACTTTCGTGCATAGAAGGTTTAATTAATGGAGTATATTATTTATAATGTTTGATTACATATTTATCAATAATTTGTCTAACAATATTAGGTGGAGAAAGCCCACAGATCTCAACGACTGACAACTAGAGAATAAGGACCAAAACCTCGATTTATAATTTAAATCTTCTTCTTCTTTCTTGGCCTAACGACCTCTTAGGTCATGCCTGCCATTTCTGGCTTACTAGACTAATTGATACCGCATAGTTGGTTAGTCAGTCCTCACTATGGGGGAACGGCCCAGATGAGACTTGAACCCCGGTCCTGCCGTGTGAAGACCGGCGCCGCTGTCGCATCACCACCGGGCCGCCTAATTTAAATAATGAGATGGAATTAAGCGTGATAAAATTAAATTATTTTCTTTAATTTTTTATAGCACTTTTTTATAGCAAGAAATTCACTCTGTTCAACCTTTTTTTTATAGGACTGACTTTCTTATTCGCAATCCATCTCTCTCGCTCTCTCTCTCTCGCTCGCTGTCTCGTCTTAAATATCATATATCTCCAGTTTTGTCAACTGCCATATCCTGAGCACATCCATCACTGCTTTACGACCTGTTTACGGTGCGCAATCTGTCCTCCATCGTGGCTGTCACATCGTTTAACTGGGGGGAGATTTAAAATAAATTACACCCAGCAGAAGATCACTGTTAATGTACCGTGCAGGAGCAGCAGCAGCACAAACGCGATGCGCAAAAATGTCACGCACGCATCACCACGCCGCCGGTTTTTACTAGCCGGTAAAAGTAGGAAAAGTTGAAGTTCGGGACATTTGGAAGAAGGCTGGAAGGAAGAACGATGGAAAAAAGATATTAATAGAAGGTAGAATTTAGAGAAGCACCACCGGGCGAATGGTCTAACTTGAACCGGAATGCAATAAAAAAATTGCAAACGCTTCACTAGGTCAGCTGTACTTTGTGGAACTGCCTAGAAGGTATGACCGAAAACCACTGCCAGAATTCACCAAGCGCATGAAAAGAAAACGGAAAAAGGCACACAATCTAGTTTTGCTTTCCGGTGCCCAACATTTCCATTTCCAAGATGCTACAAATTGAGTTGCTTTCGGGGGGTTGGTTGGGCAGTAAGTTTGTTTGACGGATGACTGAGTTCAGTTTTGCTGTGGGCTAGGAGCTGCGAACCTGAAGAATTTTCCATTTTCATGTTTAACGCGTTCCTTTGACGCGAGGAGGTTTGGTTACGACGCCGTGTGCCGAAACAGAAGGTGCTACGAGGCCATTCCTTTGCCGAACCGAACCGGAACCACCTTTGCGAACGGGCGAACCTTTCCGGTAGCTCAGGAATGTTGCAGCGGCACCGACGAAATAGGAAGGCTCTGAGTTTTCCACCTCTCTACTCTTTATCTATTTTATTAAATATGTATTTCTCTACACTACAACATAACAAGCATTCCTTTATTTTGAAGACTTGTTTTATTTTGTTTCCTTTTTTTGTTTTGTTACTTACGCTTTGATGTTCGGATGTTTCGGTTATTCGGTTTACATCCCGCTTTCGTTGCTTCTATAAATCGGCCAAATTGTGCAAATAACTTTCTCAGACACCTGGCACCGTCCCGGTTGAGCCAAACTCAACCGACCGACCGAACCGCTCACTGTTGGCCCGGTCCGATTACTTACAACATTGTAAGACAGTGCTTCTTTTGCTTCCAACTTCAAATCCTGGGGGTCAACAGTTACACCCGAAGAGGGTCTCGGGGCTTTTTCTTGCGAGACAGCAAGACAACACTCACCGAGGGCTGTGGGATGCGCGAGTCCGCTTCGCGGTGGAAAGAAGCGCGAGTAATTAGCGATATTATTTATGTTTTTGTGCCCCGGAACAACATGATAATTAATAACAATACCCACCTCATAAATAATTTACAAATAGTTTCACGTTTCTTGTGCGTTTTTTTTGTTTTGTTTTTGCTTCACCGGCCGTTGTGTGTTTTAGTTTTTCCCGGCTTTTGGCTTTTGTTTTGCGGAGGGATGGATGGATGGATAAGGGTTCTAGCTGCTTTATAATTGATGACTTTTACTTAGTGCTACAAAGTGTACAAAAAGTTGGATTTTTTTGGGCTGAGATACCCAAGAAGAAGGATGGAATAGGGGGGATTGAGGTGTAGGGGTGTGAAAAATCTCATGGGGGAAAGGGAAAACACAAAGAAATGATTGTGATGATTAGATTTTGAAAAATATTTGAGCTACAAATTTATATTTCGGTCTTTGAAAGCTTATTTCTGTTATAATTTTGAACGTTACTCAATTAAAGTAATTTAAACATGTCTTATAATTCTTATTGAAGTGTAAATTTCCTTTTTTGAAACCTTAAGGAGCAAGGATTAATCAGAAAAATAAATCCACAAACCAAATACTCGACAGCAAACTACTCGTCAAACGTTAGGCAACAAATTCTCATTTTCACCTTCACACTATCGCCACCACCATCACCGATACAATCAGAGGTATTTCGAGCTTAATTTTACGCAAGAAATTTTCCTCGTTCGCCTCTTTCACTCTCTCTCTTTTGTCGAAAAGTGAGATAGAGAATGAGACCGAACGTGAAAAGCTAATAATTAATGACCAAATCATAACCTTCCGACACCTTGGCCGCGGTGGAAAATTCTGACTGGACTGTTGGGGTTTTTTTTTTCGTTTTGTTGTTTTTCATTATCATTCGTATTTGTTTTTCGCATTGTATTTTCACTCCCTACCGAGCCGAGGGGTTTTTCTCACCTGAAACGCCCAAAGCCAAGCAACCGTTAGCACTCATTTGTCTCATTTTTCGAGTTGGTTTTGGTCGGATGGTGCGCACCCTTAAGGGTGCTTTCGATTGGGCGTTGGAATGCCACGGTTGTTTGTAGGAAATTTATTAATTCTTATTGGTGGCAGTATACATATTCATCGCTTTTCGGACCAGTGGAGCACAGGTATTCAAGAAAAAGGGAATGCTTTTGCTGGTTCTCGTGTGGAAAATGGAAGAAAACTCAGGTTTTGTAATGATTGTGTTAGAAAGAGTATTTGGTAATGCTTTACCTATTTTTAACTAATTTAATTTAACTTGTTTTAAATTATCCGACATGATTTTATCATGTTTTTATTACACTTTCAACTGTCTAATCATCAATCAACATCCTAAAGGTTTTTCTTGAAATTATTATTATTAAATTACTGCTGAAATGATTTTTACATTCTTAAGCCAAACTTCTATGTTATTTACTTTCATATATTTTATGTTTTAAATTTTCTCATGAAAAATGAGTTTCTCGCTTGCACTACTCTTTTCTTTTAACATCTTAAAGAAGACTTCAGTTTGTAGCAATGATTTGCTCTTAGTAATTCATTTATTTAATTATCTTATAATTCTTTGTTTTGTTTAAAATGTTTTCAATATGTTTAATTTCCTTTTTGTTATATTTTTCAATTATTTAAATTCAAGGCATGAT
Source organism: Anopheles maculatus (assembly GCA_002091835.1). Classification (NCBI taxonomy): domain Eukaryota; kingdom Metazoa; phylum Arthropoda; class Insecta; order Diptera; family Culicidae; genus Anopheles; species Anopheles maculatus. The sequence continues at coordinate 319,496 of KZ061826.1, forward strand.
TGTCATTTCCTTGTTTTCTTCATGTTTGATTGTTTATTAGTTTTATTTTTCGCATAAAACACTTTAATTTCTTACTTAAATGGATTTTTTAAAACGTGCTGCTTCTCTTCTCTTAAATTATTCGATTAATTTTTAATAAGTTTTCAAAATGGCAGATAAATGTGTAATAAATAAAATTTACTATATTTATAACAAATTATCTGTCTGATGATAGTTAACTGGTTGAATAATAAATCAGTTATAATTAACGATTGACATTATTGTAAAAGGACCGAGAATGACTTGGATTTCTGAACAAGTCTTGTGTCTCTCAAGTGTGAAGGCTATTTGATGATTGTTTTTATACACTTTTTATACTTATTTTGCGGTGTTGTGAAACTCATCTTCTAAAACCATTCACATTAAAAAATATATCAATTTCACTTTAATAGTTCCATTTGCTTTTGCCATCATTAAATTGGATTTACCATTCCATCTGTTCCAAAGGATAAAGCCGTAAAGATCTTCATTTAATCTACTTATACAAGGGGTTTGAAAGGACCTTTCTGTGCACTGCATGTTCAAACAACGAACCAAGAACAATGCCGACCGTCCTAATTATATCTCGAACAAAACTGCAGCGAATTTGAGTAAGGAAGTAATATCCTGAAGATTTTTATCAACCAGAAATAGATCGGCCTAAAGCCGAGATCGGTGATGATAACCGACCAGAACTTCCCGATCCTTCGTTAAAACAGAAAGAAGCAAGCATGAACAACCACAAATCCTTGTGTGATTTGTTATCTAAAAGCAGTTTAAAGCCTATCTTCCTGTCCCTCTCTATCGCTCACACTCGAGAGATGATTTGTTCCCGAAAAGGATACTCTATTCCCTTTCCCAGATAAAAGGGAAAAAAGCAACGACAAGGCAAACACACACACACCCGAAAGTGATACCGATCGGCACCCGGGGTGAAATCACTGCCATTTGTAATTTACGCTTCGCCGGCAAACAAAAACCGGCGGCCCGGCAATCACTTAAAGATGACAAGGTTACCACAATCGTGACAGCGGGTAACGTTCCGGCCACAAAATCCCATCGCTAAGCCGCACCAATTAGTCACCGGGCAGAGCCGGGCCGGGCGGCTGGGTTTACCGCACCGTGTCACGTGGGAAATTAGGTGCTGGTGTGTAAAAGATTAGATGCGCTGATGATGTTTCGATGGCGTGGCGATGGCTTGGCTGGCTCGGATTTGGAAATCGCGAACCCGCAACCAGTAAAGCAAAACGGGGGTTTGCTAGTTAATTGCCACGAACTCGCTCCGGTTTTCGGGGTGTTATCGAAGCGTTATGTTGTTTGGTTTCCAGCCCGCGAAAAAAAGGGAATTGGTGGAAAGGTGTCGCTAGCAAACGGTGCCAAGAGCTTAATCAGTTGGGAAAAGAGTTGCTTTCTGTAGTTACGCTTCGGTACGTAACCTGGTACTTTGCTTGTTTGAATGATAATGTGTGTGTTTGAGTGAAGTTTAATAATTAGAGTGGTTACTGCTGGCAGCTCGAACATGAAGCTGTTACTCCATTTTGTTTCGCTTGACATAATGATAGTAGGTACCCTAATAGGTCATAAATTAGGAAGGTAAGCTTTGTCGCTGCTTAATGGTTGCTTAAGAGAATGGCTCGAACTTTGTAGCTGTTTAAGGAAGATAATCATCGTCGATAGGAAATAGTTAAGAAGTTAACTTCAAAACATGTATAATGAAATCCAAAGAGCATGAAGTTGCAATAGATGATTACTTTGAAGCTATTTAAGTTTATAAAGACTTTTGGTCAGGGTCTCATATGTGAAAGCTCCTATGAGAAGTTGAAGATTATACGACGATATTGGAATTGGGGACTATGATGAATACTGCAATTGTATGTGTTTTAACTTTCTTCAGGTGCTGCCATACTTTAAAAACTGACAGCAAGCTAAGAAGATGTTAACCAATAGCTCGAATGGTTGACAGAAGTTGATTAAAATATATGTAATTGAAGTTATTGTAGATCCCAACATTGAGATAAATCAAATCGTACATTCTAATGCTCAAGACTTGCTCCAAATTTAGTTTTAGGTACGATTTAAGCATTTGTTTGAAATTTGAAAGACCATAACAAACAATTTGATAATGCGAACGCCGGCGAACGCCGGAAGAGCTATTTAGTAGTTCTGCAATCTTCTATACTGCTTATCTTCTGCAAAAGACTAATAAATGCATTTATCGTTGTTAAAAACACCGATTCATGGATATTATTTGGCAATATAGAGTTGGCTTTTGTATATATATATTTTAAATAAATAAAAGTTTAACACATTTTTATAGTAAATTCTTCTATAGTAATATAGCAAAAAATGATTCTCTTCCTGATGCTTTAGGGCAGAAATTCTAGAAGGAAAGAATCATTGGACAGGTCGGGTGACACATTTGCACAATTGAACCAAGCGCCGGCGCAAACATACACACACATACACACACACATGCTGCACGTGAGGTGAAAAAAGGGGGTAGACTGCAACTATCCTCCCCAAAACGCAGGAGTGAGGAAAATCGCACTTGACATTTCTTCGCACAGTTTCCATCTCGTTCGCTCCCATACTCAGGGTTGACAAACACGCACACACGCACGCAACTGCACACGCATGGTTTTTTTTCTCTCTCTCTCTCTCTCTCTCTCTCTCTCTCTCTCTCTCTCTCTCTCTCTCTCTCGCTGTACGTTGCACAAATCACACATGCCATCCGGACGCATTTATACCGACCACCATTGCCCGCCATCATCGGCCGGACCAACCGGACTTGACGGAGGTCCCCCACTGGGGTGTAATGTTCTACCTACACAACGACACGGTCCGCGACACACGCGCGCACGTCCGACAAACATGTCGAGCGCGTCAATTATCGTGGAATTAATTTACACTTTCTTGCCGTTTTCGGGGTTTGCTGGGTGACGTGCACGTATTCGCGTTTAAGCGCACGGGTTGAAGAGTTGCGTGCACGAAAGCAACGACAATGGCAGTTATTAGATTTGGCACAGTATTATTTATTCTAGCGGTCACAAGATGAAGTTCTTTTCGCTTAAAACTGCGTAAAAGCATCAAGCAGCTCTTCACGTCTTGTGTTTCGCCACAACCATCGGGGATCCTTGGGGGATCGGCCACACCTTATAAGGCGGAGCCGTCTCCGTACGGATACGGGAGGACAAACATCGTTCGATCATCTTCTTGCCCTCGCAACGCAACTCCTTTCCCGACGCCAGCACAAACACAAAAAACCAGAATCCAATTCTCAATTGGCCGACAAAGAAGCAAACCCGTGGACATTCGCAAAAGCGCAAGTGAGTGCACCGGACGCGACGGCGATGACGACGTTTGCTTCTTATCGTTCTCGTGTTAGGAGCCGCCAGTTCTTGCAGTTGCTTTCCGCGCTTTCCGTGCATTCCTGTGTGCGAACGAAGGCACGAAGCATGGTGGACCGGTTGCCAAGGAACCGAGAGAACGAAATGAAGTCCACCTTTTTGATCCGATGTTCTGGAAACGGTGTTGGGTTTAAGTGCGGCCCAGCTCGGGTTGACCATTTTTCATTTTCTTTTGCAAACCCAAAGTGCAAACCCGAATCCTTGTGGGGGGGGACTCCCGAAAAAAAAGAAGCTTGGTTTCGTGTACTAACCAGAGCCGGTTTTCTTTGCGCGCGCCTTCGCCTTTGATGCAATATTAAATTACAAATCGCGTCGTCATCGCACACGGGTTGTCCCGCCGGGTTGGCCGTGTTTTCTTGTGAGAATTTCCGCTGGTTCTTTTCCTGTGGCGCAGTGTGTGTGTGTGTGTGCCTGTTCTCAACCGGTGGGGGCTTTTGTTTAAAATGCTGGTGTGCAAGCGAGCAAACTATACTGCGTCGCCAGAGCGAGAGACACACACACATACACACAGAGCGTTGTGTGGTGCGTGACAGCGCGAGAATGCAATCGCGACCAAAGAGAAAGAGGCAACGCGCGCTACGCGAAGAAGAATCTCGCTTTTCTCAAGATGGTTTCCATTTGCAGTGCGCGTCCGTCTGCGACGTGATGGGCATTGTTTTATGCGGTTTTGCACAGCAGCGAGAGGACCTGTTAATATATCTTAAAAAGAAAATAAGATATTTGTAAAGACATTGATTGTAAAACTAAACTAAGGTTTAATATCCAAACTAGTTTACTCTTATGTTTAAAAAGTCGTAAACGATGTCCTATAAATCCCTTTTTCTCTTAGCGTTGCCATCGAAACCGCTGCTATAAAGATGTCTTTATAGTGAGACCTTCAACAGCAGAACTGTTGTGGTGTTTCGCGCTCAAGGAAGCTAACTAACTACTGTCAAGTAGTATATTAGTTGTTCTTTAAGTAATTCTTACTGCTATTCGTTGTAAGATTGTGACTGTAAATATCTTGCAGCTGGTAGAATGATTTTTTTTCCGAAGAAATGCTGTCGGCTGTTGACATATTACCTTACAATACTATCTGCATATTATAGCAAAATCGCTTTTATATTTCAGATACCTTTAACTCAACTTTCCATTAAGAACTCTAAGCAGGACTCTTTATTAAGACCGTACAAATACAATAACTAGGGTAATAATTCGACACCAGTTTGCTATGTGACTTCACTCTCAGTACCCTCAGACATTCCTGGCAGCTCTTTAAACGCCTTTCGTGTTGGCAAAGAGTTAGCTGACTATGCCGCAAAAACTGTGCCCAAGAGGAGAAATAAAAGAAAAACCCGGGTGGGGGATGATAAGTTATATAAAACACCAGCGCTCCCTGGCTGAGTGGGATCATAATGTACTCGGTTCGAAGTGAATTATGAAGTGCAAAACTCACCCACTGCCGGTTTTAATGGTGTGCCGTGTGCAGCAGGTATCGTCGCCCAACTACGGGTGCAAGTGTCACTGCTTAAGGAAGAAATGCAACTGCAAGCACAACACGCACACATGTATCCCGCGTGAGTGCACGCACCGGCAATGCCACGACATGCTCATAAATGTTTATCGGTCGTTAGTTTTATCTGGTTGCACGCTTTCTCCCTTGAGAATTTCCCGCTATAAAGTTACTATAATTTTATATTGATTTCTTTCTTTATAAATATAGCTATTTTATCACGTCCTGTATCTTTAATCACTTGCACTCGTTCACAATGCTTCAATTCTATTCGCCCTTGAAGGAAACGATGCACTACCGACGGACTTTCGGGCGATGATCTTGTTGGAGCACGATTTTCTTCACGATTTGCACACCAAGTCCCATAACCTCCTGCTGAGTTTGTTCGGTCGGCTCAGAGAAAGATTCCGC
>KZ061827.1:0-18514 GCA_002091835.1 Anopheles maculatus
AAAACCAGTAACACTTTTGCGCTTGTGTCACAAATCGTCGCTAGTCCCCATCGGAAGGAAGCGTGTGAAGAGACTTTAGAAAGAAAGCTAGAAACCGTACGCAAAATAGAAGCAGCGGCACGAGTTTGTTACTCACAGCAAAAAGGGAAAAAATGAACACCCGGAATCGGAACTACGAAACGGCGAAATTACGAGGCAAAATTGGTCCAAAGATTGGGTTTCCCCGAGCAAAAAAAAAAGGAAACTTTGCACCATGTTAACCGTTCGGTTGGTGATTATTAATTCTCGATTCTCGGCAAAGATCCTGATCAATAAATAATTGCAGCAATTTACTCCGGAGTGCAACAGTTGCCGGTGAATCGTGCCGCGCGGTGTGAGCTAAATCGTTCGAGCATGTAATTGGCAATGCGATAGGATATTCTTATTGATTTGCGGGGAAAAGAAAGCATGACGTTCGGTACAGAGCTAGATATCGTATTGCAGGTATCATCCGGTTGTGTTCCGTACACGATACAGGGAGTCATGTTGTAGTTAGTATTGATGCTTATAACAAACGCTTTACTTACTGTTATTAGTCGGATCCGGTAACATTTTTGAATAATTTATATCAAGTATCAATTAGCAATTGCTTTATATGTAAAAGACGGACTAATATTGCTTAGTATTCGACTTTGACAGTAAACTGTGCTACACAAAGGTTGGCCATTTTGAAAAAAAAAAAACGCTTTCCTTATGCACTCGTTTGCCTTTTATCTGACCAACTTCCGATGGGGCACACTCGGCAACAAAACTAGTCATTAATGGCCTGGTTCGGATGTGTGTCTGGCATTGACGCCAGCCTCAACATTATCCCAGGGTTGAACCCGTTCCCCGGGATGCTTTGCTACCGGTTTCTGCCTGCACTTATGATTTATAGAACACTGTTTTCCTGTTGTTTTCCACAGTTTGCTGTTGCGTGGCGAACCTTGCGATGCCCGACAGTGTGTTCGGCGCGCTCCATCATTTGATTGGTAGGAAATTGATTAACTGCAATGAGGTTTCCTTGTCGCGCAATGTGGCGCCAGTCTGCGTACTACCTTGTAATCGAACTCTAGTAAACGGATAAAACTGAAATTTGTTTAAGAAAGTTGGAGCAACATCTTAAAATACAACAGTCAGAACAGGGAACCAAAGTAACACTCTCTTCGTGCATTTATTTTACTTTAAATGATTAAACATGTTACAATAAAACATAACAATAAAACAAGGAAACGACAACCACAGTCTCTTCGTGCATTTATGATTGATCACAATAACGCCAGCGTAATCATTCATCGATGAAAGCTATTCGTCAACGGGTTGATGTGCAGCATTAATACTCACAATTTATTGCTCAGGAAAATGCCGTATCTTGTTACACGCCGTGTAATGATGTGAATTATGACTAGCTGCCCGCTATAAACAAAGCATCTTTGGCCGTTGAAAGGCATCGCTAAGAAAATATACTCTCGGTAACTAGAAGAAATTCTTCGCAGTATTTTTGCGTTTAAAATCGAGACAATTAATAAGAAAATAAATCAGGCAATGCTACAACCATTTCGAACGGCACACATGCAAAACGATTTATGATTATACACATTTACATCCACTCACTCGCATTTTGACAGCCCGAAACTATCATTAACTCTTGTCCCGTGCCGATTTCCTAACGATCCTAATTCAATTACCGACCAATCCGTTCCATTTTCGCACCTTGTCCGCACACACGGTTAAAACTAGTGCGAGTCGCGAAAGCTGGCGGGCAATTCGTGATTTAGCGCGTTTATTGTGAGCGCCAACAGTTTGGCCGCTAGATGCCGCCACCAAAGCGCCATTAGTGTACACATCAAGGTGTGCAAGGTGCTTCACAACCACTGCGCACGAGCGTTGAAAGCGCCAGAGTGAACCGATCGGTCAGCTTTCGGTGCGACAATTAACGTGAGGCTCTTTTTTTTTGGCAGGTGCTTGTGATTGTTGTACTATTTTATTTACTTACCAGTGTATGTACATTACACATTCTTTTAACACGGCCACTGCCGATGGCAGCAATAGGATGCATCTTGCTTTTCGTAATGTTTGCCCATTTATCCGAATCCTCTGTTGTGCGGTGATGTACGATTTACCGGCCTGGTAGCAGCAGCAGCACGCCGCAAGTCACACTCGATCTGTCAATTGGTGGTGGGGCAAGGGCGGATGCCAGGTCTGCGAAAGGGTAAGCAATGTTTGGCGTGATTCACGGACAAATCATAATTTCGTAAGTCCATCGATTTTTTTCGAGCGCCATTTCGAGAGACGGGCGTTTTACGGGCTCTCGTTACGGTAACGAGCTTGCTCAAACATCGATGCCTAGGTCACACGTTTTGGGAGGTTGGTGTGATTGGTGTTTCGATTCCGTTCAATATTTGTGACTTGCGTTACGGCCGGTTAGGCGTTCGATGATACTTGAAAGTGGAGTCGTCGAAGTATTGGTTGAAAGGTTTAAGTTTTTTTTTTATATTATTTTAGCATCATGAAGGTGCCTACCGATAATGTGGTAATTATGTAAACGACTCATTTACACACCCGACTGTTGCATCCACTGTTTGAACCTTAGTTTGAAGTACAGTTTGCGCTTAATTCTTCTCGTCCGCTTTAGGTCGTCGGCAACTCCCAGGATAATGAAGCCATAAGCGCGTTCCTTCAAATTTCACGCCAGCCCCAAAACTTTAAAACACATTTCACAGTGTGATGGCCATTTTTCTTTCCCACTCGTTTTAAAAACCCGTACCGCTTAATTAGGACCTTGTCGAGAATGTTTGGGCGGGGCGGGAAAAGATGGCGGGTTTCCCCCCCTAGCACAAAAAATTCTTACAATGCCAAGAATCTTAATGCAACACGCCTGGCATTGGCAACATCTTTGCGGCTGAATCTTTAAAGCTGTGCCGTAATAAACTGCCGGAGCCTTTGCTAATGTAATGATGAAGCTGACAGTGGCTTCCAACCCACAGCTAACACCGTCGCTGTAAGGTTTTTCTTCTTTTCGCAACATCGGCGAAGAAATGCCGACTGAGAAATGGCAGACCTCAACCTCCGAAAACGCCACGGTACAGCGGATGATGTGCGGAGAATTTTTTAATTTTAATTTACGAATACTTTACTTTTTAATTGCGGCTCGTTAAAGAAAACTGCACCGAGAAGCTGTCCGATGGTGCACGCTGATGGTGCACGGACAGAAGAAGGCATTTCGAGACGAAAATAAAGGAAAGAAACTATACCACATTGGAATATATTTTAAATCCTGCTAAGCAGTTCTCGCTGCATTTTCGGCCAAAGAAAGGCTAAGGATCGTTAGCAGCGGTGTGGTATTTTTTTTTTTGGGAGGTTGGAATACTTTTTTGGGGCAGTTACACATATCGGACTGTTGTAGGCAGTGTCAGGAGAAAACAACACCCACCGACTCACTTTTTTCACGGTAACCGCCTCATGTAGTGCACGATCACGGTAATATTTTGGTCGGTTTATTCGCATCCAACTCCAACGAACCCAACCAACAGCGAACCCCCACAATAATCTTCCGTGTGTCAGAGCAGTTTACCTTACGCCGGAGGGTCCGTAAATGCTGCGCAAACCGACAACGACAGCGTCCGACTTATAATGCATGCATAATCGTTAAAACAAGTATGATTACTTGGGCTTTACATCGTTTGTGCGAGATGCAGTCATGCTTTCATCGCACGCGTCTTTTATTCAATTTCCACTCACGTGTGTGGAGTTCGTGTCAACGTGAAGAATGGGTGAGGGGTTGGACTTTACAATAAGAAAGGAAACTCAAAACTCCTCCCATCGGAAGTGAGCCGAATTGCAATGCTAACAGACGAAAGTTCGTGTCCGTTCCGTCGATTCAATTCAATTGCAATCGTTTTGACAACTAATTTGCATACAACTTCCCAGGCTCGACCAACTTTTCTTGGTATATGAGGGTTGGTAAATTGAGGTGAGGATCTTTTAGAATGGCTCGTTTTTGACAATCCAAAGACACTTGTATACAGCGCTGAGGTGAAGTTTCCATTGCCAAAAATTTTCCATACGAAAGCTTTCAAAAAACCTAGGAGCGACTCTCGATAGTACTGTACACTATCTGGAAAAGGAGGAATGTGACGGATTTTTGAACACGTTTAAAACATGGTCGTTGTGTCTGAATCCCAATTAGAATCCCAATTTGAATCTAAAAGATCTCTCAGGCTTTGTTTTTGAGTTTAGAGTTTCGTCTAGGATCGAATATCAGAATCCGATTCAGATTTTCCGTCGGATCTGGATCTGTCATGTAAGTGAGTTCCAATAGTGCAATAGAACGAACAAAATGGTAGCTGATTCCCATCTTCGATTGGTACATTTGTACAACGCTTCAATTCGTCTCGCGCTAGTTGTGAGGTTCTTAGCATCATTTTGTAAGTTATCTCCGATTTTGAGCTGAAAAATGCGCGAGAAACTATCGGAATTCTAACATAGGCATAACTACATAAATGAGTCCGAAGCTTGACATTATTCGGTTTCAAGTTGAAAAATATGGTGAAAACGTTCTTAAAAAGTTTAAGTTGGAAATTATGGCTTACCTGTAGATAGACCTTTGGATCACCAGTTCCGTTAATTCGCACATAGTCTTGCATAGAAAAATGGATTGATTAGTTAATTACTTCAAAAGATTAGGCTGATTTTTTTTCTAAAACACTAGTTAATTTAGTCCGATTACAGCGACTTCATATCTCCGAAGTGTACGCAAACTCAGATCTAAATGACGCTGTTCTAACAGAGTGTTATTGTATTATAAAATTATTTTTATTCTATATGTAGTGGCCATCACGGGGCGGCCCGGTGGTGATGCGACAGCGGCGCCGGTCTTCACACGGCAGGATTGGGGTTCAAGTCTCATCTGGGCCGTTCCCCCATAGTGAGGATTGACTAACCAACTATGCGGTATCAATTAGTCTAGTAAGCCAGAAATGACAGGCATGACCTTAAGAGGTCGTTAGGCCAAGAAAGAAGAAGAAGAAGAAGAAGAAGTGGCCATCACTGTTGCAAGAATTTTTGTAAGTAAAGTAGCCACAACTCAGTTGGTAGCTAGTGCATTAAATTCACATTGAATATTCTTAGGCAGCTCTGGATATTAAGGATCGTATGAACTTAAGCAACAGTCCTTCTGACCGGTAATAAACACTATTTTCAAGAACTCCAAGCCTCTCTTATCAACTTTTTCTATATCCCTATAGTTCGTCCTGTTCTATGTCTAATGGCTGGACACTCATATCGGTACCTATTTTGGTTTTCATCGGTCTCTCTTTGTAAACGACGTTCGTCAATGTACTGTATTTAAAAATATTTCAGACAGTTAGTCAAAAGCAGCAATGGACTATGTTTTGAACAACGTTTAGCACATAAAATTGTACCAATAACAAATAAAACATCACTAAAAACCGCTGTTACTTGCTTGCGCACCCAATAAATGCATGCTTTCTCCTCATCATCTGCATTGACAACTCTGGATTAAGCGAATAAAAGCTTTCCATGTCCCGCGTAGCATGCAAAATTGAACTCATTGAACAGCAACGGTAAGATGATTCGCGAAAAATTGCGACATCAAAATGGCGTTATAATGAAATGAGAAAATGCGATGAGGAATGGACAAGAAATTGATTCAACTATGAAGACGCTCCACTACGTTAACGGCAAATGCCAATCGAATTGAACCTGCCAATCTTATTGTGTATGTGTGTGTGTGTTTTTGTGGAATTTAAAGCATTCAGTATACTATCGTTCCAACCACCAACTGACTGAGAGGATAGCAGGTGAATGGGTAAAACGCTTTCGCTCGTTAAAAATTTGATTGTTCGATTTTTGGCTATTTTTACGATCTGTTTTCGATTGCCCACACCATACTAATAACTTTATGTTTTATGGGTTTACATTTTCATAAAGCACCCTTACCTCAGTCCCCGGTGGTTTAATACAAGCCCGGCTGGAGGTTGATTTATGCTGGAATATATTTAATTTAATGACGGCCAAATCGGTTGCTCACCGGTTACCGGCGCGTGAATCCGGTTTGGAAAGAAGCTTAACCTACCGTGTGGATGTGTGGGGTGTGGTTTGATAATAAGTGATTGAGTAACAAAACGCTTTCCAGCAGTAGAGCAAACACAGTTCATTTGGTTTAATTAAAGATCCGTCTCATTTAAATAGACCTGTCAGATTAAGGGGTGATGATTACAGTTTTCCTTCCGCATCCGTACGCACACGTGTGATGGATTCGGACGGAAAGTTCGTTGAATGCGGTCGAGCTGTTTTGAGTTGATGTAGTTCCAAGACGCATCACGCACACGTGGATCCCGTTACGACGACGACGACGACGACCACGCTGTCAGTGTTCCCGGGCGCGACCTCAATGGTGTCCAACTGGCAAAGTCTATATTTGAGGGCGCAGTGCATTTTCGCCGACATTAAACCAGAACTGCACACAACAACGCTTCTTCGGCGATGAAGACGAGTGATCGTAGGGTGTGAAAACCGAGATGGTGGCGGGGAGATGAAAATGTACCGTACTCCGAATGTCACAAATCCCTGCCACCATAGTACCATCTCGAAAAGCCTGGATAATAACAGACCCAGGCACAAAACTGAAGTCCTTTCTCTCTGTCACTCTCTGCGATGCATCCGTGGCTTGAGCTGGCGTTTTGACGGTGAGAGAGTTCCACCACGCGAATGGAACGATGTGCGTGGCGGAGTCTTATTGTCTTCGAGGACCCAAACCGAGGCACAAGAGAGGAGGGCACCTTAGTTGCCTTGTCTTCAATGCGTTTACCTGCCCCAGTCGTGAGGTTGGTAGAATTGGAACGGACGAAAATGGACGGACGACTTCCATATATGTCGGGACTTGATGTCGGTGTCTCGTCTTGCTGGTGAAAATGAGCGCGGTGAACGGAGGAATGTTTCCCGGGGTTTTCGCTGCACCGTTGCTGAGCTGGATATCATTCGGGAGTACTTGTTTTTTTTGAGTTTATTTTTTCGTTTTGTTTCGAATGGGAATGGTTGGTTGGCTTTTGGTTTTCAATTCCCTTTACTTCAGCTTTATATAGTGTGTAAGGGAACCATTTTCCAAAAGAACTTTTCGAAAATGCATTTCTCAACCATGGATCCGATCCATTGATCACACATTGTTTTGCAAGAATAATATTTCACAATCCCAGAGTCTCGGAGCATAAGAATCCACTTCTTCCCAGACCAGCAGACGGCTTTCGTGCCGGTAATTGTTTCAGGCGTAACATTTAACTAATTGATGCTATCGGCGATACTTACATTCCTAATTGAAAATGCATGCAATGCCTATGACATGTTTAACATTGCTGGTGCTGCTGCTGCTGCTGCTGGAAGTGAATGAGCCAATGAAACGCAAAGGCAGCGAGTTTCTTTCCCGCTCAATGTGCTTAGTCCGCACCGAGATGTAAACAGTTAACCCATTGCTCGAAGGCAACATCTTTCAGCGAGTTCCCGTTTTGTTTTTCATTCCTTTTAATCTGGTCAACTGAATGTAACATCTTCTAATGTTTTGCTCAATGAAGCGGAAAATCTCTCACCGTTACTTGCGTATTTGAAGTAAGGGGTGAAAACATGGCGCACGGAAGACAATTAGAAACACTTGTTCGGCAGGATGTGATGCACCGATACATCGATGTTTTAAGGACAGTAATGTGAGAATAAAAGAAATAGTTCGCTGATTGCATCTGGTGTCCGTTAAAGTGTGCAATAAAGTTTGCACAAAATGGGGCATTGTTTTGTCCAGTGGTTTATTTGAGGCTAGTAAGATATTCACTGATTTGTAAGTACTGTAAAAAATAACGAATGTTTGAGGTCTGTTTCTGGGTTTTATTCAAGATGAAGTTGGTTGCGCCGAACGGTAGACAATCAGGACAACATGATTTAGAATTTGAAATTAAACTAACATTAGTACAATAAGAATTGCTTGTAACAATTATAAACGAAATCGATTGTAATAAAGATTAGAGTTGAAGCTGAAAACTTTTGCGAGACAGATTCTTTAAGATCTCTTTAAGAGATTAAGCATTTAAGACAACGAACGAGTAAGTACCATCAGAATACATTCTTTTTATCGATTCTTTTCAAGGATTAATTTGAATCTTTTCTAACACTCTTGGACTGAAACAAACTTCAGTTATGATAGAATTTAAATGAAGAATTCTCTGAAAAGATTACACTTCAGGATAAAAAGAGTAACATAATCCAGATATAAATGGCTACATCTTGGAACATAGTTAATTTGCTCTCAACTTTAATTCCAATCAAATTATAACTCTACCAGATTCAATTTAAATTCGTCGTATCTTCATCCTGTTCCATAAACTCTACCTACTAAACTCTAACCCCACTTGACCCTAACGTTCCAAGAATCCTAGATCCACAAAGAAACGAACAATAATTGCCTTGATAATTAATTCTCCACCTTGCGCAAACCTCTTTTGTTTTTGTTTTGGAATCGATCAACCTTCTTGCTACAGCGATGCCTTACTGCTACAGCACATAGTCCAGCTGTGGCAACAGCGTGTCTCGCTGATTTTGCAATTAACTCTTCTCGTGAACTCTCTCGAAATTGTTTTCCAATCGGTCGCTCTCTCAAGTTTCTGGTCGACTACCCACTTCCTGCCAGTTTATCGTTAAGTGAAAATCTTTCTACCACCACCGTCCAGGTACCCAAGTCTAACAGCCCTGGGGCAACACAAGAAAGTATGCGCTCAGACGTGGTGGTTAGAATTGGAGAGTGTTCACCTACTTAAGGATGGGTGGACCCAGCCCTACCTGAGCACAATCTCCATCATCGGAAGCTTAACTGGGCAGAAGCACCAGCAGCACGTAAATGTGGACGTGATTAAGAGATCTCGCTACAATCATTATGTGTAATCAGTTTGTAACTGGGTTCGCGAATGGGAGACTGCGCGAAGTTCGGTTAGTGCTTTCTCAGAACCTTTTCCATCAGAAGATCGGTTGAAGCACTGCCGGATGGACACTGACACCCTAAGGTCGGCGTCAGCGTTCTGGTGGTTGACCCGCATACCATCCAACCTTGAGGAGTTACCTCTTCAGAGTGTCTGGAAAAAGTATGTGTGTCTATGTGTGTGTGTTTGACGGCTGGTTCATTGCATTTCCACACCGCAACGACCGCATTCCGATAACGAGTGTCGAAGATCTCGTCCACCAGTACAATAGCGCCATCTGGTGCCGTTCCGCCACGATACCATGCTGTCATGTGATTAATCCTTGCCGTGTATCGATCGCGAAGGTTTTCGATTCGTCATTGCAATGGCTGCCAATAAGTTACCCTTTTCCCGTCTGAGGGTGTTCCCGGTACGACACGCCGGTACGGGTCAGAAATCGATACTGTGCAGCCAAGAAAGACAAGAAAGCAAGGCAGGCGAATAATCCGCTCGCCACAACGGATGCAACGGTGCAATCAGAGTTGTGCAACGTCGGCCATCGGACTGATCGTGTGGCTCCCTGCGCCAGCTGTCACCCTTCGCAGTTTGCAATGCCTTTACGGTACGGTTTTTAAAGGACGGAGACAACTTTCGTGGTTCAACGATGCCCATCGATCCATCTATCCGGTGATTAATCATTTATCTGACGCGGGCTTTGGACCCGCAGGGCGATAAGACAAAATTGTGATATTTTCATCGTCCTGGGACGCTGTCGCGAAATGTTCGCAGGCCGAGGATTGGAAAAGAAATGGAGAAAAAATCTGGTACGACGAGGGTACTGGTAGGTAGGGTTTAGGTGTGCAGGAAGCTGCAACGGATAAACACGTACCATTTATATATATCGTTGCCCCGGCCGGACTGACCAATGTGTCAACGTTTGGAGACGCATGTTTTGATTAAACATTTCCTTTTTACCATTGCTGTTACTGATTACTGGTGCGCTGTGCGCGTACAGGAAGGGAAAGCTTCCATATGACGCAACGACTTGTGGAAGGTGTTGTCTGGATTTTTGCCGACCAATTTATTTCAGCCAGTGGTATTTCAAAAGAAATAGAATTATTAAAATACTATGTGCATTTTTGCTGTAGCGTCTGATGTCTGATAAATGTTCCGATGGTTTCAAGTCTCTTTAAACTATTACGATCATTTGCTTCTCCGTCTTGAATACAGAAGGGTTAGAGATGGTTTTCGAATGGAAGTTTACCGACTGAGGTCAGTTGAGAGTCTCTTCGATCGACGATGTACTTCACCAGCAGAGAGATATTTTGCACAGCTGTCAAGGACCGCTCATTCTGTCACATGGAAGGTGAATCGTTTGCAAAATATTCATCTTTTTGAATTCAAAATTCTTAACGAAAAAGCTTCTGGGCCTCGTCAGTTTCTGTTGCTATTGCTATTATTTTGACAAAAAAGCTAACTTGTGACACACTGACGAATCGGTTCAACATCTGTAACTGCTTGACTGTTTGACAGAAAGTGGCCTAAAATTTTCAGATTTTCAAGTTTAAGTTATCATAGACAGCAGTCTCAATTTCGTGAGCCGTGTTTCGTGAGACATTTTCGTTTTTCTCCAAAAGCGAGAACTTCAAATTCTTCTCTGCATCATAAATCCTAACGTATCGCAAATCTTTAATTGCAGTACATTTACTGGATTGGTCAAAAATGCTCCAAACCAACTGATAACCGACCGGTTGAATAGTGATAGCTTGGACTTCGGATCATTGCATGCAGAGTCAGTAAAATTTTCAAATGCAACTGTTGTTATAATTCAATTTACTAAGTTACTTAGTCACTGGTGCTATAGTTGATAAAATTATCTTTAAACTATTCATAATTGCTAATGTGATTTTTTTTTTCAATCATAGCAAAGAAATACGATAGATCTGACATACACCTCATTTTAGATTTATAACTTGTCTTGATGCTCTCCTCCAATGAGCAGTAGAAAATGCATCGGGCCACGTTAAATTAGATTCGCGATAAATCTCTATGAAGCTCTATCGGTTCTTCCTTTCTCCACATACTCACCCCTATTACGTTCCCATCGGCCCCATCTAGCCTTCGCGTGACCCTGAAACGTATTTGCCACGCTTAAAATTGCACAAATGGTACACCAGTGGCACAACCTATTGGCACAATCGATTGGATTTTATTTTGTGACTGAGCAAGCGATATACGTCGGTGTTTGTGTCGATGCCCACTTTGACCTGGCTCGATCGCGAAGAGTTCGATCGTAGTACGCAGACCTACTACTGCTGGGCAAGCGCGTTATCAAGATTTATGCGATTGTTGCCGCTTGCCAAAGTGTGATTAATGTAATTACGCTCGACTCTCCGCTGTACATTAATGAAAGGTCCAACCGTTAGGTGAATTATGGGCCACGGTGTTTCGCTCAAGATGAGCATCTGAATCGTGTGCGCATGTAATCAAATGAAGGTATCGCGTAGAAGCCTTATGATCAATGAGCTGTAGCTATCTAGCATCGGAATATGGCTATTTGCTTACTACATTTGTCTCTCAACGCACCAACGGAATCAAGTAACTCTGGGTGTAATGCATTCTGAAAGTAAAAATAAGACATCCTGATTTACTACCCCATGTCGGCACGAAGTCTTCCCATCGTCCTTTAATCCCGTTGACCGAGAAACTTGATCGCGATGATACACGAACACGGTTCGATATGAGTTTTCTGTTTTACTATGTGCGAAGATAATGAGAGGGATCGTTTTCACAGGATGGTAGGAGCAATTTAGCAAAAAAAAAGCTCCCATCCCAAGCTTTGGCTCCGTGTGCACCGTGTGTATGGCTGCGGATCGTTCGCCGGTGTCGTTAATGCTGTGATAAAATTAAATGATTTGATGACAAAGGTGCGCGCGAGCGCTCGGCTCAATGAATGTGATTTCGCTAATGATATGTCTGGCGGTGTCTTCTCTGTGTTGGGATGGATGGCCAGGGGTGAAGTACGAAGTCTGGGGTGAGCAGCGAAATGCCTGGATGGATGATGGGTGAAGATGGGTTGCTTAATTTGGTGTGCGTGAGATGGTATTTTATTATGTGAAGTTTTGTTGCTGTATGTAGCATGTAATTTAAAGCTTTAACACTGTTTTTTTTGGGATAGTTTTTCTTAAACATCACAAGGACAAAAATTCAAGGACTATTTCTTATCTTCAATAAAACAAAATAAAGGATAAAGTAGCACGAAATGGCAACAAATGTAGTGTAGCATTTATAAACCCTTAAGGGCACAAAACAGTAAAACGTTATGCAAATTAAATTCCCACAATTAGTGTTCGCTTTCGGTTTACCGAACCAATTCATACGGATCGTACTGAACCACCGTAGGGCTGTTAGTGCAACTAATACTACATTTTATTACACATCTACCACTGTATTGGTTTACGATCGTTCGGTATTCTGGTGCCTCGATCAACCATGTAATATAAGCCTTCTTTTATAGCCATAACGTTCACTCCCACTTTTATCCTTTTTCGTCAGCGAATCCGAAGGAATGGTGCGGTCCACTGGCACACATTGCTTAAGAAATTTGTCCGCAAAGGACCCCCGAGGATATGAAAAGGGACCAGATCTCTTATTCCTTCAAACGAACAGTCACTATCACCATCCACAAATCATGCCCATGCCCATTTTCGTACACAAAACGTAAACTTTTACGATTGATTTTGCCTTGCACGGTACACTTCTTCAGCATCGGCGAATGGCACAGTTTTGGTTCGGTAGTTTTATAATTTGAAGGAACCGTCGCAACCAGCAACCATGGCCAGAATCTCCTTTTCTGGCACCGGTACTTATGCGGTAAATCTGGTAGCGGAACTACTTAACCTCGGTTGATTAATTGAGTAATCGATGCTCGAGGTGGTGCAAAACGTGGTAAAGCAGAAAGACTGCTTCGTTACTGCTAGGATGACTTTCGAGAAGGGCGTCCAGCCGGCACTTGGCAACATTTCAGGCTGTCTGTCTCCTTTCAGCGGATGTCGGACGTAAAAACAATCGATTTTTAATCAGTAATCGGCATCGAACCGTGTGTGGATCGGATCCTGATGCTTAATTGTGGCTTCTTTTGATCCGAACAGGCTCGTCATGTACAGCCATTGAGGATGGATGGCCATCAGGAAACGGGCGACGGTGACTGATGACTAAATGAAAACTGCGCACCGTAATCGATCAATGTTCATCTCAATTGATCTCAAAAAATTGGCAGCAACTCCTCTCCGGGCTACCAGAGTTGTATCGGTCGGCCGTAATGTGTGTGCGTGTTTCTTCGTACCCGGGCACAATAATTTGATGGTCCGGGTGTCCGGGAATCTCGGTCCGCCAGCTATAATTGCTTCACGCGCAGGTTAAAGGATAACACATCGGTGCCGTGGTAACAGTCGAAAGTAATGAGAAAAGTTGCGTTCGATCGAACTGCCGAGCAGGCTGCGAATCGGTAGCAAGATGGCAATTAAGCAGCGCCAACCGGGGGCCCCGGTGTGTTTGGTGTGAAATTATTGCCATTTTGTCACCTCCGCGAACTGCGGCACGTTAATGAGACGGCTCGACAACGGACGTGAGAACCGTGCATTTGTTGTGAAGTTTTTTGTTTGTTTCAGTAGAGGTGAAGTTACATTTTCGTATTGCTGAGGTTCGTTTTTTAAGCGTGTACAGTGCCAGGGAAGAAATCGGTATCATTAATCATACTGAATATTGATTGCTGATGTCCCATGCATTTTTAAACCGGCTCATCAAGGGAAATTATTGTTGGATAAGTTAAAATATTTTAGTAGAATAATTGGAACATCTTGAAATAAGAGTTCTGTTTTCTATAAGAGCATTCCGATTTTTGCAAACGGCTCAATGAATGTGATTTCGCTAATGATATGTCTGGCGGTGTCTTCTCTGTGTTGGGATGGATGGCCAGGGGTGAAGTACGAAGTCTGGGGTGAGCAGCGAAATGCCTGGATGGATGATGGGTGAAGATGGGTTGCTTAATTTGGTGTGCGTGAGATGGTATTTTATTATGTGAAGTTTTGTTGCTGTATGTAGCATGTAATTTAAAGCTTTAACACTGTTTTTTGGGATAGTTTTTCTTAAACATCACAAGGACAAAAACTCAAGGACCATGTCTTATCTTCAATAAAACAAAATAAAGGATAAAGTAGCACGAAATGGCAACAAAAGTAGTGTAGCATTTATAAACCCTTAAGGGCACAAAACAGTAAAACGTTATGCAAATTAAATTCCCACAATTAGTGTTCGCTTTCGGTTTACCGAACCAATTCATACGGATCGTACTGAACCACCGTAGGGCTGTTAGTGCAACCAATACTACATTTTATTACACATCCACCACTGTATTGGTTTACGATCGTTCGGCATTCTGGTGCCTCGATCAACCATGTAATATAAGCCTTCTTTTATAGCCATAACGTTCACTCCCACTTTTATCCTTTTTCGTCAGCGAATCGGAAGGAATGGTGCGGTCCACTGACACACATTGCTTAAGAAATTTGTCCGCAAAGGACCCCCGAGGATATGAAAAGGGACCAGATCTCTTATTCCTTCAAACGAACAGTCACTATCACCATCCACAAATCATGCCCATGCCCATTTTCGTACACAAAACGTAAACTTTTACGATTGATTTTGCCTTGCACGGTACACTTCTTCAGCATCGGCGAATGGCACAGTTTTGGTTCGGTAGTTTTATAATTTGAAGGACCCGTCGCAACCAGCAACCATGGCCAGGATCTCCTTTTCTGGCACCGGTACTTATGCGGTAAATCTGGTAGCGGAACTACTTAACCTCGGTTGATTAATTGAGTAATCGATGCTCGAGGTGGCGCAAAACGTGGTAAAGCAGAAAGACTGCTTCGAAAACTGCTAGGATGACTTTCGAGAAGGACGTCCAGCCGGCACTTGGCAACATTTCAGGCTGTCTGTCTCCTTTCAGCGGATGTCGGACGTAAAAACAATCGATTTTTAATCAGTAATCGGCATCGAACCGTGTGTGGATCGGATCCTGATGCTTAATTGTGGCTTCTTTTGATCCGAACAGGCTCGTCATGTACAGCCATTGAGGATGGATGGCCATCAGGAAACGGGCGACGGTGACTGATGACTAAATGAAAACTGCGCACCGTAATCGATCAATGTTCATCTCAATTGATCTCAAAAAATTGGCAGCAACTCCTCTCCGCGCTACCAGAGTTGTATCGGTCGGCCGTAATGTGTGTGCGTGTTTCTTCGTACCCGGGCACAATAATTTGATGGTCCGGGTGTCCGGGAATCTGGGTGTCTGTCTGTTTTCCGCCAGCTATAATTGCTTCGCGCGCAGGTTAAAGGATAACACATCGGTGCCGTGGTAACAGTCGAAAGTAATGAGAAAAGTTGCGTTCGATCGAACTGCCGAGCAGGCTGCGAATCGGTAGCAAGATGGCAATTAAGCAGCGCCAACCGGGGGCCCCGGTGTGTTTGGTGTGAAATTATTGCCATTTTGTCACCTCCGCGAACTGCGGCACGTTAATGAGACGGCTCGACAACGGACGTGAGAACCGTGCATTTGTTGTGAAGTTTTTTGTTTGTTTCAGTAGAAGTGGAGTTACATTTTCGTATGGTTGAGGTTCGTTTTTTAAGCGTGTACAGTGCCAGGGAAGAAATCGGTATCATTAATCATGCTGAATATTGATTGCTGATGTCCCATGCATTTTTGAACCGGCTCATCAAGGGAAATTATTGCTGGATAAGTTAAAATATTTTAGTAGAATAATTGGAACATCTTGAAATAAGAGTTCTGTTTTCTATAAGAGCATTCCGATTTTTGCAAAGATGCAAAAATTATTAGACGCATATTCTCATTTCAAGAGCACCGTTAACACCAAAATTCCAGAAAGAGGATATCTCTTCCAGATGTTTATGATTGACTGGCTAATCAGTAAAACTTAAAAGTTTTGCGATATTAGTATGTACCTACAGTGGAGTATCAATCCCTTTGGAAGTTGGGGACCTCTAGCACATTGAATCGGTAAAGACAGGCGTAAAGACATAAGCCTAGCGGAGACATCGTCCTGATGATGACCGTCTACGATGACGTTCGGCACCCTCTAAACAGGGACGGAATATAGTATAAGCAAACTAAACAAATACTTGGGCCTTACTCCGTACTTCTCGACAGAGATGATTCTTCCAATAACCGGGCTGTGTGGTCCTGATGTTCATGATCGTGTAGAGTTCTTTATTACCTTACCGGAATTTATCCGTGAAGTTTGTTCAAATGTTGAGAAATGTATCTCACATCGCAAGTATTGGATAATGACAAGAGAAGATAATAATAATCAAGCCCCAGGAAGTCATTAAGACGCAGACCCAGAGATGTATCTTTGCGAAGTTTCGAACTCTTAAAGACTACTATTGACATCCAGGCTTTTTACTGTTCATATACGGAGTCAAAACTGTTTCCCAATATCAGGAAACTGGAATGGAACAGAGCTTTTGTTGGAGATGTTGAGAAATGGTCTCAAAAAATAAGTTCTTTTATCTAATCACATCTGGTGGTTTGTTAAGGTTTAGTTAATTCTGTTGGAGTATCGCTTATTTCTGTTCGAGCATCGTCAAACCTTGCATCAGTTTCAACAATTTTAAGAAAGAAAGCTACAACATAAGTCAGTCTGGTCGTCCCATCTGTTCTTAATCCAACCGAATAGACTATATGTATCTTTCATAAAATTATTACTGATCTAATCATTCTACGATTGCTCAAAATGTAAACTAAACGTATAAAATGTCCACTGCATGATACACGCACGCACCAAAAATCCCAAATGAACCCGATCGCGTGACTTCAACCAAATGGTGCAAATCAGTATACCACCCTTGCCACTGAACAGTTTTATTAGAAATACATAAAAATTCAGCGAACATTACATTAATTGTGTTCACTGCACACACTGACTTGCTCCGCCTGCGTCGCGTCTAATGGTGGATGCCTAACGTGACAATTCATTAAAATCATTCGCCTGCAGCAGTTAGGCCGGAGTCCTTCGGTCGAACGACGAGATAGAAAATAACGAAACCGTGTTTGATCGTCGGCCCCCGGGTGCAATTGCAGGCGGGTGCAATGACATGAACATTACAGCACCGGCGGTGATCATGCACCCGTTTTTTTATCGTCGCAAAAAAAGTCTACCTCAGTGGCTTGAGTCTCTCCAAACTCCGCGAGCGGTTTAGCGTGCAGGGCGGACTTTAATTTTATCTGCCACAGATTTCATCGAATTAACAAGAGAAGCGTGAGATATTTGATTCGCATTTTAAATTTCAATTCGCCCCGAAACACGTTCGCCGGCGAAGGTAACAAAGTTCGTGTCACTGGTCGTAGGAAAGCACACGGTGAAGCGCCTAATCTTTGGTGTCCAGCTGGTGGCAAATAACGTGAAGTAGGTAAAGCAAGCTTCTGGGCATATAATAATTGAATCGAGGCACGCTCGTCCAGACCAGGATTCACACTCATGTGGCGCGGAGCACACAGTGTTAAACACTGTTACAGCTCACAGCTTTACATGCTAAAAGATCATGAATTAATTGCTTTAGTTGGTTTTTTTCTTCTCAAGATCACTCCGCCGATCGAAGGTGTTTGTTTTTCTTCGTGCTGTGCCCCATTACACAGTTGAGTTGCGTTGCATGTTTGATGGAAATCAGCATTCATCAATCTATTTGTAGCAATCGTGCAAACGGTCCGGGTGGTCACAGCATCGGTAGTTGGATAGCACGTCATACTGCTGAACAGATGTTTGACGACCGAGCAGGATTTCTAGTTTGTTGAAATCTGTACATTTGCATGAGTCATACGTTTTGTTTTAGGAAGGATATACTAAAGTAAATTAAAATATTTTTGGTAATGTGTCACCATGCAGTATGATAACAGAGGAACATGTGTTTAAAAAATGCTATGGGAATTTCCATGCCGATTACACGCACAACTCACACATTACTCAGCGCAAAACAACCTCAAAGCATTCCGACAAACAGCAAACAAAACACCGATAATGTAGCAAATCGTGCGATGTCACAGTCGCACAGTTCGCATTTGCATACGAAATCAATCCGACGCTGCGCCGTGCTGCGATGCATCACTCCGAACCCTCGATAAGAGGCTGAGAGCAGTTTAAAGAAAAATAGAAGTAAACTGCAAACCAAACGTCACACACTGGCGGCGATTCACGCAACGAAAATCATCTCCATGCGCAGCCTTTCGTTTGCATCATTATTTATTGTCAATTAAGCTTCCCGAAGCTTGGCAGCGCCACCGATGCTGGTAGGATCATACGGATCGTCGGTGTGATTAGTTTTCTTTTTCTTTTCCCGATCTTTCTTCTTCTGAGTGCACTGTAATGGGATAAAATGCCGGATAAAGTGTGTAGCGCGTTGCCGATCCGAACCAATCGCAACGGGTATCTGATTGCAATGTGTGCAATCGCATCGTATTG
>KZ061827.1:19666-67240 GCA_002091835.1 Anopheles maculatus
ACGGTGACTGATGACTAAATGAAAACTGCGCACCGTAATCGATCAATGTTCATCTCAATTGATCTCAAAAAATTGGCAGCAACTCCTCTCCGCGCTACCAGAGTTGTATCGGTCGGCCGTAATGTGTGTGCGTGTTTCTTCGTACCCGGGCACAATAATTTGATGGTCCGGGTGTCCGGGAATCTGGGTGTCTGTCTGTTTTCCGCCAGCTATAATTGCTTCGCGCGCAGGTTAAAGGATAACACATCGGTGCCGTGGTAACAGTCGAAAGTAATGAGAAAAGTTGCGTTCGATCGAACTGCCGAGCAGGCTGCGAATCGGTAGCAAGATGGCAATTAAGCAGCGCCAACCGGGGGCCCCGGTGTGTTTGGTGTGAAATTATTGCCATTTTGTCACCTCCGCGAACTGCGGCACGTTAATGAGACGGCTCGACAACGGACGTGAGAACCGTGCATTTGTTGTGAAGTTTTTTGTTTGTTTCAGTAGAAGTGGAGTTACATTTTCGTATGGTTGAGGTTCGTTTTTTAAGCGTGTACAGTGCCAGGGAAGAAATCGGTATCATTAATCATACTGAATATTGATTGCTGATGTCCCATGCATTTTTGAACCGGCTCATCAAGGGAAATTATTGCTGGATAAGTTAAAATATTTTAGTAGAATAATTGGAACATCTTGAAATAAGAGTTCTGTTTTCTATAAGAGCATTCCGATTTTTGCAAAGATGCAAAAATTATTAGACGCATATGCTCATTTCAAGAGCACCGTTAACTCCAAAATTCCAGAAAGAGGATATCTCTTCCAGATGTTTATGATTGACTGGCTAATCAGTAAAACTTAAAAGTTTTGCGATATTAGTATGTACCTACAGTGGAGTATCAATCCCTTTGGAAGTTGGGGACCTCTAGCACATTGAATCGATAAAGACAGGCGTAAGGACATAAGCCTAGTGGAGACATCGTCCTGATGATGACCGTCTACGATGAGGGTCGGCACCCTCTAAACAGGGACGGAATATAGTATAAGCAAACTAAACAAATACTTGGGCCTTACTCCGTACTTCTCGACAGAGATGATTCTTCCAATAACCGGGCTGTGTGGTCCTGATGTTCATGATCGTGTAGAGTTCTTTATTACCTTACCGGAATTTATCCGTGAAGTTTGTTCAAATGTTGAGAAATGTATCTCACATCGCAAGTATTGGATAATGACAAGAGAAGATAATAATAATCAAGCCCCAGGAAGTCATTAAGACGCAGACCCAGAGATGTATCTTTGCGAAGTTTCGAACTCTTAAAGACTACTATTGACATCCAGGCTTTTTACTGTTCATATACGGAGTCAAAACTGTTTCCCAATATCAGGAAACTGGAATGGAACAGAGCTTTTGTTGGAGATGTTGAGAAATGGTCTCAAAAAATAAGTTCTTTTATCTAATCACATCTGGTGGTTTGATAAGGTTTAGTTAATTCTGTTGGAGTATCGCTTATTTCTGTTCGAGCATCGTCAAACCTTGCATCAGTTTCAACAATTTTAAGAAAGAAAGCTACAACATAAGTCAGTCTGGTCGTCCCATCTGTTCTTAATCCAACCGAATAGACTATATGTATCTTTCATAAAATTATTACTGATCTAATCATTCTACGATTGCTCAAAATGTAAACTAAACGTATAAAATGTCCACTGCATGATACACGCACGCATCAAAAATCCCAAATCAACCCGATCGCGTGACTTCAACCCAATGGTGCAAATCAGTCGCCACTGATCTAGGTTTTTTTGTATACCACCCTTGCCACTGAACAGTTTTATTAGAAATACATAAAAATTCAGCGAACATTACATTAATTGTGTTCACTGCACACACTGACTTGCTACGCCTGCGTCGCGTCTAATGGTGGATGCCTAACGTGACAATTCATTAAAATCATTCGCCTGCAGCAGTTAGGCCGGAGTCCTTCGGTCGAACGACGAGATAGAAAATAACGAAACCGTGTTTGATCGTCGGCCCCCGGGTGCAATTGCAGGCGGGTGCAATGACATGAACATTACAGCACCGGCGGTGATCATGCACCCGTTTTTTTATCGTCGCAAAAAAAGTCTACCTCAGTGGCTTGAGTCTCTCCAAACTCCGCGAGCGGTTTAGCGTGCAGGGCGGACTTTAATTTTATCTGCCACAGATTTCATCGAATTAACAAGAGAAGCGTGAGATATTTGATTCGCATTTTAAATTTCAATTCGCCCCGAAACACGTTCGCCGGCGAAGGTAACAAAGTTCGTGTCACTGGTCGTAGGAAAGCACACGGTGAAGCGCCTAATCTTTGGTGTCCAGCTGGTGGCAAATAACGTGAAGTAGGTAAAGCAAGCTTCTGGGCATATAATAATTGAATCGAGGCACGCTCGTCCAGACCAGGATTCACACTCATGTGGCGCGGAGCACACAGTGTTAAACACTGTTACAGCTCACAGCTTTACATGCTAAAAGATCATGAATTAATTGCTTTAGTTGGTTTTTTTCTTCTCAAGATCACTCCGCCGATCGAAGGTGTTTGTTTTTCTTCGTGCTGTGCCCCATTACACAGTTGAGTTGCGTTGCATGTTTGATGGAAATCAGCATTCATCAATCTATTTGTAGCAATCGTGCAAACGGTCCGGGTGGTCACAGCATCGGTAGTTGGATAGCACGTCATACTGCTGAACAGATGTTTGACGACCGAGCAGGATTTCTAGTTTGTTGAAATCTGTACATTTGCATGAGTCATACGTTTTGTTTTAGGAAGGATATACTAAAGTAAATTAAAATATTTTTGGTAATGTGTCACCATGCAGTATGATAACAGAGGAACATGTGTTTAAAAAATGCTATGGGAATTTCCATGCCGATTACACGCACAACTCACACATTACTCAGCGCAAAACAACCTCAAAGCATTCCGACAAACAGCAAACAAAACACCGATAATGTAGCAAATCGTGCGATGTCACAGTCGCACAGTTCGCATTTGCATACGAAATCAATCCGACGCTGCGCCGTGCTGCGATGCATCACTCCGAACCCTCGATAAGAGGCTGAGAGCAGTTTAAAGAAAAATAGAAGTAAACTGCAAACCAAACGTCACACACTGGCGGCGATTCACGCAACGAAAATCATCTCCATGCGCAGCCTTTCGTTTGCATCATTATTTATTGTCAATTAAGCTTCCCGAAGCTTGGCAGAGCCACCGATGCTGGTAGGATCATACGGATCGTCGGTGTGATTAGTTTTCTTTTTCTTTTCCCGATCTTTCTTCTTCTGAGTGCACTGTAATGGGATAAAATGCCGGATAAAGTGTGTAGCGCGTTGCCGATCCGAACCAATCGCAACGGGTATCTGATTGCAATGTGTGCAATCGCATCGTATTGGGATGATGCACACATTGCACTGTCGGCGTGTATTGCGTCCTCGTGATTTAGTGGTAATGTTTGGGGAATGGCGCGTGCGCATACACAGTGTGCGAGTGCGATTGAATTCGGCCTTCTGTTGCTGAGTGTTTGTTGTATCGGTATTGGAACGATACCAGACAGCGAATGAGTTCCGGTTATGTCCTGCCACCATTTAATGGCATATTGGAAACATTTGTTGATAATACAAAATAAAATTTTAAAACAATCTTACCATACAGCATTTTAAAAATATTTATCTTTAAATTTAGAAATCAATTTTAAGTATGTAATTTTGGTATGTTTAAGTATGTTCCATGTGATCGGTTTTGGAGACTGTTCCTTGTGGACGGCCTAAAAACATTTAAATAGCTGGGTCTCTCGGTTAAGTTCTCAAGACATGATCATTTTAGCAGTTCTTCGATTGCCCTAACACACATACGAGGTTAAGTAAGTGAGTACTGCGTCTTCAAACTTTCTATACAATCTCAGATTCGTTCGTCTCGATATTGATTTTGTGTATAGCGGTTTCCACAGGATGTAGTATAACCGATTGGTAGCTTTGACATATATGTTGTCTTTGCTGACTTGGCTGACCGTAGTAAGGTGAAGTATTGAACTACATCAAAGGAGCTATCACTTATATGTATATCACTTGTTGGTGATGCAATCATTATTTTGAATTTCATCTCCAACTTGATGCTTTATGTCGATGCTGTGTCGATGCTATGGTAGGGCTTTTGCTATATTGGAGAGCCTTAAAGCAACGATCACTATGTCATCAGCATATTCCAGGATCTAGGGTGAATTATAGAAGAATGTCCGTGAATTTTGCACCTCCAAGACCCGGATGGTCGGAAGGTCAGATGGGATGCGCGAGGTTAAAGAGAAAACAGACAAGATCTTCTCCCTTGTGCCTTTACGGCCGTAAACCTTTTTTATTTTAAGTTAGAAGAGAGTGTTGTGTGGTTCAGTAAGACGTAGTCGACCTTCGTTGGCAAGTCGAACCCAGAATCCTACAGAAAACTATTGCATCTGTTGATGAGATGTCATCAAGGAACTAGATTTGTTGGTGCCGTATTCAAAGACGATCAGAACACTGGTACTGTCGGTCAAGATGATGTTAAGTTGATATGTATGGAGTCCTTCGTCGATGGCCAGTTGGATGGTTATTGCTTTGGTTGGGAAAATGGATGAGTCGTTCGGGAGTTTGTGATTGTTGTCGATGCTTGAATGGATCGCACAACCGGCTAATTCCCGAATAGTGGAAACAAAATGCCCTAAGACTTTTCACCTGATGTCAGTGTGCCGTTAGTCGCTGACATTCTTGGCGTTCGCCAGATCTAATTACGTGCCATAATTTACAATAGTGCTCTGCCATGTTCTCATAAAATCAACCAATTGGGCAAAATCTTGTCAATGTTAGACTTTCTCTGTCGAATTATCCTCTTTTATATTTTACTTTAATCAGGATCTTTTTTGGGATCTTAATACTAAATGATGACATTTATCAAAATGTTGAATATTTTATCTTATCAACTGAAAAAAAATGTTGAAATGCTTAACAACAACCAATAATTTGAGATGACTTCTTTTAAACATTAACCATTTTTACCGTTAAAGAAACAAAGTTATTCCTGATACTTTTCATAACAACGATCAGGAAATCTGATTCAATAGGTTAATAGGGGATAGCTGTCCAACATAAAACTGTACTCCCTTCGGAACGGTATCCGATTCCTTAAGCACACTCTCCTAATCTGGAAACCATTTATCGTAAACTCTTTTACCGGTTACACTTATTTATGAAGCTAATGAAAAAGGCCCTCGAGACCATTTCATCACACACCATCGAAACCGAAACGTTAGAAGACAGCACCTTAATAATTACTGCTTTTCATTTCTTATTCTCATTTTAGGTACGTTTAATGGTGTCCTGCTGCGTTTCTAACATCCGTTGGAGAGCAAAAAAAGGTGATAATGGTCAAATGGCGTGGATAGAAAGGAATAATCGCTGCCACAATCTACGTTCGGATCAGTTTCAATCTCATCATATCCAGAGCGATTTATTACCGTTTACATACACACACTCATCGATTTAAATGAGGGGAAGCTCCAAAGTGTATTTCTCACGGTTTGTTACATTAAATAGTGGAGCAGTTAAAATCCTCTTGTGGTGTTTATTACACACATAAAAAGAAAACTTTGCTCTGAAGCTCTGTAACTGTTCCGCTAGCAATGTTTTGAGTGAAAAATGCAAATTTTTCCCCGCCAACATGCAATCGAGCAATTCGCGTTTGCAGTTCGTTGTGAAACCACTCGCAAACGTTGTTCCGCTTCCGGTAGCGTGAAATGGTAGCGAAATCAAGCCCACGAACGAATCATTAACACGTTCCATTCGTACGGGGCCGTTGCGTGCAACCGTTTGAAGCAAGCAACTGAAAGTGCTCGGGAAACATTTCAATTAAGTCGTAAACATTCCATAGTTTAAGCATCTTAAAAAGCGATCCCCGGTGGTACGACAGCAAAACATCGCCGGTAGTCGTTTGAGACCGTCGGGAAAGTGATATCCATCCGAGATCTAGTTCGGTCTCACCGACGAGGATCATATTTATAATGCAATCGTCTCTTGCACAAAACGGTTTGATCAGACTCGTGCAAATGCTTATACTTAAACTCAAATGCAAATTAAGCACGGGAAAATGTGTCTGGGAAGAAAACAAGCTGAATAAAACTAATCCCATTTACTGCTCCCGGTACCACATATCTTATTGCAAACGGGGCAACTCACGAAGAACTCTCCTATCAGTCGCAGAGCAATAAAAGCTTCCTAACCACGTGAGAAATCTGGCAGGAATTTGCTGCACCGTGTGAGCTTTCGCGCAGGGTCTTGCGTGCGTGAAAAAAAAACAGATCGGTGCAGGCAACAAATTAATCGCTAATTAGTTTGACGACAGATTCAAGCCTGGTACACTTATTGAAGTATATAATATTTCCGGAATACGTATCGGTTGCTAAAGATGGCAACTAAGGTAAATGGATGTCTAGAATTAATCTTGCAAAATGGAGCGAACTACAAACTGTTAGCTACTATACACGTAAAACAAGATCAGGTGGAATAACATGCAGAGGATATCTATGAAGAACGACGACGTGTTGTAAAAATGTAGTCTCATGCAGGGAAGAAATTAAAATTAACGTCCCTACGATCGAGCACCTCAGTGAGTTATTCTTCGCTCACTATCAGCACGATACACGAATCACGTAGAGTTCCAACTAGTTCGCAACCTTCACCGTAGTATCATCTCCTGCTGAGACTTTGCATTCTAGCTGTGTCCGGGACTGTACCAGGAACGGGATTAAGCAAACCATCGTCCAGCCTACTAGTAATCTTTCATTTGTCACCCGGTATCTTCCGTGTGCTGCCAGCCGAGCCTGTACTCTCCGGCGGATGCAACCAAACCGACCTACCGCAGCGATTTAATTTACCCGTTTCATTATTTTAATTGAACTTAATTTATTCCCCACTATTATCCAAACGTCGCCGGGTGGTCGTCCTCGGAGACTGCGAAGAAAACGTACGGATACACCTTTGGGGAAAGCTTTATCATGCTAATTTCCTTTTAGCATTATTAAATGATAAGATACAACGAGCCCTGGATGTAAAGCTGGATGAGATGAAGGAACTCATCGAGAGAAAGTCTCGCTTGAATTTCGAGTACTTTACACAACAAAAATGCGAAACAGTTCCTGTAACTACTAAAGCTAATTTTACGATTTAGATTATGTGTGATTCAATGCGTGATCGGGATGTTTCCCCGAAAAATTCAAACAGCTGCAAATCACATGCCGAAGATCAACTCGCGACATCTACTCCACATCCCGGTCTCTCACATAACGTAACGTATTAAACATCGGGCATTCCTCTGTGAGTCTCTCGGCACGTACTTTATGTGCCGATCCGATGACTCTCTGGCGCGCCAAAACAACACTCCATAAATTATCATCTCGCTCGAAATCAGGGTGGGAGGGAGAGTGTGGGACAAACTGAGGACAAGGTAGTGGGTGTAGAAAGAAGAACAATGCCAAGTTTATGTCTGAAGTCTGGCGGGATGCTGCGCAGAGAGTCTCGCACGGGCCTGGTGTGGGCTAGAAAAATAAGAGCGAAATTTATGTCGACCACCGTCGCGGGTTCGCGAACCTTTTTGCCATTGACTGCGCGATCGGGTAAGCGATGTTCCTCTCTTCCTTAGCCAAGCTGGCGATGGTCGGCGTTTTCTTATTCGTTTGCTGTGCCGTTCTGTTTGCGCGAATATATAGTGTTGAATATTCATAGACCTACACCGTAGCGTGTTTTCGGGCGACACAGTCACAGTGGGACTTCTGGAGCTTAAAAAGCGATCCCCGGTGGTACGACAGCAAAACATCGCCGGTAGTCGTTTGAGACCGTCGGGAAAGTGATATCCATCCGAGATCTAGTTCGGTCTCACCGACGAGGATCATATTTATAATGCAATCGTCTCTTGCACAAAACGGTTTGATCAGACTCGTGCAAATGCTTATACTTAAACTCAAATGCAAATTAAGCACGGGAAAATGTGTCTGGGAAGAAAACAAGCTGAATAAAACTAATCCCATTTACTGCTCCCGGTACCACATATCTTATTGCAAACGGGGCAACTCACGAAGAACTCTCCTATCAGTCGCAGAGCAATAAAAGCTTCCTAACCACGTGAGAAATCTGGCAGGAATTTGCTGCACCGTGTGAGCTTTCGCGCAGGGTCTTGCGTGCGTGAAAAAAAAAACAGATCGGTGCAGGCAACAAATTAATCGCTAATTAGCTTGACGACAGATTCAAGCCTGGTACACTTATTGAAGTATATAATATTTCCGGAATACGTATCGGTTGCTAAAGATGGCAACTAAGGTAAATGGATGTCTAGAATTAATCTTGCAAAATGGAGCGAACTACAAACTGTTAGCTACTATACACGTAAAACAAGATCAGGTGGAATAACATGCAGAGGATATCTATGAAGAACGACGACGTGTTGTAAAAATGTAGTCTCATGCAGGGAAGAAATTAAAATTAACGTCCCTACGATCGAGCACCTCAGTGAGTTATTCTTCGCTCACTATCAGCACGATACACGAATCACGTAGAGTTCCAACTAGTTCGCAACCTTCACCGTAGTATCATCTCCTGCTGAGACTTTGCATTCTAGCTGTGTCCGGGACTGTACCAGGAACGGGATTAAGCAAACCATCGTCCAGCCTACTAGTAATCTTTCATTTGTCACCCGGTATCTTCCGTGTGCTGCCAGCCGAGCCTGTACTCTCCGGCGGATGCAACCAAACCGACCTACCGCAGCGATTTAATTTACCCGTTTCATTATTTTAATTGAACTTAATTTATTCCCCACTATTATCCAAACGTCGCCGGGTGGTCGTCCTCGGAGACTGCGAAGAAAACGTACGGATACACCTTTGGGGAAAGCTTTATCATGCTAATTTCCTTTTAGCATTATTAAATGATAAGATACAACGAGCAGCGATGTAAACCTGGATGAAGGAACTCATCGAGAGAAAGTCTCGCTTGTCTTTCGAGTACTTTACACAACAAAATGCGAAACAGTTCCTGTAGCTACCAAAGCTAATTTTAAGATTTAGATTATGTGTGATTCAATGTGCGATCGGGATGTTTCCCCGAAAAATCCCAACAGCTGCAAATCACATGCCGAAGATCAACTCGCGACATCTACTCCACATCCCGGTCTCTCACATAACGTAACGTATTAAACATCGGGCATTCCTCTGTGAGTCTCTCGGCACGTACTTTATGTGCCGATCCGATGACTCTCTGGCGCGCCAAAACAACACTCCATAAATTATCATCTCGCTCGAAATCAGGGTGGGAGGGAGAGTGTGGGACAAACTGAGGACAAGGTAGTGGGTGTAGAAAGAAGAACAATGCCAAGTTTATGTCTGAAGTCTGGCGGGATGCTGCGCAGAGAGTCTCGCACGGGCCTGGTGTGGGCTAGAAAAATAAGAGCGAAATTTATGTCGACCACCGTCGCGGGTTCGCGAACCTTTTTGCCATTGACTGCGCGATCGGGTAAGCGATGTTCCTCTCTTCCTTAGCCAAGCTGGCGATGGTCGGCGTTTTCTTATTCGTTTGCTGTGCCGTTCTGTTTGCGCGAATATATAGTGTTGAATATTCATAGACCTACACCGTAGCGTGTTTTCGGGCGACACAGTCACAGTGGGACTTCTGGAGCGCTGGTTCTCGTTTGGGTTTGCAGTTGGTGCACTTTTTCGTGTCGATAGATGTCGCTTAGAAGTCGCTTGCAAGCTGTGCATTGTATGTGGTTTCTAAGAAAGAAAGATCTCTTCTCTTCATGGCAAGTTCCATTCGGAAAGATGACCGAACGAAACTCGCTATTAAGCTCTCCAGTGCAAAAAGATTACACATTCAAACGATCGACACCTTAGCAGTGAGCGTTTACTCCACAAATCACCCATGCCAGGATCTGGCGACCTTAGAATCGAAGGTGTTCGAGAGTTTATGGTGGTGCAGTTATACGAGCACTCAGAATTGGCGCTGCATTTTTACGACCGCTCATTCGATTACCAACGAACGTGGCTCGAGAGTGGTCGTTTGAGCACGTAGAATTCGGTCGGTTAGGGTTTTTTTTGACACTAAACATGCTTTTGCGACTTTGCGAGACTTTTCAAACTGGTTCATTTGTTTTTTAACATCGTTCGAAGTACAACAAAACCTTGATGATGCTTTGTGCAGTTGGAGAAAGTGATCACTTCTAAATCACATGACAAGAGTAAACATCCGCATCACGGTAAAGCTGATTACTTGGCGTACCGAAAGAGCCCGAAAGTACTGACGTGACACACGACTTTGACGAGTAATGAGATGTATTTTTTGCTGTTGTCCACGAAACCACGAAAAAAGAGAAAGACAACGGGATAAGTGGAGTGTAAAGCATATGGCGACCGGCTGCTCGTTTGTATGCACTTTCTGGCCCGGGCTCTCCAGTCTTCTGTTCGGGAGGCTACGAAAGAAGGAAGAATCATAATTCAACGCCTAAAACCATAAGACGTGCGGCTGTTGACAGATTTTGTGGCTTCTAATATGGACTGTGCTGTGTCGATTATAAACCACGTTTTATGTCTCTCTTTCTGCAACCAAAAGAAAAAAGGTTTTTCCGTCATTCTGCAGGCTGTAAACTACAATGTTGTGCTTCTTACTTTTACGGTCGAAACGTACTTTAATGATTGTTTACTGTGTATTGCTGTTCGCAAATTGAGAGCTTGCGTTTCATACTTTCCAGTGAGTTATAATATGATCGAATTTGAAGCTGTAGAGTAAAGAATTCGTAATTTACAGTGCTGGACAAAATAATAAGACCACCTAGGGGCGGCCCGGTGGTGATGCGACAGCGGCGCCGGTCTTCACACGGCAGGACCGGGGTTCAAGTCTCATCTGGGCCGTTCCCCCATAGTGAGGATTGACTAACCAACTATGCGGTATCAATTAGTCTAGTAAGCCAGAAATGGCAGGCATGACCTTAAGAGGTCGTTAGGCCACGAAAGAAGAAGAGAAGTTTTTTTCGCATGTAATGACCAAACTTATCTTACGAAGCTTAGTTGAACATGTTACCGAAACGAGGAAATCTTTGGAACAGTCAGGAATTCAATTAATAACCTGTATTTTAAAACGATTAATAGATAATTGAATATTAAACAGTAAAAAGTCGAAAATTCGTTCATAATGCACCACAACAGACTATTAACTTGATTGTTAAACTATTCATTTCTGTATTTGTTATTGTTTCTCGTGTATTTTCGCCAGTAATTTGACAGTAATGAAATCAACCTTTCATTTGATGTATGTAGATTGTGGTCTTATATTTTAAGTCATTATCTCTGCGTCCATGTCAACTATGGGCAGAAGTTTGATCGTTACTAAGTGAGTTTTTGTTTTAAAAATCACTTCTACTATGACAGATAAAACAATAACTATTACAAAAGATCACCTAATTCTGAAATAACATAAAAGTTAGATTATTAAAATTTGTCAAAGATCTTAGAAAAATGAAAATATTTTTTTTCACCAGTGTGGTAACATCATCAAATAGATCGTACATCAAATTATAAATTTAAAATAAATATTATTTATTGATTGGGAGATCTTTTTCTTGCGATTTTGGTCTTCCACATGTCAGATTAGTATTGATAGTGAAACATTGTAGGTTCACAACACCAAAGAGATCTTTTATGCATACACCTATCATTTAGAAAGCCATCGATTGGGCATTAAAACCCTGAAAGTATTGAAACCTGTCATTTCAAAGTCGAATATTACGATCTTATAGTTTTGTCCATCACTGTAAATGCAAATCAAATCCAAGATTCCTCTTCCTACGTTTCAACCGACTCTGAACAATATTGGTATAAAAACCAATTCGTTCCAGATGTGATCTTATTGAGTGGTAAGAGTGGTCTTATTATTTTGTCCAAGACTGTATGTTTTGATGAATTTTATATAGTATACGTCCGGGTAGCTTCTGTCGTAAAAAGAAAAACTATTATCATTATCGTTTCAACCTAAACTATGTGTTGGTTTGCTAATCAGCCATTACATGTTCTTATCGAGAGCTTAATACTTTTACATTTACATTGCTTTAAATTTAAGATTTTACTAAACTCAAAATATGCACGCCAAAGTACACTGAATGCATATTAATCCTTAAAATGCTCGTCGTTACTTCAACATATCCCCAATACCAACAATCGCCTCGTCCGCAAAGGTGCAACATTCCTTCGCCTTTGTCGTACGACTGCAACTCGTAAACTGTTCTCGTTTACATTTCGATTAGGGCGAGTTCAAGGTTTCGTCGTCCATAAACAAATATGAATCTCCTCCCCGAAATCACTGGACAGAGCCACGGAAAGTGAAATCGTCCACTGCACGCTACCATACCGATCGGTGCACACGAAGATAAATAGTTTGACAGCCACGTGTGACATTTGAAGTGTGTGTATATGTGTGGGGGACACCGTTAAGCCTCTTTTTTTCCACCCATATTTGCCTCAGTTTACGACAGCATCCAATCACAATGGTTTCCGGTAAGCTTTCGCCACTTTCGAACACTCCCGGGAGCATAATTTCATTGTTGTTTGACTAATTTATATTGCGGTGGACCCGGGTGGACCCCGTGAAGTACGGGAACTCGCTCCCGGAACCTTTCGCCAGCACCGTAGCCCGTGATTGACACTTTCCTTTCGATTAATTGCACAATCTTTCTGTAGACTGCGTGGTCGTCGTGCCCGTTCCGAGTAGGTCGATCGATGCTGCTGCTGCTGCTCATTATGGAATGTTTATATTCAGGTCCGTAGATAGAGCTTTTTTTTTTGGCAAGGCCCTTTCTACCATCCAAACACCCTCCGAGCAGCATTCGGATACGGTGGGGCGAATCATAGTGTTTTGGTAGATAATTATGCCTTTATGGCAGTAGATCATCTGCATCCGGTGCGGGCTGACGACGATCCTGGCGCGCTGATTCGTACATCTCGTACACGTTCTCCCTTTCGAGGCGCTCGGGGGAAAAGGTCCCAAAAATTACGCTAATTTGCGATCGAATGCCAATGCTGTCCATGCTCCTTTCTACACATTCGATACCTCGGCCTCGGTAGCAAATAATAAAGTCATTTGGTATGGGTTTGGTTGTTTTGTTTTTTGGGCATCTTCAGGCACATAAATTGGCACCGGGCGGAATAGGACTTCCTTCTCTTGCGTGAAGATGCGCCAACCTAATGAATCGGGATTGCGGGATGCTTTCGTGCGATTTTGTTTACCCGATTAAACCCATTCGATGACACTTTCCTTTCGATTAATTGCACAATCTTTCTGTAGACTGCGTGGTCGTCGTGCCCGTTGCGAGTAGGTCGATCGATGCTGCTGCTGCTGCTCATTATGGAATGTTTATATTCGGGTCCGTAGATAGAGCTTTTTTTTGGCAAGTCCCTTTCTACCATCCAAACACCCTCCGAGCAGCATTCGGATACGGTGGGGCGAATCATAGTGTTTTGGTAGATAATTACGCCTTTATGGCAGTAGATCATCTGCATCCGGTGCGGGCTGACGACGATCCTGGCGCGCTGATTCGTACATCTCGTGCACGTTCTCCCTTTCGAGGCGCTCGGGGAAAAAAGGTCCCAAAAATTACGCTAATTTGCGATCGAATGCCAATGCTGTCCATGCTCCTTTCTACACATACGATACCTCGGCCTCGGTAGCAAATAATAAAGTCATTTGGTATGGGTTTGGTTGTTTTGTTTTTTGGACATCTTCAGGCACATAAATTGGCACCGGACGGAATAGGACTTCCTTCTCTTGCGTGAAGATGCGCCAGCCTAATGAATCGGGATTGCGGGATGCTTTCGTGCGATTTTGTTTACCCGATTAAACCCATTCGACTGGGAGGGGCGAAGAATGAAGCGATTTTTGCACCCCCTTGTTGATAGTCTCCAAACGCGTCAACCGAACCAGCCGCGGGAAGCGAAACAATCGCAGCAAGCGGTCGTTCCGGTTGTTATCAATTAATGTTAGCAGTTCGTTTGGTGTTTAGAGAGAGAGAGAGGATTGTAGCTGGATTTGTCTGGCTGGGTGAAGCCGGGTTTTTTTGGTCTCCGTGCCTTTTGCACCGTTCAAAGTGAGAGAAAAAGGTCTACCTTTACGGCTCATTTCCGGCTGTACGTTGCGTTCGACGGACGCGTCAATTTGAAAACCGTTTGCATATTTTGGTGATTAGTTGGATAATTTATATTCCTTCCCTTGGCGGGGTTTCTTGGCGTAGAAGATCAATTGAATTGATGAAGCAACACAACGGTGGTGTGTGTTTGAATTGTGAAAAAGTGTTCATTTTTGTCAAGTTTTCTGTCAAACAGTCCCATTTTTACGTTTGTTAGTGAAAGTAAAGAATCCAAACAATGCGATCAATCAATTTATACAAAATTAACTTAATACTTGATGTACTTGTACTATGTCTAAGCTTTTGAGAATTAGTTTGAGTTTCATTAAACCGTTGTAGGCACTTCATAACAATATTGAGAAATATAATTTCATTATTCAAAAATATATCTGAAGAATTCTCACAACCCAGATCTTTGCACAAATTGATAAAATCCTATTTAGAGCAGTGATGATTTGACTTGCGGGCCGGATTACACATCAATCCATTCTCAATTTTAGCGTTCAGCATGAATAGTGCATGAACGTGTTGTTGGCACAACCTAGGAAATGCATGCCAAATAGTGACTTTCTGTGAAGAAGCACAGCGCCTTGATGAATTAGTATAGTCCCAAACAGGGCTTGGCTATATCGTTTTCATCGAGAAATGGATCTCGTCGCAATTTTGAGGTCTGATTTCTAATGCAACGCAGGACTGACTATCCAGCTGCGGGTAAAACTTAGTCACAGAAAACTAGCAATAGCAGGCCAAGACCTCACGAGGTTGTAGTGCCAAGGAAGAAGAAGAAGAAGATTTCAAATGCTGAAAAACCTACTGAGAAAACACACTCCTATAATAGTTACCATAACACACTAGTCTCAGAATTTCAAAACTGGAAATTTTCGGGAGGCTGACTTTTTGTGTGCGATACGGAATTAGTTATAGTGTGTTCTTCACCTAAATTTTACATGCAGAGGCGATATTGTTAGTACATCTTTGGGTTTAATGTAGATTCGTAAAATATGTTCTTCATGTTGTGAAAAATCCTCTCGGGAGTACTCGGGAGCATTTAATGAGCGAATTGTTGGTTGCAAACCATATTTTTATAAATATTTCTATGTTACATAGAATTCTTTATGGTAATCTGAATCGCGTGTTGAATATCGCATGTACTCGTTCTCCACTTACAATGGTGTGTTATTAATTTTTTAAGACATTTTGAGTAACTTCGAAAAATTGAATTCAGGCTTGCAAATACCGATACTTTGGGACCCCCGAAGCTCAACCAACAAATCTTTGCTATTACTTGACTCAGTTTAACCATAGCTGGCGATCCAGATGGATTCTGATACCTAGTCCTGTCATATTAAGACCGAGGCCGCTAAAGGATTTTTTGAGGAACTCTTGAGTGTATTACATATTTTTAAATCCTTTGAAGATTTCAAGGTTTCGGAGATTAGCTAGTAATTTTACATTCTGGACATTACAGTAATAACAGGGCTGTAATGTATTTCTGGCCAGTAGTATCAGTGAATTGTGGATACCAAATAATGTTGAGCTATATCTGTATTACATCTTGAGAAGAGTCCGGAGATGGTTCAAACATAACTAGTTTATCTTCAAATTCTTGTAATCCTGTAATGACAAGACCGAAGGTTTTCAGTCCAAAGATGCCTGTAAAGACTACGTTCCAAGCGCTCGAGTAGGAGAATCTATCAAATCCACCACACACTGTGATTGAATTGGTCCAATCGAGCCACTAAAAATAATTATAACCATCTAAACTTTTGCTATAAAAAAACATTTGCTTTGCATTTGCTACTTGCGTTACGACTAAACGTTCATAAAATCCAACCCCACCGACATCGAACGCCATGTTTTAATTGTCATCATGCTTGCGATTGCATCTTGATACTCGCATCAAAACCAGCAGCCCATCTCATAACCCTTGTCTGTTTGTGTATCGTAAATGCACCATTCAATCGATACATGCGGCGAACTGCAGACATGACACGAAACAGCTTCTACCGTGCCGATATCACCAAACCATACCGCTATCCGGAACTGGTCGAGCCGAACGCGCCAATAGTCTTGAAGCATCATCGAAAGAAGCACTCGAGCAAAGGGGGCGAATCGTACACGGGATGCAGCAACAACAAAAAATCGCCGACCGGCACGAACGATGCACACAAGATGCACACCACGATATTGCACTGCGACGTCTTTTTTTGCTGTTGTAGTATTGCAACCTGTATTCGACTGTGGTCCTTGTGTGTGAGTATCGATCATGCGCATTCTCCTTCATCGACTATTTCTTTTTCGTAACGGAAAATGTCTGTTTAGTTTCAAATTTCGGACAGGTTTGTGGTTCATGGTGAAATATTGACAAGGAAAAAAGCCTTCGCAAGAATATGATCATGTGTTGTCGCCGGTGTGCCCTGCGTCCCTTTTGTTTGCCTCCACTCCTCCTCACCCAACCAACCACCCTGCTTGCTACGTGCTTAACTTACCGCAACGAATCCCGTTTTCATTTGCGCGACTTCTCAGGACGTGACTTGCATTGGCAAGGCGCAGTTACACCGCAAACACCATTGCTGCTGCCTTTGCTACTACACTCCAGACACACGCCGTTACCCAGGTTCCCATCGCACTGCGGCGTGCTGTGTGGTGTGGCCGTGTGGTAAGGATGGCAAAATCATGTTCAAGTTGCAGTTGCATATTTACATCATTTTAATGCTAACGGCTTCATTGGCAACGGCCGCTCTCAACTGTCACCGACCCACCGTTCTCGTGCCCTTACGGCCGTGTTCGTGCAATCGTCCCAGCCGGTGGTCATTTGCATCAGTTGCACTTTAACACCAGCGGAAGACGGAACACAACGTTGGCTTAGCTGGAAGAATAGCGACGTTACGGCAGACTTCAACTGGCTAGAGTATGCTAATGATGCGTGTTCCTACACGGCACCTTTCTGACCTTCGTGCGCGGGGATCCCTTTCCACCTTTTCCCGTTCACGAGTTGCATCCTGTTTCGATAAAGCGCGTCAATTCGTTTTCTACGATCAGCACCACTGAATGACGGCTGGCCGATAATGGTGATCCAATCGTCGACGACTTACGAGCGGAAATCGATGAATGAACTGGCGCGGCACTAGCGTAAGATATTCTAGATTAACTAGATCTTGCCGCCGTATCAATTAATAATCATTCTAACGAGCCACTCGCTCTGAATGTTGAGCTGTGTGTCTTAGCAAGTGCAGACGACAAAGTGGTCTCGAAGCACGCCAAAGATCGCGAACGGCTTGCATTGCGTGTGGAGCTGCTGTTCTAGGGGTGGACCTATTTAGATTTAATTGCAGTATCCCCGGGGGTGTTTCGAGCAAATCTAATTGGAAAATTAAATACACACTCACACGCGCCAGCTAATGATTGCACCGTGGTGATTTATTATTTGTACACCCGACGATGCCGACAAATTGTTGTTTGGGTTTCCAATTGAAGCCAAATGCACCATATGCCGTTAAAGTATGGCAAAAGTATTTGATTGTAATTGATTTCAGATTTTCTGTTTTATTAGAATTATGCATATTCTAATATCTGGTTAGGGGCGGCCCGGTGGTGATGCGACAGCGGCGCCGGTCTTCACATGGCAGGACCGGGGTTCAAGTCTCATCTGGGCCGTTCCCCCATAGTGAGGATTGACTAACCAACTATGCGGTATCAATTAGTCTAGTAAGCCAGAAATGGCAGGCATGACCTTAAGGGGTCGTTAGGCCAAGAAAGAAGAATATCTGGTTAGCTGGTCTACTAAGTTGTGTGAATAATTGAATTGTTTTAACATTGTTAGTTATAAACATTGAGAATTCTCCCTTGAGGTATAAACGCAGCTAGATCCTCGTGCAGTGTCTTGTAAAAGCACATGTTTTTTTCTGAAGCAAATGGATGATAGGAGGTGAACGCGCATTGCGAACGTGATTGGAGTGAATACGTGATCTGTGGATAAATAGAACTTTTTATGTACAAGAGACATGATATTACTATTTTTATGGGAGATCGATATTCTGCAATAAAGAACTCTTTCTAACCTGTTCTTCCCAACTAATTTGACGTTTTTTTTTTGTTAATTATAAAAGAAGGTTCCATCGGCAATATTCTCATTTAGAAATTTGATATAGTATCCATTAAAAATAGACTGACTTGAAATATTTGTAAAGCGACGAACCCGTGCCATAGTATTCTGCCCAAGCAATCATTATCTTATTTATCATGTATATTATCTGCTGACAATTTTTTTATGTAAAGAAACTTTTAAAAAATAAGTAATATTAGTAGGTTTAGATCAATTTTGGCCACAGCAGTTAAGGTTTCAAGATTTATCCCTGAGCAAAATAGTTGAAAATTGTGAGCCACTTTCTGGTGACATGGATCACAATATCTTAACACTTTTAGAGAAAAAGGAAACATGGTATAGGGAACAGATCCCGGACATCCAACAGTTTTGTATGTCACATGCCACAAAAATTTATGACCAATCCAAGTATTTCTATGACTATTTTCTGATGGTTTCATCGTTATAAAATCAAAATCCAAGGGCCAACCTTCCGCCTATAAGTTGAAGAATATCCTGGCTTTGATATAAACAACTCGCTATCCATTTCGGAGACAACAACTACAACTGAAAATAAGCTGCTGACGACGCTTGTGGAAAATCAATAGAATTCTTCAGGCAAAACGTCAAGGACCTTGCTTTATAAATCAGCCTCCAAGTCAGAATAACAACTGTTCACGAAGACTGAGGTTTAATATTTATATTATATCACAGCCATTGTTGTAAGTCTACTTGGGTGACCGTGTGATAATATTTTGCTTCTTAACCTTTTTTTACGAATAAACAGCTAATCCCTTAAGATATCTGTACTCGTTTTACATGCATTGTCAGCATAACTAATGCATTGTTTTATTTGTTTCCTCCAACTTCTCACACTCTTTATTGTTAGTCCGAGAATTTTTAGGTTTTGCAAACTTTCCTACATACTTACCCGATCTAGCGCCGTCTGTCTGCCTGTCTGATATTCCGGCATTTCTGGTAGACGCATCATTAAACATCATTTGAAAGCAAAGTATTTGTACAAAACTACAGCAAGAAATTGGTACATCTTTACTGTTGATGACAACTTCTAAAGGATTCAAATTCAATTTTAAATAAAACTCCTTCCTGCACTCAAAATCCGGTTTGTTTTCCCTTTGCCATCTCGATTACCTTTCCGGAATCCGCAATAGTATTCGATTAATCTAACCTACTAGCCAGAGGTCAATAGGCTAATAGCTGCAAGATATCAACCAACTCTCATACTACGGTACATTGTATCGCAAATCAACGATAAGGACAACTCCTGTCACACTGAACTTGAAATGAATCGCCGATCTCCGATTTCATGTTGCCTTGCTGCCATGTTTTCGCCCTGGAGAGATTGGAGGATCGCACTAGCCAGTCAGTCGAACGCGCGTTGTCCACTCTTGGCAGTCTCCCCAAAGTGTTGACCACACAAGGCTTTGGACGCTTTGTACCGTCTGTAGCTAAAATGATTGATGTTTGGAGGGAATTGTTTTGCATTTGCTTTGTTTGATTAAGTTGGTGGTTTTCCAGTGGCCAGTGTTCGACTGCTGCCGTCATTTCGCAGCACCAACGTTGCGTTTCGTTGGACAATAGAGTTACCATTGGGTCAGGAGGCAATCGAAAGCATGAATGAATGTGGTTCACATTTGAATTCTATTGACATACCTCTCTTTTTCTGCACCAATCGTCGCAAAAGGAATTCTTTCGAACCGAGTGCCGAATGTGACCTACTCTGTCGCGCCAGTTTAGGTTTGTTGAATGCGTTTTTGGAGCGTGTTTTACAAACAACGAATCGATTGCATTGCTCTTGGTTGGGTGGACAAACTCGAAACAATGCTCCGATAAACGCACATAACAGGTAGGTGCTGACGGAGTGGCCTTGTTCTATGTAGGTGACCCTTAGGTCGGGTGTTCAAGAAAGAACAGAAAAACTATTAGTCGAACATGAACGTTTGCTTGTCAGTAATATAGACCTCCCGTACCAGTTTAGTTGCTGAGACGATTCTAATAGGACCAATAATCGGATGATAAATAACACTCCCGTCTTTACTGCCAGTACGAAAAGCAGCCAGAGTCTGGTTGCAATTCTTCATCATTAACTCAATGGCAAATCATCTTGAAGTTCTTCACCATCTCGCTCGTCCTCCTCCGATAACCCTGCCGAACCAGCCGATCGATACAAAAGCCAATTAGAACTCACATGGCAACGGATCTCAATATGTCTTGTCGATTTTTCAATTAGCTCCCCACATGGTGGGCCGACTTTAGCATAACTAAGTATGCCCTGTCTGGCAGCAGCGAGGGAATTTGGCTTCAACTCGCTCGTGTTTTTTGTAATGTCGCACTCACTCAGAAGCAAAGAACCGATTCATACGGAATCGATTGTTCGTGCCCGTGTTCCGTGCGTTCCGTATGCAGGGTTCTTCCTTGGTACGTGATTTATATCACCACTCGAAAATGCTGGAGTGGTAACCAGCTCTCCTGAAGGTATTATAAATGCATT
The DNA here is from genome assembly GCA_002091835.1 of Anopheles maculatus. Classification (NCBI taxonomy): domain Eukaryota; kingdom Metazoa; phylum Arthropoda; class Insecta; order Diptera; family Culicidae; genus Anopheles; species Anopheles maculatus. The sequence continues at coordinate 40,449 of KZ061827.1, forward strand.
TTTGCCCGGGTTTTTTTTTTCTCTTCTCTGTGTCAGTCAGTGCACGCCCATAGATGTGGCCAACATTTTTCTCTGCCGTTGATGCATATTTATCGATCGCCGTCATCCCGCCACTTTGACTTTGAAAGATGCGCATCAGCGTGTGGCACGGGGGAGCTAAGAAAAGAGGTTCTTGACGAGTGCAAAAGTCGGTATCGGACATGCAATTCTAGTTCAACTTTAAACGATAACCTTACCCGAAGCGCTGATGTTGATGGCCAGGCTTTTTTTTATTTTTCATGCTTGAATATGGCTGACTTGACACAAAGTTACAGCCATTGTACGGTTTGATTGACTTTAAGAAGATGCTGCGTGCGTCGTGTTTTTCGATGTTCGATTTTGAATTTGATTTTGCGATGGGGCTTTAAGTGGTGGGCAAATTAAGACAAGATTTTGAAGGGTACATTATGCACATGCAAAACCTGATTGTTGTTGATGATGGTGCGGATGTTCCTTTAGGTACTGCAGGAATAAAATTTAAAATATAAGCTTCGCTTCAATAATACTTTATAACATACCTTTCAAAGTTCATAAAATACCTCGCATCACAGTCGTTTTTGTACGTTCACGTTTAATTTAATACGTCTTTTTATGGACCTATTTGGTCGCGACGAGACGGACATAAAATTTACCAACGTAACGAAACGCACCATTACGACGCTAACGCGTCTATTGAACTCACATCAACATGAACCACAAGAAAACACAGCTCGCTATACCAATTGCTCCCATCCTGTCCGGTGTAATTATTTAGCGTACAAACAAATGGACACCCACGCGAAGTAGTGGGCAGCCATAGGGACATTGCGTCCTACCTCATTGGAATGATTTTCTTGGCTTTTTTTTTGCATTGCAGCAGCAGCAGCAGCAGCAGCAAAAAACGCCCAACACGTACCGCTAATAATCACCTTTTACTCCTCTAATCACTGCAAATAAAAAAAAACCGAGGAGGTCTTAACGATATCTTCCCGAAACACACACGGTCCCTTTACACGCGTCAGCTTACCAGACACGGCCACAAAACGGCAAAGGCTTAATTGCTTCAACAACAAGCAATTACCAATTAAATCCTCGCTCGACACGGTAACGTTGATGACCCACCGGGTGACCGCCGGTTCGCTGTCCGGCGTTGTGATGCGCGAGCCAACCGGCTGCTGACTGGCAGGTGGCGCTCCAATGACGGGCCAGTGATCACATCATTACCATCTGTTACCGTCTATTCCGTGGTTTTCTACGAAGATCTTACAGCACCAGGAAATGTTTGTGCATCTTGTTTGAAAGTCGGTTTTGAAATTGGAAGAATCTGGAATCTCTCTGCGGTATCTCAATTTAAGGGTCTAATCTTCAATTATATTCTTACCACCTCGGTGTTACTTTTACGTCCCGAGTACGTCCACGTGATCAGGAATGACACTCGGAGCAGCATATAAACCGCTACAATCGCGAGTGAGTAAATACCGATAATTAAAATCAATCCACAAGTGCTTAAGCTAAGCTGAGCACTGGTTGATCAGGTTTTTTAGCGCGAGGGTACTAGTATCTTTATTTAAGTCCACCACTTCCTACTCTTCAATTGCACATTCGATTCGATCGTGCCGCGCAAAAGTGATCCTCTTGTCTTATTTAATGTCTTCCCTAGTTTTACTGCCACCTTTGACACGAGGTAATTCGCGCTGATCTGGAAAGATGGGGATATTATAGGGACAAAATAATACAGGCCTTACAGTCGTTGACGGTGTAAAGGGTAATTATTTTGCAGAGGACATTCCTTTGCAGACTATGCCGGATAATCAACTTGCACTATCAGGCGGAGATCGGATTATAAGCGGTGTTAAGCAGGGATTAGCAACTTATTTACAGCTTTGGTTTGGAAAGCCGATACCTGACTTTTGTGGTATTTATTTATCGTCACCGTATAAAAAGAAATTTCGTAACCCTTTTTTGTGTGTTAATTTCATTGTCCTAGATTCTCAAAAGTCGTTATATATCCTTCATAAGCCTGTGTCGATTGCTTACCATATAGACTCTAAAAGATACGAGAATTCTGAAGGTATTTTTGGTGCTGGTGCCTTCAGACTCATATTCTTTCATATTAAGAATGGAAAATGAATTGATTACCTCAAAAGAACAAAGCCTGTAATTTCTACACAAGGTGTTGGGACCGAACTTAGTGTTAGTGACAGTCTCCGACATCAACTACACAGCGGAATTCTCCGGATTAGATCATCAGATGGGACTTATTATTCTTATGTCATTAAGAACTCAAATATTAGAGTAAGAACTTATGGAATTTATCCGCTTAATCATAAGACAAATGCCAAGTTTGCAAATATACCCTAAAAAACACTAGAAGCAGTTTTATAGTTTAAGAGATTAAATTTGATGTTTCGATCGGTTGCTTGTCCCTGATGAAGATGTTATCTCCAGCTGTGTGCAGTGGCTGCCTTCGTTCGCTTGATACTTTCAAACGCATAAAGTAAAATGAATTATGATACGATAGTTTTCTAATGATGTTGTCGTACCGATAATGTGGTGCATTAAGATGCAAATGTTATTGCTGTTGCCGTCTGTCTGTATGGCAGCTTGGGAAACAAGCAAACAAGATGCACTGTGGCGAATAGTACCATGGGAAACAAGAATCCAGTAGCGAATTACGTGATGTAAACATTTGAACAATTGTTCCTGCCGAACCCAGCAGGATCAATCTGGCATAAAAGATTATCGTGAAGGACATCCCCTCGCGCGTTATCAACCGATCGGGCATGAATCTAGTCAATCTAGTGTCATCTGCATAATAATCCCAAGAAGACGCTACCAAAAGTGTCCGAAAAGTGTCAACCATTCAACGTATACCACCAGCACCGGATGCTGTTTGCTTCGTTGAAACGCTTGTCAACATGTTGTGCGGATCTGGTCGCGCGATCGTGTTGCGTGTTAGGTCCTCTTCTAATACCTGTTCACCTTCACATACTTTATTATCAGCGTGTAGATGCGTATTAGTGGCAAGTGGTTCCAACATCAGACATCAGCTTGGGAAGGTTGCAGCAATTTCAAGGGCCTGACTACCTTCTCCCACTCTTTCTCTCTCTCTCTCGCTCTGCGAAATTCGCCTCCCGAGGCAATAGAAAAAAACAAAATCGGGCACTCCCCTATCACCAGGGTCTGACGCGTTGGAACTAATTTGTTTGATTAATGGTGTTATTTGATGGAAGTTTGAACGAAAAGGAATGGATTTATGATCCAAACAGTCACTCATAACGTCGTGCGATCTTGCATCTGAATATGTGTGTGTGTGTGCCAGTCTGTCTTTGGATTGGCTAATCCTTGCTTTCTCACTGCGCTCACTGGCCTGCGACTGAGACTGAGACTTCGTGCGAGAAGAAGAAACAATACATTCGCTGTATCATGTTATGTGATGAGGTGTGTTTCGTTTGCATAAGGACGGTCAAAACGACTTTTCGAATTAGCATCACAACTTCAAGTTTGCAAGCTTTGTACGTACGCGATCGGGTCGGGTTGAATGCCTTCGTTCGCTTGATACTTTCAAACGCATAAAGTAAAATGAATTATGATACGATAGTTTTCTAATGATGTTGTCGTACCGATAATGTGGTGCATTAAGATGCAAATGTTATTGCTGTTGCCGTCTGTCTGTATGGCAGCTTGGGAAACAAGCAAACAAGATGCACTGTGGCGAATAGTACCATGGGAAACAAGAATCCAGTAGCGAATTACGTGATGTAAACATTTGAACAATTGTTCCTGCCGAACCCAGCAGGATCAATCTGGCATAAAAGATTATCGTGAAGGACATCCCCTCGCGCGTTATCAACCGATCGGGCATGAATCTAGTCAATCTAGTGTCATCTGCATAATAATCCCAAGAAGACGCTACCAAAAGTGTCCGAAAAGTGTCAACCATTCAACGTATACCACCAGCACCGGATGCTGTTTGCTTCGTTGAAACGCTTGTCAACATGTTGTGCGGATCTGGTCGCGCGATCGTGTTGCGTGTTAGGTCCTCTTCTAATACCTGTTCACCTTCACATACTTTATTATCAGCGTGTAGATGCGTATTAGTGGCAAGTGGTTCCAACATCAGACATCAGCTTGGGAAGGTTGCAGCAATTTCAAGGGCCTGACTACCTTCTCCCACTCTTTCTCTCTCTCTCTCGCTCTGCGAAATTCGCCTCCCGAGGCAATAGAAAAAAAACAAAATCGGGCACTCCCCTATCACCAGGGTCTGACGCGTTGGAACTAATTTGTTTGATTAATGGTGTTATTTGATGGAAGCTTGAACGAAAAGGAATGGATTTATGATCCAAACAGTCACTCATAACGTCGTGCGATCTTGCATCTGAATATGTGTGTGTGTGTGCCAGTCTGTCTTTGGATTGGCTAATCCTTGCTTTCTCACTGCGCTCACTGGCCTGCGACTGAGACTGAGACTTCGTGCGAGAAGAAGAAACAATACATTCGCTGTATCATGTTATGTGATGAGGTGTGTTTCGTTTGCATAAGGACGGTCAAAACGACTTTTCGAATTAGCATCACAACTTCAAGTTTGCAAGCTTTGTACGTACGCGATCGGGTCGGGTTGAAGTGGTTTTGCTATTTTGGACGAAATCGCTTTTTCTCCGCTTACGAATACGACACAATTCAAATCATTTTAAGCATCCTTGAACACGTATCGTAAATCGACTCTATTCTGTCGACTCGCTCAGCTGTCTGTACCACCCAGGCGACAAATATCTCGACCGTCCCTCACATAAACTGCGACGTAACGAGATAAGCATTACACTACGCTAGTGCAGGTGAAACAAATGTTACTGCAAAAGTTAGTCATAAAAATCACTGACATACTTAATGCATTTTCGCCGCCAGTAGTAACGCTGGGGTACTCTGGCTCTGGAATAATGTACCCAGGATGTGAGCGGGTCGGATACCCACCCAGCGTGGTACTTTGTAGACTCCTCCGCAAATTGCGTGTTCTAGAGCGGTTGTGCACACTAGGTACATCACGGTGTACACGGTAGTGCACAACACGGGCACCAACTCTCATACCATACGCCACCCCTATAGCAGACAGCCAAATAAATATGGATTCTTTATGGTGACCAATTAATAAAACTGTCATCTGATTGATTCAATCCTCTCCTTTTTTTTCTCTCTCTTATCTCTCTGTCTCTCTTTCTGTTTCTATTTTCGCTTCCAAAACAATTTGCAACCGCACCACACCAATGAATGCATCGCCTGGAGATATCTTGCGTGAAGTGGAGGTTTGCAAGGCCTCAAACGCACTTCATATCTTTTGCAAGATCGGTGAGCGATCGGTGTGTGTGTGTGTGTAGAAATGCAAAAGTTGTTACCCAACGACAACCTGTGCCAAACGTGCACACGCATTGTGTTGCTCACGGAATCCGGAGGCGATACACGATCGGACCCCCGTACGCAGACGCCACTCGCTCAATCGATCGATCGCTCGATCTCGAGTGTGTCCGGTTTTTGCAAAACTGGATCTGTCGATCTTGGCGCAAAGTGCAAAATCTCGTACCGGTACAGCATTTACACCTAATCCGATCGGTGGAGTAATTTGCGCCATTACGCTGTCGCGATCGGTCGCAAGTGCGCAACTTAGTGTGTACGCAAATGGCCGGCCGGTGTGTGTCGACCGACCATTAGGGCGACAGCCAAATAAATATGGATTCTTTATGGTGACCAATTAATAAAACTGTCATCTGATTGATTCAATCCTCTCCTTTTTTTCTCTCTCTTATCTCTCTGTCTCTCTTTCTGTTTCTATTTTCGCTTCCAAAACAATTTGCAACCGCACCACACCAATGAATGCATCGCCTGGAGATATCTTGCGTGAAGTGGAGGTTTGCAAGGCCTCAAACGCACTTCATATCTTTTGCAAGATCGGTGAGCGATCGGTGTGTGTGTGTGTGTAGAAATGCAAAAGTTGTTACCCAACGACAACCTGTGCCAAACGTGCACACGCATTGTGTTGCTCACGGAATCCGGAGGCGATAAACGATTGGACCCCCGTACGCAGACGCCACTCGTTCGATCGATCGATCGCTCGATCTCGAGTGTGTCCGGTTTTTGCAAAACTGGATCTGTCGATCTTGGCGCAAAGTGCAAAATCTCGTACCGGTACAGCATTTACACCTAATCCGATCGGTGGAGTAATTTGCGCCATTACGCTGTCGCGATCGGTCGCAAGTGCGCAACTTAGTGTGTACGCAAATGGCCGGCCGGTGTGTGTCGACCGACCATTAGGGCGCTTGGGTGCGGTTGTCAAACAGTGAAGTGTAGTGTCATTGCCATTTTATACGCGAGCCGCGATCGTGTGTGGGGTGCTCGCTGGGTTAGCGAATTTGTCGCTTGTCCTGCGTAGTCGGCGAAGTCCTACTTTGCGCTGCGCGGAGGTCTATCGAATGAATGAGTCTCATTAACCCGGCAGGACGAAGCCGAATGGGGGCGCGCAGACAAATCTTGTTGTTCGTGTGGCCATGTGTGAAGTGTAGCGGTTGAAGTTAATAAGACGCTGTAAGGTCAACGACGGACGGACAATGGATGGACAATTATAGTACAGGCACGTGCAGTCGGATCATGGTTTCGGATTTAGCACAAAGTGCTGCCCCCCGGATGATGACACCCAACCACCATGACTTCATCCGATTCGGTTCGGGTACGGTTGAAAGTAGGGTAAAGGTGTCACGGGACAGCCAAGCTTTCAACGAAGCGTAGTCTGGACATCATTCGCTTCAGATGGTGGCTACAGAATCTGGCCGTAATAGTGCACTAGATGGATGTAATGGTCCTCAGACGATGTTTTTTTATGGTAATCTTAATACCATAATAACCAGGCAGACGAAAGAAGGTGTTCTAGAATCAACGGACCCGTTGCATGTCCTTTCCATTGTAGTCTCCCCTTAATTAAGCTTTCGCGTAGGATGATAGACTGTTCTGGGTGCTTAACGAGCGACTCCAGAAGACGACCATGTAGGAAAGAAATAAGTTTCTGCACTATACATTGTCCTGGAAGAAAAGTAGGACATGTGAGGTGATATTTATTGCACATACTCTTTTAGTGTTTATCTTAAACTCGAAACCAAATAAATATAATAATGGCAATGATAATAAATGGAGCTTCGGAGATCATTTCTACGCAAGCTCACCACCTGTTCATCGTGGGATTAAGGTGTGGATTTGCATTTTATAAATTAACCACCAACACAGTAAACGGTGGCAAACCCAGACCGACGTCCACCATCACACACACACTGACATTCCCTGCTCGGACCATAAATTGTAACCATCAAATCTATGTCGATTACTTACGGGATTTGCCTAAATGGATGCTCTTCGATTTGCATACGATATCGCACCCGCGTTTCCTTGTTTGGGGGCAGCTTCGGGAAAAGACGATTGTTACCATTTTAGTGACGCATTACGCCTAATAGGTGAACCGGTAGCGATAGTGAAGAGTCTAATAGAGTATAGGAGAAAAGGAATGTGTGAGTATATCATCCGAAAGTGAAATAAATTATCGAATTATGCATTAGAAACTGAGAAGAATTTCAGGCAAGTGAGATTGCACACTTTAATTAACAGAGATGTTAATGCTTTGAATCACTAACACTAAAAATACATCAGCCTTCTATGCTCGATGGGCATATGATAGTGCGTGTCATAAGACTTTCGTCTTCAGTAGACTTTAGGACAACAGAAAGCAATGGTTTGACACTTATAATGTGTGTAACTTGATTTGATGCGTATGCTAGTTCCTGTGAACCTCAAGCGCCATATGATCATACGTTCAAGAAATAGAGACAATGTCCAGGGAATTTGAGGCGCAGTTTTTATGCATGGCTCCACGACTCGCTATTTTATGGATGCAAAATGTAATCGCTATTCCAAAAACCAAAAAACGATCACGGTAATAAATTTAGTAGCTCCCATAAGGAGCATGCTATCAAATGCTACTCGCTATCCTGTGCTATCTAATAATTATTCAAAACCAAACCAAAAAACAACACACACCTTCGACCTTTCACTGTACCACGGGGGCATTAAAATTAAACATGGAAAATCATTAACGTTTGGCGCCTCCAAAGATCGCACCACAAGCAAGAGCAAGCAAAAGATGATCGCACACCCACGAGGCCAACCCAACGCTAACTTCCTTTTTGAGTCACAAACAACAGCCTGCTACACCTTCGCGTGGGCGCGCAACCGTTTCGCAAATTTTCTTCGTCTGCATGCTCGCTGCTCCATCTCTGTTCACCTTTAAATTATCAAACTCCAGTTTTTTTTCTCGCCTTTGCCCATTCGTCGTTTTATAAACTTATCCAAACTTTATTTGCACATTTTATGGTGGCACGATTTATGGTGGACCCTAACGCCGGCATCACTTCATCTTCGGTCCATTTCATTGATGGATCGTTATGGAAGCTGCTAAAAGGCGTCACCTTACGGGCGACGGTGTTAGCAGAAGTAATGAAAGCGAAATAACATTTTAATTGACTCGTGGTGTGGACAGACTCGGTGGACAGGGCCGCATGTGAAAGGAAAACCCCGAAATGGTGCCGAATTCGCATTATATGGACCGAGCCTACCTGATAGCAGGGTCAAACACAGGCCGATAGTTCTTCGAAATGTTAGTTGATGGATTGTCAATATTAATACTGCGTTACCCAATATTAAAAGACCTTTTAGAGCTTTTTCGTGTGTATTCTTCAGCTTAGAATAGTGAACAATTATGAATTTAAAATGTCTATTTGCTAGCAGAACCTTATTGGGAAGTCCGTTCCTTAGTAGAACTGATAGTAATATTGAAATATGAGTTCTAAAACCGAATTGTTAGCAATAATCAGAGTCGTTAACAATAGGACGAGTGATCTCCTCAGGCATAGAACCACTATTATTGCCTTCGTTTTAGCTGCAACAGATCTCAATTAAAACCAGAAGATCTGTTCACAAGATGATCGACAGACATCGGATTCTGTCTTAGATCCTTGTTAGAAAAGCGCCAACAGTGCCAACAGTGTTTCGAAAAAGTAAACTAGTAAATTCCCCGTTTCTAACGTTTCCAAATCTTTTCTTCTTCACAGAGACAATCTGTTCCGGTTTTCGCTGCATCTGGATGAGATCGAACGTGCACCGTGGGAGGTACCGGTCAGCATGCGTGCGCTCTGCCTGCAGAAAGGCCAATCGGAAGATGCCTGCCATAACTACGTGATGGTGCTGCAGAGCTACGGTAGCCAGGTGTACGCATGCGGTACTCACGCCTTCAATCCACGCTGTACCGTGCGCCACATGGAGGATCTTTCCGTGACCAGAAACGATGACGGTGTGGCAAAATGTCCCTTCAACCCGAACGCTAACATGACGGCTCTGATGTCCGAATCGGGCGAACTGTTTGTAGGTTCGGCAACTGACTTTTCTGGGCTAGATTCCGCCATCATGCGTTCGGACATTACGGAGAACAATTCGAGGATTTTGCGCACGGTTCAGTACAATTCACTGTGGCTAAATGAACCACAGTTTGCCGGTAGTTTTGAGCACGGTGGGTTCATATACTTTGTGCTGCGTGAGGCAGCAGTTGAGTATATGAACTGTGGGAAGATCATTTACTCGAGGATAGCACGCGTTTGTAAGAACGATCCGGGCGGTACACTGGGCATCCTGAAGGATAATTGGACGTCGTTTGTGAAGGCTCGACTGAACTGCTCCCTGCCCGGAAACTATCCGTTCTACTACAACGAGGTGCAGAGTATGGTGTACTCGCAGGACGAAGGTGTCCTGTATGCGACCTTCACTACGCCAGAGTAAGTGTTTTATATACTTGTATTAACCTTATTAAGTGTTTTACTAAAAGCTTGTTTGTTTTTTGCGCTCTTACAGGAACAGTATTCATGGATCGGCTATCTGTGCGTACAACATGTCCGCCATTCAAACCGCATTTGACGGTGCCTTCAAGTACCAGGAATCGAAGGGCGCTGCCTGGCGTGGTCAGGATGTAAGCAATCGTGATCATTACGAGTGTCGCGGTGTTGGCACTAACGGGCGTCACATGTCTTTGATCGAGTCTTCCAAGTACCAGCTGATGGATCAAGCCATTCAACCGATTACCGGACGCCCACTGTACCACACCGCCCTGGAACGCTTAAGTCACATTGCGATCGATATCATACCCACCAAACTGCACGAGCGTGTGCACATCATCTACGTCGCGACCGATGCTGGTACGATCAAGAAGATTTCGGTACTGCCCCGCACCAAAGACACGTGTGTGATTGAAATCTGGCAACCGGAAGAACGTCCCGAAACACCGATCAAGGTGATGCAGTACGTGAAGGACACCGAATCGCTGTACGTTGGAACGGGCCGAGCTTTGATGCGCATACCGGCCAACCACTGTGGAAGGCATCTGTCCCGTACGAGCTGTCTAAACTCGATGGATCCTTACTGCGGGTGGAACGAACTGCAGGAAGCGTGTACGATCGCACCAAACGGAGATACGCTCGCACGGTACTGGGTACAGAATGCGACCGAATGCCCGGTACTGACGGCTCCGGTGGATGGTGGATGGTCGGCATGGTCCGGTTGGATTCGCTGTGCCCAATCACCCGGTCAAGGTGGGGTGGCCGGTGCCGGTGCGACAGGTGAAGACTTTGGCCCCAATGCGGACAATTGTCTGTGTAGAACGCGCATGTGCAACAATCCACCACCGGCGAATGGTGGTCGTACATGCACCGGGATGCATATTTCCGTCACCAACTGTACGGTGCACGGCGGATGGACGGAATGGTCGGCATGGTCAGCCTGCTCGCAAACCTGCGGTATGGCGGTGAAGACACGCCGCCGTACCTGTGGCAATCCAAAGCCGGCGCACGGTGGACGCGTTTGTGTTGGGCCGGATCGGGCCGAGATTTACTGCTCGCATCTACCACCGTGTCCGGCACCGAAGCAACCGCCCGTCGATGGTGGTTGGGGACCGTACGGAGACTTTGGTGAGTGTAGTGCGGTGTGCGGTGGCGGGTTCCGGATACGACGGCGCAAGTGTGACAATCCGGTGCCGCAGAACGGGGGCATGGATTGTTCGGGATGCCATTTTGACTATGAAGTGTGCAATACACAACCGTGCCCGGATGTGCGGAAGGCGGGTACCTGGACACCCTGGTTGACTGTGTCGAACGGAACGATCCCGAGCGGTGGATACGTGGAGAAGCGTTTCCGGTTTACCTGCAAGGCACCGATCGCTGATTCGGCATTGCTTAAGATTACACCGAAGGAAGAGGTACGGGTGTGCCAGGCGGACGGGTCCTGCCAGCGTTCGGTCGATCCGAACGCACTGGCACCGGGTTTGGCTGGCGGTGAGGATGCAGAGGATGGATGGAGCGAGTGGAGCTCGTGGAGCCCGTGCAGTGCGTCGTGCGGCGGTGGCTATCAACATCGTACACGCACCTGCGAAAAGCTCGAGTGTGTTGGTTTCAACAAGACGCGTAGAGCGTGCAACACACATCCTTGTAGAGGTAAGATCGTTTTTCTATCTTATCGAACGCATACTAAATGCAAGCTCTTCTTGTGCTCCACAGGCGAATGGGGATGCTGGACAGATTGGTCACCGTGTTCGGTGAGTTGCGGTTCCGGAACACGTACCCGATCGCGTCAATGTCTGTCGATGTCCGGCAGTGTTACGCCCGAAAACGATTGCGAAGGTAAAAGCGTTCAGTACGAAAGCTGCGACATGCCGAGCTGTGACTGTAAGTAGTGCGACACGACTACTGCGACTTGTGTAGTATACATCTGACACACACACACATTGTATTTCGTACTGTATTGCAGCATTCCTTGGATGGGGTGAATGGAGCGAATGGTCACCGTGTAACGCAGACAATGAGAAGATACGCACCCGTGCCTGTCTGCAGCCACATTCCGTCTCGTCTACCGGTGAGCTCACGTGCCAGGGCAGTGATCGGGAACTGCGCAAGTGCAACATCGAACAATCCAATGGTAAGTGAGAAGAGTTTGCCACACCGAACAGATGTACTAAACATGCTTTGCTCGTCCCAAACAGATGTTCCACTGCCACCGGCAGCCGTGTACGTGTCATCAATCTCGGCCATTTTGATCGCCGTGCTGGTAACGATGCTGGTGTGCTGCGGTGTCAGTATAGCCGGCACCGTCGTCTACATGAACAAGAAGAAGAAAGGCCTAAAAGCGATCCAGGGTTCACCGTGCTACGGTTCCTACCCAAACCAATACTCTTCGCTACCGACCAAGGATGTTAGTATGGATTTAATGGTAATTAGAACCTTCCTTTCCATGATCCGCTTTGCTATTAATCTGCTTACACACTGAATAACACGATTGCTAAAAGCTTCAAAAAGGCAGACAAAGATGTAGATTTTAATACTCCCCTTTGTTTTGCAGTACACTGACGGTGGTCACAAACCGAAACGACAGTCGTCCTTCAAAGGATCGCGCAACGATGCGAGTGGATCGAAGCTGTCCAACGGTACCGGTACGCTGGTTAAATCGATCAACGTGAACGGTGGCCCGTTGGGTAACAACACACCGAAAATACTGTCCAAATCATTCAACGAAACCGACACGGCTACGATCAAGCGGAATTCGCACGGTCCCAACAACATCCGGCATGCCCGGCAGCTGGAAATGGACGAGGACAAGTACTGACCGGAGGAGGAAGGACACGGATTTTAACTTGCATAGAACTTTTAACCCACGGAAAGGTTGTAACGAAGTGGAAGGACACTAGCTTTTTAATGGAAAGTATTCGGATGTAGTAGCGCCCAACGCCTAACGCAATGACAAACATGTATAGAGTAGGATCAAAATTGATTGCAATGCCGATGTGTGCCATTAGTATAATTGTGTTGTGTGTAATCTTCTCATACGATCGTCAAAGTAACAAACAATACGCTGTAAGCTAAAACGCATAGGAAGGATGTAACTTGTTTGTTTAACTGTTTACTAGGACAAAACATTAAGTCGAAACTCCGAACGCCCTTTTTTAACATGTAATTGTAAAGAAGAATCCGACCTAGAGTTTAGTGATCGAAATTGTTTTAAGCCATTTTAGGTAATCGTCTCGGTGCGAGTGATACATATCGACGCACCTGTCTTTCGAAGTAGCTCATATTGAGCTGTTAGTGTAGAGAAACTTTAGGACAGCATTTACTACGGTCGACGTATAAATACCCTTTGGGAAGTTAGGCAAGTGTCGCAAAAAAAAGGGCATAACATAACGACGATTAATTTTTTGTATTAGAAGTCGCCAAAATGAAACAATCTTAAAAGACTTGAGGAGCAAGGTGTAAAAGACAGTAAAGTGTTTGATAGGTTTAGGTAAAACGTGTATGTTGTGGTAAGTTAAGTTAGTGTAGCGACGTTTCGGTTAAGTTTTGTTGAAGCTTCCACTAACGATGTGTTCGATTTCGACGTTGACTTAAATGTAGTGATAAAAGAAGAAAAATAAAAGACGCAGCATTGTTACAGCAAAATAAATAAAGCAGTTCGAAATAAAATCGTAAAACCACAAGATGAATAATATTTCAATGTACTTTTTTTCTGTGCTCGAAAATATAAAAAAAAAAGGTTTGAAAACGATTCGTCTGACGATAGTGAGACAGGATCAGTGGTTTGTTATACAGGTAATCAATAAAATCCTTATAACTGGTTCAGCTTTCTTGACTATTTTTTAATTGAAAAAAAAGGAAAACAACGGATCGTCAAACGATCAAAAACTGCTAAATTTTACAAAGGATCATGGATCAAAGATTAAAGATTTCATTATCCTTGAATTGAAGAAAAGAAGACTTATTAAAAATAGTCATTCTGCCATGGTTTAAATGTCCTTGACGGCAATTAAAATTGATCGAACTATTATTGAAAATTCTTGTACTTCTTCGTTTGACGATCTACCAACTTATAAAAAAAATCTCATTTTAGAGTAAAATATGCAGCTATCGTACTATCGATCAGCTCCAACACTGAGCGAGTTGGAAAGGCAAAGTAGAAGCTGAGCAAAGTTAGAGTTGGCAAGGCACTTCTTATCCACTGGATATAGTCTACGGATAAACGGATTTTACAACAACCTATCTCTACTGATTAAACGGTGGCGGGATTAGGTAGCTGCTCTGACAGCCCTGACGTGTAGCCCTTACTGGGGATCTCGTATTAGAGGCTTCGTATTGGAGGTCTCATGTGAGGCACCTCGTGTTAGGGACCTCTTATCAAGGATTTTGTGTAACGCGCCTTGTAAAATAGTAATTCCCCACGGTCCCACCTTTCATTCGGCTTAATGCTTCCTGCTCTCAGAACTTCCAGATTTTATCTGCCACTGGTTCTCGAGAAGAAAATCTATCGAACCAAGTTTTGGTCTCCCATCAGTCTTGTAAGATAGTTTTGTTGCAGCCTTGTGTGTTCTGCGCCTTGAACATAGGCGTCAGATTATCTGCAATCATACGATTGAAGAGGATTTAGTCATGATAGCCATTCTGATACAAAATACCCATTGGAAGCAATCCATTCCTAAAAAAAAGGATCGGTAGACAGCATACTTGAAAAATATTTTTGAGACGGTGGGAAAGTCGATGATCCAAGAGATTTCCTTCTTTGGAAGTGACATTCAGATATTTTGGGAAAACTTCGGTTGATAAAATAAAGCGGTGACTAAGACGGCAGGATCGCCATATTGCTAAGGTCTCAAAAGTGCGAAACATGTGCTATCATTTATTATAGTTGCTATAGTTGCTAAATAATTTATCTTTACTAGGAAATCTCTGCCCGATGACCTAAGACCGTCTTTCCTGGTGTGGCCCTGTTTTTCTTTAATTGCATTTCATTAATTCCATTTGCTATATTTTTTGTTTATATCACTGTCCGAAATTGTTTTTTTGTTATAAAAATCTTATGATCTTTGGGATGAGGTGCACTTACACGTTTCGAAGGAGGAACTGTGAATTGTATCTTCTTCTTCTTTCTTGGCCTAACGACCTCTTAGGTCATGCCTGCCATTTCTGGCTTACTAAACTTATTGTTACCGCATAGTTGGATAGTCGGTCCTCACTATGGAGGAACGACCCAGATGAGATTTGAACTCCGGTCCTGCCGTGTGAAGACCGGCGCCGCTGTCGCATCACCACCGGGCCGACTGTGAATTGTATACTAATTGTAAATTAGTCTAAGCAATGTGGGCAGGCCGTGATATATGAATAAATCATCCAGAATATGATTAATATTTCGAATCCTGTTTCAACTGATTGTTCGTACACGTGTGCATGCATATTTGTTTACAAGAAGAAATTACAGTACAAACCGCGTTACCATAGCAACGCGATCGACGATGAATGAAAGCAGAGAGCGAATCGATTAACATAGCAGGGGAAAATCGACTAAACGAATGGAATCGATCAACGCACCTTTTAAATTAGTGTAGCGTGATTCTTTATTGTATCACCAAGCTGTTGAAGTCGGGTAAGCGTTGATAAGCGTTGATACTAGAACTAGAGTATTCCTAAAAACGAACATTCTATTCTTTACGTTACTTAAATAGTTGTTTCTTGAGATAATTATTCATTTGTGCTTATCAACCAGAAATAGTTTATTTTCAATGCAAAAGTAGTTATAAAAACTGGTCGCGCTTAATTAGTTAAATAAAAAAAACACAATCATCATCGGGACATCGATCATCCTTGTACTGATGCACTATTAAACAAAGCATAACGTTACAAAAGAAAATTTCCTGCTTGCATCATCTTGCCCCAATCACTCGCGTCATCTTCTATCAATGATTAACTCGGCAAACAAAAACTCCCATTAGAACAAAATATACACACATGACAATCCTTTCCTTGGCAAGAGGCAACATCCTTTGTCGGGCCAGTGGACCAAGTTTCCCGGCTGGGATAAGTGTTTAACGTTTTGCTTTACCCACAAAAAAACAATATTTATATTTTGCACTATCAGCTGACTGATTGCAATTTGCACTTTTTAGCGCTCGCAATGCATTTTCGCTACCACCTTCTCGCACAGCGTAAATCTCACCCACCAATCCGACGCCGTTTGTCAACTCCGGTTTCCTTATCGCCCGTACGCGACGATGCGTTTGCGCAGCCATAATAAACCAGCTTACTCGCGTAATAGTGCGCGAAAAGAAAGAGAAAACAGCGCGAGACGATGGCGAGAGAACACATTCAGCTGATTGGAAGCGCATCATTGCTAGTGCGTCCCTAAGCCACGCGACAACACGCTGGTTTGCGCGTCTCAAGTCCGTCCGTCTTGTGTGATCTGCCACCACCTTCACCACCACCATCAACACCATTAAACCCGGTGGCACACAGCACACCGATAAGTAGCACGGTGAAAACGAGAAATCGTGACAGAACGGGAATCAGACGTTGTCGAACTACCGGACACGGTGCAGTGCGTGTGTGTTGCGTTTGAGAGAGCTTGTTCAATTGCCAGGTGAAGGAGCACACACGGGATGGCTACACACAACCGGAACGGCGAATCGGATCAGCAGCAACAGGCTGAACTGAAGCTGAACGGCCATCGGGACTCCGTATCGGGTATGCTGAAAGACACTCCGCTCAGTGCTGAAGATGAGTGGACTATTCTGGAGCGAGTGTTCCGTGTGTTGACTGAGGAGGGTTACCTCGGTCCTGGTACACACGAGAAGCCGGTGGTTACTTTTGAATATCCCGAAGATCTAAAGGTAAGTCATCGTATGATGATTGCTGCGAGGTTTTTGAACACGCGCATGCGCTTGAAGATAAGAATTCAAACAAAAAAGATCTTCACACACACCCGGCGAGATGTTCCCTTGATCTTGGAAATGAAGGTGACGGTCATTCACTGTGTTCTCCTAGAGCGCGAGAGATATCACGCCTATTGGTTCGGAGACATCAATTTTTGTTTCCGGAGATAATAAAGTCTCTTGACCGCTTTGTTACAAAACCCCTCCCATGCTCATCCACCCAGTCCCAAATATGTGCAAAGAGACACCCAAGACACAAGACCGCTAAGATGACAAGTGATTGATAATGATTGCTTGATACGTTTCCGAGGCGATAAAGGCGCCAAACCGGCTATCCGAAAACGTTTCTGAACGGCGCTCTCGTTCGTTGACTCTTTACAGAAGTTAATTCACTTCCCGATGGATGAGCAAACGCCATGCAGCGCGTCTGCGGTGGAACGAATCGTACGCCAGGTGTTGCAGTATTCCGTCCGAACCGGTCACAATCATTTCCACAATCAACTGTTTGCCGGGGTGGATCCGTACGGGTTGACTGGGAGCTGGATTACGGAGGCACTCAACACTAGCCAGTAAGGCGTGAACGAGCATACTTAAATTCTATTTATTTTAAGCTATTACTTACCTTGTGCACAGATATACATTCGAGGTTGGACCAACGTTTACGCTGATCGAGGATGCGGTCATCGAGAAATGTTTGCGACTGTTCGATTTTGGTGATGGCGATGGAATCCTTTGCCCGGGTGGTTCCATGTCCAACATGTACGGAATGGTGGCGGCCCGCTATCGCACGGTACCGGATGTGAAGCGTACAGGTGTGACGAATCTAGCACAACCGCTGGTTGTGCTTACTTCAGAGGATGTACGTGATATGACAACCGGGAAACCGAACCTTCTCGCCTCTAATGAATCCTTTTCCGTTTTGTAGGCCCATTACAGCATTACCAAGGCGGTACATTGGCTCGGGATTGGATTGAACAATCTGGTTAAGGTGAAAACTAATCATCAAGGACGCATGATACCGGAAGAGCTTGAGCTAGCCATCAGAGCGGTACTAGATTCGGGACGCAAACCATTCTTCGTTAATGCAACGGCCGGTACAACGGTTCTCGGTGCGTTCGATGATTTTAATCTCATCGCGGACATTTGCGAGCGGTACGGCATTTGGCTACACGTCGACGCTTGCCTAGGCGGTACCGCTATCCTGTCCCGCCGTCACAAACATCTGCTCAGTGGCGTTAGCCGTGCACAATCGGTCGCCTGGAACCCGCACAAAACGCTCGGAGCTCCACTGCAGTGTTCGATTTTCTTGATCAAGGAGCGAGGCCTTCTGCACGAGTGTAATGCCGCCAAAGCGGACTATCTCTTCCAGCAGGACAAATTCTACGACATTTCGTACGATACGGGCGATAAGAGTGTGCAGTGTGGTCGTAAGGTAGATGCGTTCAAGTTTTGGCTCATGTACAAAGCACGCGGTGCGGATGGGCTCGAAGCGCTCGTCGACAATGCGTTCGATTGTGCCGAATCGCTGCACAACCAGCTACGCAACCGGACCGGCTTCCGGATGGTGTTGGAAGAGTTTCAGTACACGAACATAAGCTTCTGGTATGTGCCGTCGTGGATGCGTGTGGACACGGAGCAGGAGACAAGCGAATGGTGGCAACGGTTATACAGTGTTACGGCCGACATAAAGGAGCGGATGGTAAAGCAGGGCACGGCTTTGGTTGGCTATGTGCCGCTGCTTCATAAAGGAATAGGCAATTTCTTCCGCATGGTCGTTACGTGTCAACCGCGGCCAACACATGCCACTATGCAGTACATCATCGATGAGATCGTGCGTGTGGGAGAGGAGTTGATGCCGCAGCAAAAAGGGAAGCTTCTTAACGGGACGCTAGAATCATAGAACGCGTGTCGCAATTACAACACAAAAGCCTTAGCATTTACTGATTGCATTTCAAATCTGCCAATAACGTTTACAAAAGTTGCGCATTTAAACTTAAGATGATTAAAACCAGTTCGTTTTGGCGATGGTAGAAATCTGTACCAAATGACTCCAAGAGAGCGCGAGAAGCGAAGCGACAGTCTTCTAGATCGATATTTCCACATAAGGCCAGTTTAAACGTTTCGCATCTAATATCTCTCTCTCTCTTAACACAATCGAATCCGAAGGACAAAAACTGATGTTAATTTTTCCAAAAGTTTGGATTCTGCTGTAACCTACGCTCGAAGTTGGTGTACCACGTTTGTATCGTCGACAGTGGGACAAACGTTTCGTTCGGTGCCGGTGTCATTTGGCTTTGCGTCACCGAGAAGCTGCTAACAAAGTTGAAAAAGTTCTCCAGTATCTTCTGGCCAAATTGGTAGTACGTGCTCGACGTGGTCTGTTCGAAAGGTGTACAAAAGGAGCACTCTGATTAGACGAGGCCTGGCCCGGAAGAGACTGCTGGTTGGTACTTACCGTCGAAGGAGTTTGCTGTATGAGCGAGCTTTCCGGCTCAATGGACACACCGATCTGTGCGATATGTGAGATAGGTAGATTGCTTCCGAACACGTTGTTCATCATCGTAGTTTGGGTGGAAATTTCATCCAACTTCTTAAGCTGCGATATTTTAAAGATAGCCGATGGTTTAGTGTTGGAAATGTATCCTAGCAGCTGCCAGTTCGGTGGTGCATTTGGATCGGGCCAGCTGAAATAAACTGTAGCGAATGAGTAGAATTTTAGATCTCTTTGCTTTCGGTAACCGAAAAAGCTGGGTAGAAAAAGAAAACATACCTCCACCGGCCATACCTTCCGGGAAAGGAGTGGTACCGGTCAGGAAAACGACCACATGGTTCACATTATCCGCGTCCGGAATAGTGATCAAGAAATGGGAATCATCAATCTGTTGGAAATCGGTTTGAACCTACAGAAATAACGAACACCGGTTAGCTTATCCCGCACATATCCACGACCACGGTGTGCCTATGCGTTCTAGAACTTACCAGTCTGCCGGACACAATCACTCCAAGTGCGTTCAACATTTTGCTATCGTAACACGCTCCTAACAATATTCACGAACAGAGTTCTTAACACACTATCTTCGGTATACTTTACAACCTAAACGCTACTTTACCCACACAAAAAAACAGTCTATTATCGAAAGATCGGTGTTATCATTTCTTTCCTGCTGTTATTTTCCCGCTTGTCACAGCGATGAAGCGCATTTGTTGTGACACCAGCGCGCCCTCTGCATCTCAGTCTGTGAACTAGGCAGTTGTCAAGGAGGAAACTGTCAAACAAACGTAGCCAATGTTTTGTTGTCAAAATAGAAAAATCGAATTTTCAACACCGCTGCCGAAATAGTGTTACCAATGAGCAATTTATTCAGTTTCCTGGTGTGAAAACGTTTATCTGTGCCAGTTTAGTGGAAGGTCTTCACAATCAGAGTTCGAAGGATTGTATCAAGATGCCGGTTTGTTGCTAATTTGGTGACCATGACATCATCCCCGCAAATATGCTCTCATCGTCACCCTTTTCTCTGTCTGTCTGTTCCGTAGGAGGAAGCGATCAAAAATGAAGGTGAAATTGAAAATGTTCGAGTCGTGGTACGGGTCCGGCCGATGGACAAAAATGAGCTCGATTCCGGCTCGCAGAATGTGATCAAGGTGGACAAATCGAACCGTAGCATCACAGTCGCAAAGCCCAGTGCAAACTCCAGCGAGCCCCCGAAGGTGTACTACTTTGACAACGTTTTCGGCGAAGATTCGACACAGGTGCGTTATTCAATTGGTTTCAATCTTTCACTCCCCACCACCACGATAGTGCGATGTATCGCAAGAAGGCGGCTACAATTATGATGGGTTGAGTGGCTCCGAAGCAATCTTCCACCTGCCTTTTTGCACCGTGCCTTACGTTTCCTTTCTCTTTCGTGTGTGTGTGTGTAAATGACCATTTCGGACCGCGCACGTTACATTGAGCAACACGTTTGTTGTTTTGTTAATTGCTTTCAGTATTGCTTACTACTTGCTTGGATTGCAATAGGTCGATTTTTGCTCTATTTTGTCTCCAGATGGCATCTTCGAATGCAAAAGGAGCGCTGGCAGAAGTCTATTTCAAGGCCAGAAGCAAACCGTGTTGAATCTCTGCCATCTGTTACTGTTTACACAAAAAAGGTCAATTATTTGACCACAAATGACCTTAAAAATAAATCAAACAACAAGACATACTGTTAAAACACTCAATTGTGAAGTGTTTGTTAAAGTATGTTTGTTCATTTAGATGCAGTAAGGCTTAATTGTACATTGAACTACGAACAGACATCCATTAAACATATGGCAGAGAAAAAGGTTTTATAGAAGATGGATTTTTGAATACAAAACTAGTAACGCCAACCAAGAAATATGAATTCCTTTATTTATCTAATTTCAACTGTAAGTAGATATTGCTAGATTGGTCCATTATTAAAATTTGTTTTTAGCAGATCCTATCAAAACTGAGAAACTTCTGGTCGACCCATACTGGTTAGAATTGGGAATACGATCTGATCTGCTCCGAGTCGCTTACAGGTGGCAAGACTGAGCACTTACTTACTTACTTACTTATCAGGCGCTATAACCGCTTCGCGGTCTTGGCCTGCTACAACAATCCTCGATTCCACTCACGGTTTAGCGCCGTCGTCTGCCAATCCAATATCCCGGCCGTTCTGGCGGACGCATCTACGCCATCACTCCATCTCAGTTTGGACCTACCACGCCTCCTCTGTCCATGTGGACGGCCTAAAAGGACTTTACGGGCTGGGTCGTCCGGTACCATTCTCATGACATGACCAGCCCACCGGAGCCTGGCGAGCCTAATTCGCTGCACGATGGTAAGATCACCGTACAGCTCATAGAGCTCGTCGTTGTAGCGGCTCCTCCATTGTCCTTCCACACATACGGGTCCAAAAATCCTTCTGAGCATCTTCCTCTCGAACGCGAAAAGACTGAGCACTCTTCTATGAATAATACATAACACGTTAACGTTCTGTTTCGGATGTCATCAGTCGTACCCTAGTCATTATTAGGTTACAAATATGTATTTATTAGAAAATTTAATGCTGATTCGAAAAAACAAAAATTAAACGCCCAATTCAATGGGCATTGCTATTTGTAATCATAATATGTACTTTGAAAACGTAATTTGTACAAGAGGACACTCACTTCCATCCTATTCCCCATTGCTAACGTAGTAATTAAAAGTATGGCTTTTGAAGAGAAAAAACACTCGCTCTGTCCATCCTGCACATCATTTTTTCTCCCTCCTCTGTTCAATTACTTGAAAAGTGTTAAAAAATGTGCAGGATTTTCGATGCTTAATGGGTAACACAAATAATAACGAATCTTATACTGCTATATGGTGGTGTAGACGCGTTAAACATAAATAAAGATTCACGAAAACGTAAACAGTATTCACGGTTGCCCGTTACAGGATTTCTTACGCTCTAATATTTGGTAGATTAGTTCTTACCACCCATCTCCAATGCCATTCAATGAATTGTTGCAGTTTCGATGGATCGAGAATTTTGAAAGATTTCGTATGAGATTGACGTTTGATGTTTTTAAAATGTGAAAGACATATTGAAAGTGAGATTGAATCGTAATTTCCAAAGTAATGTGAACGATCTTAAAACGGTGTAATAAGGTGTTTTGATGTAAGGCAATTTTTCTGGACGGATACAGTTTCTAGCTGCGTTTGGACGGTCACTCGTCACTGGGTCGAGTACGAGAGGTGTTTGTGTAGTTCGTTTTTCCAGCACCTAATCACAACTGGAAAATGTGGCTAAACGATAGTTTGGCTTGCATAGCTCGTTTCTCGATATGTACAGGTTGTTTCGAAAAAGAAAATAACATGTAACTTGTTTAAGCTTAACATCTAAATGGATGGAAGAATTGTACGAAAAAAATGTGTCGCCTGTTAAAAGACGGTGCTAGAAAAATGTGCCTTCTGTCGAACGCTCACTTCACTCGATTTCACCCTTCATGCCCAGACGCACGGTAACAATTAGATCGATCAAGTAGAACATTGCACCAACCACTGAAACCGAGCCAGCTCCGCACAAGAAATCCATCCTAGAGGAAAAGAGTGAACAGTAAATAAATGTGCAAGTATGAATCATACGCAAACTGATGACATACCGTTGCGTGTTCGGTGGCCAATAGTTGCGGTTTTTCGTCTCGGACCAATCGCTCAAAATGCAGGCAGCAGTCGCTAGGTATAGGATGAAACCAGTCAAGTTCAGCAGCGAGCTCAGTTTCCACGGGAAGCTGCAAGATGAAAATTGGTAATGGATCAATTTTTGGGTTTATTCTCTCACAACTGGTATCGACCCATCAATGGGGATCGCAACATACTTGTCTCGAATAACCTTTCCGAACAGATAGATCACGGAAAATATCAGAAACGTGGCGAAGGTGGCGTAAGCAAGCGCAACGGTGCGCGATGAGATGAACACGCGAAGGCGCGAATTGTGGGCCGGATCATCGATCAGTCCGATGCAAACGATTGCGACAGCCTGCAATTATAGAGCAAATGACGATAGTAACCACCGTGAGTTGGTTAAGACATACAGACAGAATTGTGAATACATGTTGGAGCAAGATGCTTTGTAAGTTAACAAAACAAGCCGTAGGGAAGAATAACGTCACTAGAACGACACTAATTATCGTTGTCGTACAATCTCGCACACTGCATCTGGCACACTCGCAGTACGCCGGAATGCGGGCAGCGGATGCGGGTGCGTTGTTGTTGTGGGTGCTTCCGCCCATCCAACCGGGCATATGCGAAACTATTTGTCGTCGTTGACTCATGCCAGCGGGTGCATGAGTGATGACAAACGAGCGGCAGTTGCAACTACTCTACCGCACACCAAAGACGGACACCCCGTGAGAAAAAAGGCAGTTGGAATAGAAGTGTCGGTCTTGTGTTTTTTTTTGCCATCTCGGTCACGTCGATTGTGTTTCACTCTTGCAAGACAATCGATATCTTTCATCTGCACATTTGAGCTGAAGGTGTAGGAACGCGGAGACTGAGGAGGCTGGGGTTCGAAGCCAGGAGCGCGGGAGTTTGTGTGTGATTTAATTGCGATGTGGTGCTGCCGGTGCTGCTATTACGTTGTATTGCTGCTACATCGATTGTTGCTGTGACTGTTGGCGTAGTTGCATAACGTACTACAAGCCACTTGGAAGGTTCTCGCTTCCGTTAAAATACATCAAACCATTTTTGATTTGCATCTTCTGCGTGTTCTAGAAACACCGACCAGTTCTAGATCTTGGATACATGCATTGCCGTGTAAATGTGTCGTTTCAATTGAAACAAACAGTCTTATGATTGTCGCAGTGACATTATCATATACCCTGACCCATTGACCGAACGCATTTAAAGCACCTCTTTTTTTTAATCGTTTCATCAATTTAAATGTTGCTGGGCGAGGACTTACCAGCTCTAGAAGTTTGAAAACCGGAGGCAAAAACTTTCCCGCTCCACTGCTGTTGAAGTACTCCTTGCGCATGCCACGATCAGCCTGATCTGCACCATGTTCCGCACTAGCCATCGTTAGACGAGAGATTTCTGTGAGGGGGAAAACAAGGATCAAAACAAATTAATATTATGTCGAACTTCATCTGCTGTTCGGTTGGCACCGTTTGTGGTGTAAAACTCGTGAATCAATCATTAACACTTTGCAGAAATCAAAACTTGAGTGCGATCGTGCCTTGGCTTCGAAGTTGTAATGTTGCTATAGAGTTGTTAACATTGTGGCAGCACGCGTGCTTTGTTGAGCATCATTATTATTGTTTGTAAAACTTCACGATTAGTCTTGGTATAATTTGTGTTCCGTTATTTTGTGTTTTTTGTCTTTTTTCCTATAGTGATCAATCGCCAACTTAGCGTGACTGTGTGTTAAGACATTGTTGAGCACTGAGCACATTGCACGTGAAACATTTTGTTGCGTAGGCGATTAATGGTAATTGAATAATTGCCTGTCGTAAGCAGGAAGAGGTTTTCTTCTGCTTTGTAGCGTTGGAATGCTGCATAACCTCGCTACTCAAAACGGGGTGACACTTTCGATCAAGGAATGAGCCAAAGCAAGGCTACAGAGATACAATGTGAAGAAATCATTGCAAGAGTTGTTAGGGTGTTAAATTGGATTAATTATGCTTAGCCGGATAAACAAATTTAGAAACAAACTGGTGGGCGTTTGGTGATGAATTAAGTTTGTTTTGTGGTTTACCGGAACACTTCATATACTCTACCTATGTTCATCTTCACACTGTCTCTTTACTTTTCGGCGATAATAAACCACTGCAAGCACATTAACAAATGTTAGATTTTGATAAAGATTAGCTCATCTAAAGTCAGATCAAAAAACAATATTAAAACCCTCACAAGTTCCTGTCGCTTAAATCACCGAACGTTAAGTTGAAGCCTACCATTTTTTGGCGCTTTTTGTTGAACAGTTTCCTTTGCACTCTCTTCCACCTTTTTGCTTTCGTCTTTCTTTTGGTCGCGTGATAACTTTGAATTGCCCATGGTTTGTCTCGGCTTGGTTTTTTTTTTGTATATTTTTGGGGTGCGGCAACTACGACGATGACTCGACGACTCTCTAGACAACACAGTGTTAGTTGCAAGACACTAGGCACGAGTTCTCGGTTGAAGAATTAATAATAACCGCTGTCTACGATCACCAGCAAGTGACTAACTTCCGATGGGTTCGATCACTGGGCGTAGTTTGAGCGGTGCATAGGAATCTATTGACGAGAAATATATTCACCGAAGGTGACGATCGTGTTATACAACGTCACGCAACTGCAGCTAACATGTGCGCGTGTAGTGGTGGATGATACATGCGCCTATTCTTGAGTTGCTACTTCTCGTATCGCTTCTTCATATCGATAGTTATGATTTGAAATTTGTTGATACATAAAGGCACGAAAAGTAAACTCTCCTGCTTTCTTTGTAAACTATCTTATAGCATCACCCGTTTCACATCTGCATCAATAGTTTTTCACATTAGCGCGCGAAGGTCTATAATTTAAATGCTTCAAACTCTAGTCCACGCTTTGAACTCCATGCTTGTGGACTTTCTCTTCGATCATCGACAGCAGATCGCAGAGCTCAGTATTGGTTAATTTGTATGCTGCATGGTTTCCGCCACCGCAGAGTGGTAATTTCTACATGTTATGACACGGCCCCAAACATTATGCTCTCTCCCCTGTTTGGTTAGGAGAAAAAGGGCTCGTCGAACGGTTGTGAGGGTTTCTCTTTATCCCTAACGCCGCACCATCGCAATAGCTGTGGTTGTCAGTGACCGATTTGTGCTTGTGGACGACAAAACTGCACACTAGTTCCGTACCCAGCCTGTGTGGCAGCTGTCCATAGGTTGTTTTGATTTCCGGACAATCATGCGGATGATGATCGGTAGCCGTACGGAGACGGAGACAGAAGAGCAAAACATACCCATATACTACGTTTCTGTGTCCCCCGGACTGGGAAAGACGCGAACGGGTGAAACTGGTTTATCGACTTTGCCTTTTTAGCGTTGCATCGCGATGTTACTACGATGCATCTCGCACAGCAGTATGAGAATGTGTGACGACTTGCGCACGACATACACGCAATTATTAGTTGTCCGAGCCTTATTGTTATTGTCACGCCCGCCGAGGAAGTAAGCTGACGATATGCGGACGAAAAGGGCAAAAAGAAGTACAATTTGCTTTCCGCTTTGTCGCGCAAAATTCCATTGCAACCGAGTGAGGTGATGGTGTTTCCTTTTTTGTGTCGAGTTTTTATTGATTGATCCCTTGATCGTGCTGGCTGCTGTAATGCTTGTGGTTCGGAAAATCCAGGAAACTAGTGAGAGAAAGTGGGTGGCCATGTCATGAGAATGGCACCGGACGACCCAGCCCGTAAAGTCCTTTTAGGCCGTCCACATGGACAGAGGAGGCGTGG
>KZ061827.1:70509-108925 GCA_002091835.1 Anopheles maculatus
ATAACGTACTACAAGCCACTTGGAAGGTTCTCGCTTCCGTTAAAATACATCAAACCATTTTTGATTTGCATCTTCTGCGTGTTCTAGAAACACCGACCAGTTCTAGATCTTGGATACATGCATTGCCGTGTAAATGTGTCGTTTCAATTGAAACAAACAGTCTTATGATTGTCGCAGTGACATTATCATATACCCTGACCCATTGACCGAACGCATTTAAAGCACCTCTTTTTTTTAATCGTTTCATCAATTTAAATGTTGCTGGGCGAGGACTTACCAGCTCTAGAAGTTTGAAAACCGGAGGCAAAAACTTTCCCGCTCCACTGCTGTTGAAGTACTCCTTGCGCATGCCACGATCAGCCTGATCTGCACCATGTTCCGCACTAGCCATCGTTAGACGAGAGATTTCTGTGAGGGGGAAAACAAGGATCAAAACAAATTAATATTATGTCGAACTTCATCTGCTGTTCGGTTGGCACCGTTTGTGGTGTAAAACTCGTGAATCAATCATTAACACTTTGCAGAAATCAAAACTTGAGTGCGATCGTGCCTTGGCTTCGAAGTTGTAATGTTGCTATAGAGTTGTTAACATTGTGGCAGCACGCGTGCGTTGTTGAGCATCATTATTATTGTTTGTAAAACTTCACGATTAGTCTTGGTATAATTTGTGTTCCGTTATTTTGTGTTTTTTGTCTTTTTTTCCTATAGTGATCAATCGCCAACTTAGCGTGACTGTGTGTTAAGACATTGTTGAACACTGAGCACATTGCGCGTGAAACGTTTTGTTGCGTAGGCGATTAATGGTAATTGAATAATTGCCTGTCGTAAGCAGGAAGAGGTTTTCTTCTGCTTTGTAGCGTTGGAATGCTGCATAACCTCGCTACTCAAAACGGGGTGACACTTTCGATCAAGGAATGAGCCAAAGCAAGGCTACAGAGATACAATGTGAAGAAATCATTGCAAGAGTTGTTAGGGTGTTAAATTGGATTAATTATGCTTAGCCGGATAAACAAATTTAGAAACAAACTGGTGGGCGTTTGGTGATGAATTAAGTTTGTTTTGTGGTTTACCGGAACACTTCATATACTCTACCTATGTTCATCTTCACACTGTCTCTTTACTTTTCTGCGATAATAAACCACTGCAAGCACATTAACAAATGTTAGATTTTGATAAAGATTAGCTCAGCCAATATCAGATCAAAAAACAATATTAAAACCCTCACAAGTTCCTGTCGCTTAAATCACCGAACGTTAAGTTGAAGCCTACCATTTTTTGGCGCTTTTTGTTGAACAGTTTCCGTTGCACTCTCTTCCACCTTTTTGCTTTCGTCTTTCTTTTGGTCGCGTGATAACTTTGAATTGCCCATGGTTTGTCTCGGCTTGGTTTTTTTTTTGTATATTTTTGGGGTGCGGCAACTACGACGATGACTCGACGACTCTCTAGACAACACAGTGTTAGTTGCAAGACACTAGGCACGAGTTCTCGGTTGAAGAATTAATAATAACCGCTGTCTACGATCACCAGCAAGTGACTGACTTCCGATGGGTTCGATCACTGGGCGTAGTTTGAGCGGTGCATAGGAATCTATTGACGAGAAATATATTCACCGAAGGTGACGATCGTGTTATACAACGTCACGCAACTGCAGCTAACATGTGCGCGTGTAGTGGTGGATGATACATGCGCCTATTCTTGAGTTGCTACTTCTCGTATCGCTTCTTCATATCGATAGTTATGATTTGAAATTTGTTGATACATAAAGGCACGAAAAGTAAACTCTCCTGCTTTCTTTGTAAACTATCTTATAGCATCACCCGTTTCACATCTGCATCAATAGTTTTTCACATTAGCGCGCGAAGGTCTATAATTTAAATGCTTCAAACTCTAGTCCACGCTTTGAACTCCATGCTTGTGGACTTTCTCTTCGATCATCGACAGCAGATCGCAGAGCTCAGTATTGGTTAATTTGTATGCTGCATGGTTTCCGCCACCGCAGAGTGGTAATTTCTACATGTTATGACACGGCCCCAAACATTATGCTCTCTCCCCTGTTTGGTTAGGAGGAAA
The DNA here is from genome assembly GCA_002091835.1 of Anopheles maculatus. Classification (NCBI taxonomy): domain Eukaryota; kingdom Metazoa; phylum Arthropoda; class Insecta; order Diptera; family Culicidae; genus Anopheles; species Anopheles maculatus. Next base: position 72,580 of record KZ061827.1, read on the forward strand.
AGGGCTCGTCGAACGGTTGTGAGGGTTTCTCTTTATCCCTAACGCCGCACCATCGCAATAGCTGTGGTTGTCAGTGACCGATTTGTGCTTGTGGACGACAAAACTGCACACTAGTTCCGTACCCAGCCTGTGTGGCAGCTGTCCATAGGTTGTTTTGATTTCCGGACAATCATGCGGATGATGATCGGTAGCCGTACGGAGACGGAGACAGAAGAGCAAAACATACCCATATACTACGTTTCTGTGTCCCCCGGACTGGGAAAGACGCGAACGGGTGAAACTGGTTTATCGACTTTGCCTTTTTAGCGTTGCATCGCGATGTTACTACGATGCATCTCGCACAGCAGTATGAGAATGTGTGACGACTTGCGCACGACATACACGCAATTATTAGTTGTCCGAGCCTTATTGTTATTGTCACGCCCGCCGAGGAAGTAAGCTGACGATATGCGGACGAAAAGGGCAAAAAGAAGTACAATTTGCTTTCCGCTTTGTCGCGCAAAATTCCATTGCAACCGAGTGAGGTGATGGTGTTTCCTTTTTTGTGTCGAGTTTTTATTGATTGATCCCTTGATCGTGCTGGCTGCTGTAATGCTTGTGGTTCGGAAAATCCAGGAAACTAGTGAGAGAAAGTGGGTGGCCATGTCATGAGAATGGCACCGGACGACCCAGCCCGTAAAGTCCTTTTAGGCCGTCCACATGGACAGAGGAGGCGTGGTAGGCCCAAACTGAGATGGAGTGTTGGCGTAGATGCGTCCGCCAGAACGGCCGGGATATTGGACTGGCAGACGACGGCGCTAAACCGTGAGCGGTATCGAGGATTGTTGCTGCAGGCCAAGACCGCGAAGCGGTTGTAGCGCCTGATAAGTAAGTAAGTAAGTGAGAGAAAGTTGAACGTGACCAGGAAAAAAAAGTCTAATAAAAATAACCTCATTGCACATTACGGTAGTAATGATCGAAGCTAATGATCATCTGTACGATCGTCGTCACCGATGAAAGTTTCATCATCGTTCGGGACCAGATGCAAATGTTTTGCTCGGGTTTGTTTTTTTTTTGTTACTGATGTAGGGTGTGATTTAAGAAAAATATTTACATCAACGCCAGTAGATATCTCCGATGCATACACACGCAATCGGTTCACAGATCATGCTTCTTATGCAACTGCTGACACGCAAGTTTTTGTTGGTGATCAAACAATTTCCCGAAGAGATATATCAATGTGTTTACGCATATTGCTACGGTACAAAAAGGGTTTACTATAAAAGGGAAGGGTGACTTACTACACGAGAAGTGAAAGCTCAGGGGCGTACAGTTCCTATGCTTTTGAAGGCGATAGATACGACAACACATTTCCAGCACCCGAGTTGTGTGGTGTGATGCTGGCAGAGAGTGAGCTCAGCGTAGCTCAGCATGACAGACAGCACAATCGAATGGATGGGTAGCTGTTATGGGAAATTTTACTCACGGAATAATGAAAAAAAAAAGACGCGAAAAAAAAAAATGTGGCACAACGTTTGCGCAATTGTTTATTTGTTCTATTTTGATGGAGTTACGGCAGGACGTCTTCTTACGCGAATGAATACAACAACAAAAAATACACAAATGCTTCTTGTCTTGTAGTGAAAACAGTTCCTGGTGTAAGCAATACACTCTGTTTGATTAAATTATTTATCTAATCCAACCAAACCTACAGTGCTCTGAAGCACTAATGTCATGTTGTTCCTCTTTTCTCCAGAACGGAACAGACTCTCCCTGTTTCGTGCAATCGCTCCATCTGGAGCGGGTACTGAGTCATATTACACCGCCATGTGGTGGTTGCGTGTTGACACGCTACAAACCATCGGCATCGGACGCGAAACGGCGAACCAAAACAAAATACGTATCAAAATAAATATTGCGCTGCTGCTTTACCTTACCTCCCGGCATGATGCGATCAAAAACTACAAACACAACCGTAGGCCGTTGCTGGTGGTGGTGGTGCCATGCTGACCATTCCACCAAACGTACCACAGCTCTTCCAACTCACGCAAGGTTGTTGGTTCCGTGTGGTGGTGAAGAAGAAAAACGAAAGGTAGCACAGGAACTCCGGAGCATAATGAAATGAAAGTCACACCATGCAGCATAATTTTGCGCCATCAGATAAAAAAAAATCCCGCCAAACCAGCTTTTTGGAGGTAGTGATCATGCTAAAGGGGGAACTCATGAGCAAAAGCAACCAAAAGAGAGCTGTGAGAGAGCCCTGTTTTGGAAAAGATTTCCTTTAGCTACTCCAATCTTGGCTTCCCTCCCGCCACAATAAAGCGAGAAGAGGGTCACGGATTTAAAGAGCCACGTTTTCTGTTTAAATCGTGCCACACTATTCAACGCCCAGAGGGAAAGATTGTCCATATTCGTCTATGCCGCTTGCTGCTGTTGGAACGCTGCGTAAAAACTGCGGAAGCTTCGTGAAGTAATTTTACTGATTCACTTCATTTGGTCAGTCTCTCTCTCATTCGTATATCGTGTGGAGCAATCCATGTGGAGACACGAGCATTAAAGGTGGGAAAACTTTCCCGCGCATTCGTGTTCGCGTACAATACGTGTTCGGGGTGGACAACAATGAGCTATAGGGACGTATGCTCCGTTATTTAATATGTTGGACCAATCACAGCACCAATGTGATTAGAAAGATCTAAAAACCACCCAAGTCTATTTGGTTACCGGTAAATCGTGCAACTCCTCGTAAGAAAACACACGTTTGGAAGAAGTCGCCTTAAATGTTGTTTAGTTGGGAGAGACACATCGAATGGATCTTGCGGATCTCCATGTAGGGTGATTTGATAATTGGTTCTGTCCTGACTGAATTTTGATGTCTGTTCTTTGGCACACTAAATCCAACCGGTTTTTGGACGTTCTAGAACATGGTGATACTGTCCTGTACGTTATCGTTTTCTGCTTTGTATCATATTTTGTTTGATCGTGAAACCACTAGTTTGAAGCGGTTATTTCTGACTAATTTAAATTACCAGCATTCCAATCTCTTTTATTCGCAATAGGTATGGCCTGACCATATTGCTTAGACTGGATGTCGAAGTCTTCATAATGTGAAAACCTTTAAAACAGCAAACTTACTTGAACAATATAACACCTATGTTCGAGCGATACATGCATCTATCCCCGGTTCTCATGTCTCCCAAGCCACAAAAACACTTTCACTTGCAAGGAAGGTTATCCGCTTCACTAGACGAAGAGGGAGTTACTGTCACTTTTTCCTGTCCTTCCATATCTGAAGGCTGGGATAGGAATGCTGGGACAAGCGTGAGCGCGCAACTGCATTGATCGTGATTGATACCGATTTACACCATCGCTTGATAATATGTTTTGAAAGATCGCTTCAAGTTATTACCGTGCAGAGTATCCGGGTGGAAAACAGGAACAATTATTTAAGAGATTTCTAACGCCGTGTCCTATTCACAACGCAACACTGCTAGTAGTCATCCGGTAGTCTCTTCTCAGTACTCTATAGCTCTGTACTTAATCGTCTGGCGTCCTCTGGATGAACCTGACCCAAGCGTAAAATTAATCATTGATCGCATTGATTCAGCAAACAGTCATCAGTCCACCTGACAGGCGACCGTTTGTCACCCTGAACCGGTTTTCTACCTGTTGCTTTCAAAAACACTCACTTCTCGCAGTGTGGTTGTTGGCATTAGATTCCATGGGTCTCTTCGTACAGTCGAATCGCGCAATCGACATACCACCGCGTTACAGAGTGGAACTTCAGGACAAGTTGCACCATCGAACGTTCACCTGTGCTTCCTCCGACACTGTGCAGTTGGTCTGCACAGGTGTTTCTCTGGTGCGAACCCAGTCTCTAGAACGTACGTGCTGAGTTGTGGCACGAACGGTAAGACGGTATCTAGAATGGTTCTTCCGTTTGCGTGTCACTGAAGCGGCAACACAATTGGGTCACGGTGCGCCCAGTCCAGAGGAGGAACCATACGACGTCATACTGTCCCGTGTCTGGAATTGTTTGCAGCAAGCCAAAGGTAATTGTCGTGATGTGTTTGTGTGTGGGGTACGCGATAGAAATTTCCTCCGTGCAAGACGCCTTTAAAATGTTACATACAGGCGTGCAGGAAAAAGGATAATTGCTCCACTAGAAGTTGAAGAGCTAGGGCTTGCTGTTTTGTATAGAGAAAAATTAATAAATCTTTCGTTACGCACCACGCTATAAATGGTTATTCTAATAAGTAGTGTCTCTCCAAACCTTTTTGTTTACAGTATGCTTTTAAACTAAACTTCTACATAATTTTCTGATCGTGGTAAGGGTACAAGACTGTCAACCACTTCTTTACCTTAAAGAAAGGTGTGGTCGTCCAAACTGTGCCTTGCTCCGACAATAAACAAATATATGTTTTTTCGCCATTAGAGTGTGTAAGTAACACAACCTTAAAGCCCTGAAACAAACAGACGGCAGCGACCAACAGCAGGTATGCCAGGTCGTTGTACCATTGAATGTAAACAAAAACAAATGTTCGAATTGGAATGGAAGGAACAGCATAACAATCTTGTACTGAACTGTTTAAACTCCAAAAACAGCTTAAGATAAAAGCACATTTTTCACGATGGTAAGGTTAAGTTATCAACCGGAAGGAGAACGCTCTTTATTTTACCGCCCATCATGATAACACATGTCGAGTTACGGACACTTGCAGTTCTATTAACCTGCATTTTAGCTGCAGGTCGTTCGATGGTGTGTTTTCTTCACTGTTTTCCCTTCACTGTTCCAGCTTAATATTGATTTTCTTTCCCGACTTTATGCAGAGAAAATGGTGTTTGCTTTGTGCCATTGTAGTGTGTGTTTAGCGGCTGTTTAGAATGGTTTCGACCACGTGTAGTTGGGGCACAATTTTTAAATGCATTTAGTACCTTTGTGGTATAAAATGTCAAATGTATGTAAATCATCGTTTCGACAGGCGTACTTTCACTTTTAACATCTATGTAAGAAAAATCTCTTTCGACGCATTTCCTTGTATATAATTTTTTGCTTATTGCAATTCTATATTAACAATTTTGTACCTAAGCATACCTTTTCGTACCTAAAAAAATAGGTTGCGGTACAAAATATGATTAAATTCAATTTCTGGTGTCTATAGCATTCGATTGTATTTGATTGGTTTGACAAGAATATTCCATGCCATCTATCCATGTTTGAGCATAAAGATCGCGATACAGGTCTCAAAATTAGCAGAACCGGTTAAAGAAATGTCTGCTGGATACCGGTCAGTGTCTGGTTTAGATATATTCAAAATAAATTGGACTAGTTTTGTCCCACAAAAATTCTTTCCCTTTAGTCCACGTCCCATCAAACTGGTATGTCAACATTCCAGTGCCATTTAAATCTTTTGGCGCGATTTTTGGGGCGAACACCACAAACATAATTATTCCGTCTCGCAGTTGTTGAGCTGCAAAGGTGTGTCGTTTACGTCTATAGTGTGACACTCAGTAATTAATAATATCCTTATCATTTGTCGTTTCAGCCAAATTGCAAAAATTGAACTCAAAGCACAAAAAACCAAACTCTGCATGCCAATGATGCGACACGAACCACCTCATATGCGTTATCGAACACACACACCTAGTTCTTGCACTGAAAGGCAAACGACAAAGCTTGCCTTTTTTGCCAAAGAATCAACATACTTTAATGTTACTATTGCTGGGCTTTCGTGAATGTTCTCCATTTGCCTCGAATATCACGTCAAACGCAGATACGCACGCACTGTCACGCACACGCTATCTAGCGTCGACATGAAATACCAGCTGAACCTTTTGGGGAGTAAGACACACTACCGTCGTCGGCAGGCAAATGTCTGTGCCAGAGTTTCGATCAAGCAGTTCGATTCTGAGATTGGAATTTTTATACCGTTAATGTACCGACTGCCAAGAACGTTGTCTTCTCCGATAAAGGTCACTCTGGAGTTTGATATAATTTTTTTACGGACAGGAAATTGTTACCCACAAAACAAACCGTTTCATTTACACACATCAATCGTTGTCGGCCTCTGTTAACTTTTGGCTAGATCTGCACCTACTAGCTTGGCCCTCCTAACGAGTGACGCGCGCGAGAAATGATGTTTCGGTGGCATGTCAGTTAAAGGCCGCGCCCAATTCAATTTGTAGCACACCGAAGAACGGCACACGATTTAACGCACGATGCAACAAGCCCGTCGACTCGATGAAGCTATTACTCTATTCCGATGGACGATGGGAACAATGAACGAGTAAGATTATCGGATAGATCTCAATCACTAGAGGCATGGTGAAATTTAAACAACATAACAATACATTCAATCTCCTAACCTGTTTAGGGTGTATTTAAAAAATCACGATCAAATTCAAATTTGATTCGTCTGCACGCGGACGCACGTTGTTTCACTCGGCAGTAACGATTGTTTGAAAACTATCACTCTACGATAAATGCACTTTGTGTCGAGAAGCACCAGCAACGGCAGCAAGAACCTGCAAAACGTCCGGTTTGAGGGAAAGCGCGCTCAAAACTAAAATCCTCACCACGAGCACCAAAGGGGACCGCAACGGCATCATCTTCCAGTTGCTCTTTATGCTCCGCTGTTGGTTGTGTTTGTGTTGGGGTTGGGTGTTGAACACCACGCGCGTGTTTAAGCTCGCGGTCCGGCATAACACAACTTATGCTGGGAATCACTATGCCGTTTGCCGTAGGGTTGTATGTATTGGTGTTCGGAGCGTGTAGCACAGCGAGGCCCAGTTGTCGGCGTGTTTAAACCACGCTGAAGTTTGTTCGAAAGCTTCGCAGTGAACGCCTCTGTGGGTAAACCCTTACAGCACAAGTGGTTTTCTACTCTCTAGCTTCTATTGAGCGGGAAAATGTAAAGTTTTTCTTAGATCAGTTAATATGCAGCAGTGAACATTGATATCAGTTCTTGGTAAACTATTATTATTTTATTATTTAATATAATTTAACAATCTTTTAAAGCAACCCTCTACACCGACGTTGATTATACGGATAGACCACAGACACTTGCCGATCTTCGATCGCTATTGTCTTTGTGTTAGCGCTCACCAACCATGTGCCTGTCAGCCCATTTGTGCTAATTTGAATGTTGATGGCATTCAACAGACGTCGCCCCGTTTTGGAAGGGATGGAATGCAACAAAAGGGTCATTACTTGGTGGGTACAATCCATCCGTTGGGTACAGAAAATGACATACTAAACAAACCATTACCACCCTAACGAGGTTCTCTTCTGTTTTTACTGGAATCAATCTGCAATTTGTCTCCTCGGTCTCACTATGCTGATATGACTACGAGCACGTTGTTCTGGACAAGAAAAAATAATGTAACATATTTTAATCACTGTTCAAAAGTGGAAATGATTCATTCCTACTGCGTGCGCTGGGTGGCATACTGACACACTAGCATTCCGATACGCTCTATTACTTCATATGTATGGCCTGTGTCATCGCGATCATCGATCACACCGTTTCGTCTGTGGAAGAAGAACAAACCCCCGTTTAACCCGACAATTTCTCGAGAACAACCTTTACGATGAGCTAAGATGAAAACTGTTGCCACAATTCTTTCGCCATCTTTCGCCGGCGAGTAGGAGTGTGACAGAGACGATAATTGATTTAATTAGCGCACTTCATTGAAAAGAATCAGTAAGCTCGGGAAGCAAACTGCTGAGGGTGTGGAATGCTTTAGGTCAGGCATCAGGAACGGAACTTTTGCGTTGGCAGTTACGATCATCGGACCTTGTTAAAAAACAGTGGCGTATGAGGTGTTCGTTTTTTTTCGGAGAGAAATTAATTGATTTAATTTGTAGTTTCGCTTTATGAGTTCGCATGAGCTGTGCAGCAAACAGTCGAACAGACTATTTCCAAGAGATGTATGATGAAATTGTGTCCGTTTGTGAAATGTGTCACCATATGTAGGACACACAAAGCTGTTCCATAATTCTTACTTCAAGTTTCACTAATCCGTGAACCATTTCCTCTACTTGTAGATCGATCTGTACGTTGACACCGCCCGGCCGATCGTTGATAAAGTGCTGGAAGGATACAATGGCACCATACTGGCGTACGGGCAAACCGGTACCGGCAAGACGTACACCATGTCCGGCAATCCGGAATCTCCCCAAACGAAGGGCATCATTCCGAACACGTTCGCGCACATCTTCGGGCATATTGCGCGCGGTAAAGAAAATCAAAAGTTTCTTGTGCGTGTCAGCTACATGGAGATCTACAACGAGGAGGTACGCGATCTGCTCGGCAAAGAGCTGAACAAAAGTCTGGAGGTAAAGGAACGGGCCGATATCGGTGTGTTTGTGAAGGATCTAAGCGGGTACGTCGTGCACAATGCGGACGATCTGGACAACATCATGAAGCTGGGCAACAAGAACCGGGTGGTGGGAGCGACAAAAATGAACTCGGAATCATCACGCTCGCACGCAATCTTTTCGATAACGATCGAATCGAGCGAAACGGATGAAGCGGGCCGTCAGTACGTGCGCATGGGCAAACTGCAGCTGGTCGATCTGGCCGGTTCGGAACGGCAGAGCAAGACGCAATCGTCCGGCTTGCGGTTAAAGGAGGCGACCAAGATCAACCTATCGCTGTCCGTGCTGGGCAACGTGATCAGTGCACTGGTCGACGGTAAAAGCACTCACATTCCGTACCGCAACTCGAAGCTAACGCGCCTGCTGCAGGACTCGCTCGGTGGCAACAGTAAGACGGTGATGTGTGCCAGCATAAGCCCGGCCGATTCGAACTACGTGGAAACGATTTCGACGCTGCGATACGCGTGCCGTGCCAAGAGCATCCAGAATCTGGCTCATATCAACGAGGAACCGAAGGATGCGTTGCTGCGCCACTTCCAGGAAGAGATTGAGGAATTGAAGCGACAGCTAGAGGAAGGCATCTTTCAGCAGGGCATTGAAAGTGGTGAAGAGGAGGAGGAAGACGAAGGCGACGGGGAGGAAGAGAATGATGAGGATGCGGTCGAGGAAGAGTGCGATCCGGATGAGGATCGGGAACGCGATCGGTTGGAGCGTAAGGAGAAGCGGCGCAAGGAGAAGGCACGCGAGCGCAAGGAAAAGAGTGACGCCGAGAAGGAACTGCTGGAGAAGAAAGCGATGGAGAATCAGCAGGAGCTGAAGAAAGCTAAGTGAGTTTCAGCGATGTACTTTCAACTTGAGGACCAATGTTGCAACTATCAACTTCATTTTTTCATTTGCAGATCGGAGCAAGACCAGCTGCGAGCGAAACTGTCATCGTTGGAGAACAAAATTCTCGTCGGCGGTGAAAATTTGCTCGAGAAAGCAAAGGAACAAGAGCTGCTGCTAGAAAACTCCATCACGGAGCTAGAACAGCGCACCAAAACGGAGCGCGAGTTGAAGGAAAATTTGCAAAAAATCGAGGCAGAACGTATCGACATCGAGGAACGGTATAGTTCGCTGCAGGAAGAATGTGTGGGCAAAACGAAGAAGTTACAGCGCGTTATGTCCATGCTGATGAGCATAAAGTCGGAGCTGGCCGATCAGCAGCAAGAGCAGCAGCGTGAAAAGGAAGGCATTTACGAAAACATTCGTAGTTTGTCGCGGGAGCTGGCGCTCTGCGAGCTGGTGATTAACTCGTACATTCCAAAGGAGTACCAGGTAAGTTGGCAAGAGTGGTTAAACCAACAAACGCTGTGCACCATTTATTGAAATCCATTTTACTGTGTGCTTTACACATAGAACATGATCGAGAAATTTACCCACTGGAACGAGGATATTGGTGAGTGGCAGCTAAAGTGTGTTGCGTACACTGGGAATAACATGCGCAAAAACATCCCGGAACCAAAGGTCAATACCAAAGAGACGGATCTGGTCGATCTGTCGCATGTGTATCTTAGCTACAATACGGATTCGGTGGCTGAGCCGATACGCGCCAAAACGGCAAGACCGCGTACATCCGGCATTGCCCGACCGACGACCGCTAGGAAGTACTATTAAGGCGGATGGTCGGTAGTGTACTGATGCAGGGAAGGTAGTCGAGAAAGGAAGTTTAAGACAGGATGGTATTATGGAAATGAGGCTCTTTTTTTGCTTTTAGTTATGTTTTGACATGTTTCACAGTAAGAATTCGTATCTCAGCATCAAAGAAGAAAAGATTTCATCAAAGCCGGCCACACGTTTGGTTGGGCGGGTTCAAAATATTGCAGCCATTGCCGTTCGTGGTAAATGGAGATGGCACTAAGCGCACAACAGCACATCATGCTCGCTTTACACAGAAACGTGCAATACGATACTAGTCGCTTTATGATCGAACGAATAGCCGATTGTCAGTTGATTGTTATTTTTGTTTTAATCAAAAGTATTTTTTATATAATTCTGGTACTCATCTCCTACGTAACCAAACACGTCAAAACGATCAACGACCACCAACCAATTTAGAAGGTATTTTGTTGACAAGTGACAAGTGTTATTACGTACAGGTGCAAACCTATCTACCCGTAGGGTTTGTGTTGTTTGCTAGAAGTACGAAGACTCTATTTATTTAGACAATGCGTCACACATCTACACCAGTCATAATAACCATTTTGCCATTATGAAATGATTTCACACCACCAGATACCAGATATTAGAATAATAGCGTAGGCATAGCATAGCTTGACGTGCAAAATAGTCAATGATTTGAATGACAGGTAAAGAAACGAACCCTGAAACAAACCGAAGAAAAACACAAAAGCGTAGAATGATTTTGCTGTGGTTGTGACAATATATTCCAGTAATGTTTAGACAAAACGAAGAGAAACAGAACAGTTTTTATTTATGTGTACAGATTTGTTCATTTCACGTTTCATTTATGTATAAGTATAGTGTGCGCACGTTTGATTGCAGTTCAGTCTTTAGCACGCATTTTTTTATGCAGAAAAACTCATGTTTCGATTAACCGTTTCTTTCTTACTTGTGTGCTAATAGTTCAGGTTTGGTTTTTAGTAAGGACAGTAAGAAGAGAGGTAAGATTCGAAAGTATCATCCCCAAAAGTCCAACCCAACCAGTAGCAGCAATGTGTGCAATGATGTGAAGTATGAAATGTATTTTCTAGACTAGTCAATTTTGCGTACATTGCGTAGGCAAACACAATACGGCACCCATAATCATAATTGATATTCTTTCATATCCGCTTCAGAAAGCTTTTGTCCGGACAGTTGGAACTATTCGAGTAAGTGCTGCACTGAGTAATGATGCCACGTGCAAATCAATGACCTTACTTCGTCGTTGTACTTGAACTTACCGCAAACAACAATACTCAATATATACAACCGCAAACACACAGCATTGCATATTTGTAATGAAATTGATTGAAATACACCTGTAAACGATAGTCTAGTCTAAGTATATTCTCTATGTGATTTTGGGCGAGCGGATGAGTATAAAAAAAACTCATGTATATGTTAGACTACATACGAGAAGTCTGCTACATTTATCAGGAATCTTCACCACTCATATAACCTGCCGCGACGTACGAGGTTGAGATCGTACAGAACATTTATAGTTCTAATACTCACTGTTCCTGGAGTCTGTCCAAACGAACTGACGACCTTTGAAATGAAATTCACATCGAAGGAGACAACATATAGTGTTGAAACATAAGTTCCATGGTGGAAATGAAAACTCGCTCCAACAGTCATCAAGTAACATAACGACAATTTGGCCATACGTTGACAGTGTGCAATATGATATCAGTTTATATATTGTTTAAATAACTGGTAAATTTGTACATCTGGAGCTTTGTTGTATATACGTAATAAATAATGCATCTATACGGTCGCAAAAAGAGCGAACCAACATCTGTACCTCCTGCTGGGTACACTAACAAACTACGTAAAGTAAGCTACTTTGCTACTGTTGCTGCTGTTCGCCAGGCGAACTTAGAGCGCTTTACTGTGCAACTGATGGAGCTTTTGTGCTGCTCTTACTAAGCGATAAACAGTATAGTATAGCCTACAGTCTCTATATAGTTAGTCTTTCACAGTGTATGTGTGTGTATGTATGTTTACCTGTTGCTGCTACTTTGCTAATCTAGGAATGCGGAATTCATACGATATATCAGTTCTATTCAAGGTAGTTCATATCGCACTGCGATCTAATCAATATGATTCTTATCAAACAAAGCCGCCTTCTTCTTTTACCAAGGGAAGTTTCCTTCCTTGCGGCAATTGCGACCTAAACATCATCATCATCTGCTTCTTCGTAATGTACCGAGGTAGTAGCGAATGTAATATGAGTGTTCCTAGTGTGTAGATACGATATTTCGTCGCTCACGTCCGATCCCGGAACCTAATCTCGATCGGTGTACGCGGTGCCAACAGGAACTGGAACTGTGTATCGAGCGGACTGCGATACTCAATCTCAAAGTTTTGGAATATCTAAAAGAAAGTGTACAAAAGCCTCTTCAATTACGGGAAGTTCTGTGTGTAGCGGCTTATCTCACCTTTGCCACCAGCATCGTCAGCTCGATGTCAATAACCTTCTGGCCGGGACACATACGGCGCCCGATGCCAAACGGAAGGACAAGCGATGCACCCGGTTCTTGTCGCTTGTACACCACATTATGATTCTCGTCGCGCTGTTCGAGCCAACGGTCCGGCAGGAAGCGATCTGCCTGCTGGAAGTTGTCCTCGCTGTGACAGGCAACACGTGTATGGCACAGTACGAGAGTCTGTTTACAGTGAGAGAGAGAGAGAGAGAGAGAGAGAGAGGAGACAATACGTTAGATATGTTAATGTTTTGTTATTGTTACTATCTTTTACTAATACTTACTCCCGCCTGTAGATGGTAACCGGACAGCTGGAAGTCTTCCTCAAGAATACGCGCCAAACAGGGCGTCGTCGGTGATAGGCGGTACGACTCCTGGATGCAGGCCTTAGTGAAGCGTGCGTTCACAAGATCATCGTTGGTGATGTTCTGCACACAGTGACTAAATTCTTGCGCAATCTCACGCTGATGCTCAACCGATTGGCTGAGATTGTGCAGCAGGAACGAGAGTGTGTTCGAAAGCTGTTGGAACGAAACCGAAGAATCAAATGAGCTTCAAAGTTACACCACCAACATCGTGCAACACTCACCGTTTCTATGGCACTGGTAATGAGGTCTATAATACCGGATATCTTTTCCTTCGTATCCAGCCCTTCCGTTTGCAGAATGCTGATAAAGATGTGCTTCACGTCGTTGTCTGGACAGTTGAGCTGTTCTTCCTCCAGCGCCTCGTATACAATCTCGGCGATCGTACTGCAAAACAAGGGTGATCATCGATTAAATATTCACAAAAAAAAAACGATCGCCTCTTTCATCAGTCGTGCTCCCTACTTACTCATAAATGATCTCCTCACAGCGGACAAAGTTACTGTATAGCCGGGTCGGTACGTACTTCCACAGCTTAAACCCGAAGTAACTTTCACCGATGTAGACGAACGATTCCTTGACGGCTTCGGCAAGTCGCATAAACTTTTCATTCTGTCGGTTCGTCGTCAGGTAGCCCATACGCCGTCCCAACACCAAGCAGCAGATAACTGAGGAGAGCAAAAGGTTGCGTTACCGTTGATGATAGACCGACCGGCCGACCGTCCAAACACGCCACAACTCACTCTCTAGCCCGACCGAATTCGCAATGTCCTGGAAGTTGCGGATCGTTCCATCCTCGGCCCGCTGGTGGCGTACCAGCTCAACAAAATCGTCACAAATTTCGTTAACCGACGGGATAAAGGATTGTAGGATACGCCGAGACGTAATGCCCGTGGTCAGCTTCACACGCAGCTCGTGCCACTTTTCACCTTGTCTGCAAAAATAAAAGAAAACCCCAACGTAAGATGAATGCTACAAGCAATTTGGGTGCATCTGTAGTTACTTACGCATTGATCAGATTCGTCACACCGAACCGATCCGGCCGGCTGCTACGATACACCTCTACAATTTCCGTCGGCGGTCGGAAGGGATAGCGGCTCGGGTACTTCAGCACCTTCTCCATGTCGGCACGATCGAACAGATTCACGATCGGGACCGTGTCGACGTCGACCATGATCGGACCGTACCGGCGATGCATCTGCATGAACGTTTCGTGCACCTTGGCGTACCGTTGGCGACCGAGAAAGTAGCGCCATTTCGTACCGACCAAGGGCAACCGCAGCGGTCCCGGGATGTCCCAGATCGATTTCACCTTCGGCAGACACTCGTCCGTGTCTGGCTGGGTGGCGGGACAGGGCGAGGCCGAGCTGGCTGGCAGACCACCATCACCATTGTGTTGGAGCAGATGGAGCAGAAAGCTGCGGATCGATTCGATGATTTTCTTCGGCTTCGGGTTGTAGGACAGAAACATAAACAGCGTGACGAACGTGTAGAACAGCACTATCGTGACCGACATGGTGCGATCGTACGAGTTGGAGACGTCTGCAAAAAAAGGGGGGAAAAGCGATGAAATCAGAGCGTGCGGATAAAGGACGGTGGGTGTTCTGAGTGACGTAACAATGTCCCTTGAAGCTTAAGAGAGCATGAGGAAGTTTGGTGGTCATGGGAAAAGTTTTCAAGGTTAAGGCCTTACTTTCGAGTGGAGTAAATCAAACATGGCGTAATTTTCTTCGGCAAGAAACCGGAACTAACCAGTCGGCAGTCCTAGCACCCACACCTGATAAGCCAAAAATGTTTGTAATGACGCCGTAGGTACACTCCGATAATACGTGGCGAGTGGGGGCCCGATAAGCTTAATCGGAAGAAGGTTGTGCACTTTCCATTTCACCATAATCGGAATGGAGCAAAAACGGCAACAAAAACAAACGATCCAAATCCGGCTACAACAGTGACAATAAACCCATAAACTTCCGCCATGTCCAGACTAATTGAGCAGATAGGCGCTATCGGAGAGCTTGTGTTGTATCCGTGCATATGCTGTCCTTTAGGCGTCCTTCACCGAAAAACAATCGTTATCGTAGAATGATTTTTTTTTTTTTTGGCTGACGACCACCTAAAACACACGGCCCGATAATTCGCACACATTCGCTCTAAAGTGTCGAATATTACACCTTCCGCTTATCAGCGATAAACGTGAAGGTCTTCTTTATCGATAGCGAATTTATATTTAGTTCACTTCGCTTGGGGCCCTTGGAATGATTTCATTTTCCTGTTAGTTTTTTCTCTCGATCCGGTGTGCGTGAAACCAAAACAAACTCATGATCGCGTTCTGTTCTCTCACCGTGGTGAGATTTTACCGGCAAACGCATTCTCACCTATTAGCTGCTCATTATCTCACACTCTTTCACTTTCGATGGCTACTCGGATGAAACTATGGGCAAGCGCACAAAACAAAAAAACACCTGCTGTGTACACCACGTAACGGGGCGTAAGTGTGTGTGGCCTGTCGACAAATTGTCAATCAATGTGCTTGGTAAAGCATCTTAAAGCCGGCGCGCACTCAGTACCGGCCGGCTGGCACAATTCCGCGCTCACTATGAACGCCGCAGTAGCTCACACACAGAGAAAGAGTAGATAGTGTGATGGTGGTGGCAGTGGAACGGTGGTGAAAAGAAAGGAAGTACAGATCCGACAACAACAACAACAAACCACCTCAGGTTTCCCCCGGTTCAATATCACGATCACGGTCACGGCCACGGCCACCACAGCACCGAAGCAGTGCGCTTGCGATCTCGCTCACTCACAGCAAGCTGAGAAGCTGGATCGGTTTTGTATGTGGTGCCGTGCCGTTGGTATTGTGCGCGCAGTAAGTTATGAAACGGAAAGTGGTGTGTGCGTGTGTAGTAGTTTTGTTTGCCGCCTCGAGCAGCATCATCTAGTAGGCGAGACCAAGTTACCGAATAAAAACCGGGTGGTCCTCTCCAGCAGTGATAAAAAAATAGATGTGCCGCGAGAGCGTGACGTAAATTGGGACCAATGTCAGAAAAAAAGGGAATTATCGCTTACCCAGCATCTCGGTATCCGAACCAATGCAATCCATCTGCGTTCACTACATCGAAAAGGTACGGTGCGCTGATGTATCCTGTTCAATCCTGTTCCGTGCTTTACATACACTCTCACCTCACAACACAATTGAATGTCCGGCGTGCTTGTCGGTGCAAGTTTTTTGGGGCTACCTTTGCCAAAGTAATGCGTCTCTCGGGGGCTACCGTTCACCACTGGGAGTTCCCCCAAACGCCAAACTGTCCCGGAGCAAACCGTTCACCGCTTATCAGCGCGATGTTATTTAACGAACTAATTCGGGAGCCGAAAAAAAAGCGAAACCCCAACAGGAGCGCTGCTCACTACGCTCCCACCGGTGGAGCCGATGAACGTGAAGTGAGGCGCGTGCGCGCGATATGCGCTGCGTAGTCTGAAGCCCCCAGCTCCAGAGAGGATCTACAACTGGCAATCGCACCTGCCCTATGGATTGCTACGTGCGCACAAGGCGTTTCCGATCCAAACCGAAAGGGACACGCTCAGGACGCTTGGGAAGCGGACCGGTTGGATGTGATAAAGCTTTAACGTGAGTATTGGTATTGATTGGTGTGTTGTTGGGACAATGTTTTCAACTCCCACAAGCAATGCGGTCTTAAAGCCGCTCCACACGAAGCGCAAATCCAAGCGCAACTGCGATTTTGCGAACAAAATGCTGTCAAATTCGTATGGTATGACATTACTGCCAGCCTTCGCGTTTTAGTTTGCAATCTAGTTTGCGCTTCGTCTGGAGCGGGCTTTAGGGTTTGTGTGGCGTTGACTAGTGGAAAGGTGAACGGACAAGATTTTGCGACTAGATACTTGAGAGATATATGGCTTAAGGGAACGCACTATGGGACGGATGCGTAACAAGAGTGAGTGAAAATGGATCAATTACTAAAATACTATTCCTGTAAATCAATTATGGTCTTTTAATAGTGCATTTTCAACACAAAGTTAATGGCAAAATTAATGACTTAGTTAGTGCATTATTGATTACGAATATTTTAAATTTAGCATGTGTTGTTATCAATTTTGTTTTCAAGATATCATAACTTAAATTATATGATTAGACGAACACAATTCAAAGCCCACATTTTAGCTTGATTTATGACAAAAGTGCTTAAATTATTTAGACTTTGAATGGCCATTTTCTAATTCTATTACACTCTACCACACATTTTATTTGCTTACCAAATGCTTCAGCGTCACTCATTGTGCACTTTTAAATAAGGAAGGAAACTAAAACACCAACAAAGTGACACGTTTTTAGCACATAACAGCTTAACAAAATGTTTGATTTAACTTGCAGTTCAAGATATCACTGACAGAGTTCGGTATGAAAAGGGTAATTTTACTACTATTTTACTATGTATCCTTTTATTCAGAACGTGATAGAGAAGGAACTAAACCCAGTGTTTTTCTTTTAATGTTGCTGATTGGAATCGCACCCAATCGCTCGAAGTTTACTGCTTGAACGTTGTACGCGGAATGTTGTCGAATGCAAAACAACCATTACTGTTAAATGTTTGACCAATGGTTGTTTACGCGGATTTCGAACCACCCATTACACAGTGCGCTGTGTGTTTAATTTTTTCTTTTAATAGCAAACAACTTAACCTACACTGCAAAACAGCTGTGTTTTGAGATAAGTTTCTCCAGGGTTCTAGCCCTAGTTCAAAGGTTCTAGATTTATAATTTAAGAGTATTTTTTATTTGACATTCTGTTGATTTGGATACTATTTAACGCCACAACGCTTCTTGTGGCAATGATTTATATAGAGGATGTAACCATATTGCAACGAATCAAAATAATCATCTTAAAAATCATCTAGAAATTTTATAAGTATTTTCTATTCAACGCAAACATGTTTACTTTCAATCGGTTCCAATTGTTAAAGGAAACATTGAACTTATTATTGTGAAAGAATACCTGGTGCGCCATTATTGACGGTAAAGCTTTTGGATTGCAAACACAACTCGACTTGATAAGCTAATCGCGCCCTAGTAGCCACAAGCTCAATGACCTCCGTTTTGTGTTGTTTTTTTCGCTTTTAAACTTATATTGCGATACAGTAAAATAACGTTAAGCCATTGTGTCCATCTGCACCCATGAAACAATCCTACAGTGCCAAGATGTGTTCTGAATGATTTGGCGCACACTCGCACACGGCATTAAATTAAACCGAAATAAGACGTGAGAATGATAGCAAGAAAGTGTGTGTGCGGGAGAGAGAGAGAGAAAAGTCTCGAGAAAAGGAGAGAAACACGGCAAGAGAATCAAAACAATGATTAGATTGCGGTACTATCTATCAGCTGACCAGCTCAGATGGTTGAGTGTGACGTTTGGAGGTAGCTTATCATCGTTGAGGCCACGCGTATATATGTTTGTGCCATGCATTCGGAACACTTGAAAGCAAGAGAAATAACCTTTTTTTACTGCAATCATTGCGCTATCATACCGTCCCACACAAGCGTTTCGTTGGCAGTATATTTATAGTTCGTTTGTTGTATTTTTAGTTTACAAATAACTTTTTAAAGGTAATCTTTACATCAAAAACACACACACACACTTTGCACACAAACCGAATCAATCAAAACAGCAAACAACAATCTGCCAGTGAAGCTATATCGTCTACCGATCCGCAGCCGTCCAGTAAACAAATATGGTTTACTGCAACTAGAAAAAGAAAGTTTTTGCTGTACGGTGTGGGGGTTTTGTTTGATTGCCGGTTCGATAAGCTTTGGCACAACCTTTAACACCTAGCACGAAAATAAATCACCCTGTCGATCACTATCTGTGCAACAATGTAGTACGTGTTGTTATGACAGGTTTTAGCTCCACACTTACGTTAGCTCTCTACCTCCTCGGAGAGTTTGTTAGGGGTTGTTACTTCTCAATGAATGTTTAATGTGTGATCTTAAGGTTACTTTTAAAAGAACCCCCGAAGGGAAATGAATCCGGTTGCAAAAATCCAACCACTCTTACGAGAGTGTGCCTCTTCCCGCTTTGCCGAAATATTGCGTTGTGCGTCGTGTTCTGCGGAGATTTCAATGTCAAAAGGGTAATGATCGAGATACCTGGGTGTGTGTGTGTGTTTGTGTGGATGTTATCCTCTCTCTCAGCTGAAATTTTGTACCATTTGGTGCTTCATTCAAAATGGGGAAGGTGCCACTCTTCGCACGCACCTTCCCTTTCCCCTCCCCCCCGTTTCCCCTCTCACCATTCCTCTCCTGGTTCCAAAAATAGTTCCACGATGCTGAACGAAACCTGTACCATACCGCCGTACAGGGTATGGTAGAGGCTCCAACCTTCCTGGTAGTAACAGCACCGTATTCGATCATTCGCGGATGATGCTGTGGAGCGTTTTTTGTTCTTCGTTGTTGCATAAACGAGATTTCGAAGTTTTCGACCTTAGGAGAACTCGCCAAGTTCGCGATTTATTTGGGCAGAAAGGGTACCAGCTAGAAGTGCGATCGATTCAAACATTTATTGGTTTATTTAGCGTACACTTAAGAAGGTTTCTTCGTCTCAAGTTTTGTGTGTGATTTTTGTGATGCGAAAAGGCTAACTTGAAACTCAAGATTAACGCACTACTTGCTACCTCTGAGGGGGGCAGTGATCTTCAGCATCTCTTTCCTTCCAGAATGTGGATGATCATCGTTCACAACTCTTAGATCGTAATGTCTTTTCTAAGGAAAGAAGGAAAATATATCTCTCGTTTTAGGAGAACCGAGAGATTATGCCTTAACGCATAATGTAATTCCGAAGACTTGTCGAAGGGTTCGTCGCTTAAATGATCCCGTACGCACAAGTCTTTCGTTTCTCTCTTGCGTTTCGCAGCTATTCTTCTTACCGCTTTTTATGGGTGCTGTAACTGGTGAGTGAAGGTTAGCCGAGGATGAAGGTGTTCTTAGATGTAGAAATAAAACCAGTACTAGCTGTTTACGGGCTGTAACAAATAGCTGAGAGATTTTATAGCACGATTGATTGATTGATTGAATTGCGATAATTATGGAGAGGCACAAACCGTTCCCGTGCTAAAGATTTGTTTGGGACTTTATAAGGAAAGCGTTGTAAAACTGCAATTGCGTACGAGTACAGCGTAATTGTCTTTACCTTCGTACCAGTCTCGTCCTTATTTCATTTTATTACCACGCCAATAAGAAGTTCGCTATTTCTTGGCTTCTTAATGAATATTAAGAAAGCAGATTTGTTCGATTTAACCTTCCTGGAGACTCTATTTTCTCTCCATCACCAATAAATCTTAACAGATATTCTTCGTTTACAGCACGGCTCAATATAAAACCCGAACACCGTTTCAAAAACTTCCAATTAAAGGCCAGACACTTCCCAACGGAAAACTGGTTTGCATCCTGCCCCTTTGCGATCAGCAATGATGATCCTGCCGATCTCGAACCAATCCTAGCATCTAATTAAAAGGCTCCTGGTGTTAGAGGTTTCCCCCTTCGATTGCCTTCCTTTTGTGGCCGAGCCCAGAAGCCGACCGGCCGCACAATGCTGTTAAAAGCATCACGATGAGTTAGATTCCACGATACCTTTCGATCTTGACCTTCTACTGGTTTGGGTCTGGCTTATATGTTTGTGCCATGCATTCGGAACACTTGAAAGCAAGAGAAATAACCTTTTTTTACTGCAATCATTGCGCTATCATACCGTCCCACACAAGCGTTTCGTTGGCAGTATATTTATAGTTCGTTTGTTGTATTTTTAGTTTACAAATAACTTTTTAAAGGTAATCTTTACATCAAAAACACACACACATACTTTGCGCACAAACCGAATCAATCAAAACAGCAAACAACAATCTGCCAGTGAAGCTATATCGTCTACCGATCCGCAGCCATCCAGTAAACAAATATGGTTTACTGCAACTAGAAAAAGAAAGTTTTTACTGCACGGTGTGGGGTTTTGTTTGATTGCCGGTTCGATAAGCTTTGGCACAACCTTTAACACCTAGCACGAAAACAAATCACCCTGTCGATCACTATCTGTGCAACAATGTAGTACGTGTTGTTATGACAGGTTTTAGCTCCACACTTACGTTAGATCTCTACCTCCTCGGAGAGTTTGTTAGGGGTTGTTACTTCTCAATGAATGTTTAATGTGTGATCTTAAGGTTACTTTTAAAAGAACCCCCGAAGGGAAATGAATCCGGTTGCAAAAATCCAACCACTCTTACGAGAGTGTGCCTCTTCCCGCTTTGCCGAAATATTGCGTTGTGCGTCGTGTTCTGCGGAGATTTCAATGTCAAAAGGGTAATGATCGAGATACCTGGGTGTGTGTGTGTGTTTGTGTGGATGTTATCCTCTCTCTCAGCTGAAATTTTGTACCATTTGGTGCTTCATTCAAAATGGGGAAGGTGCCACTCTTCGCACGCACCTTCCCTTTCCCCTCCCCCCCGTTTCCCCTCTCACCATTCCTCTCCTGGTTCCAAAAATAGTTCCACGATGCTGAACGAAACCTGTACCATACCGCCGTACAGGGTATGGTAGAGGCTCCAACCTTCCTGGTAGTAACAGCACCGTATTCGATCATTCGCGGATGATGCTGTGGAGCGTTTTTTGTTCTTCGTTGTTGCATAAACGAGATTTCGAAGTTTTCGACCTTAGGAGAACTCGCCAAGACTCGCCAGGTCCCAGCTAGAAGTGCGATCGATTCAAACATTTATTGGTTTATTTAGCTTACACTTAAGAAGGTTTCTTCGTCTCAAGTTTTGTGTGTGATTTTTGTGATGCGAAAAGGCTAACTTGAAACTCAAGATTAACGCACTACTTGCTACCTCTGAGGGGGGCAGTGATCTTCAGCATCTCTTTCCTTCCAGAATTTTTGTACCATTTGGTGCTTCATTCAAAATGGGGAAGGTGCCACTCTTCGCACGCACCTTCCCTTTCCCCTCCCCCCCGTTTCCCCTCTCACCATTCCTCTCCTGGTTCCAAAAATAGTTCCACGATGCTGAACGAAACCTGTACCATACCGCCGTACAGGGTATGGTAGAGGCTCCAACCTTCCTGGTAGTAACAGCACCGTATTCGATCATTCGCGGATGATGCTGTGGAGCGTTTTTTGTTCTTCGTTGTTGCATAAACGAGATTTCGAAGTTTTCGACCTTAGGAGAACTCGCCAAGTTCGCGATTTATTTGGGCAGAAAGGGTACCAGCTAGAAGTGCGATCGATTCAAACATTTATTGGTTTATTTAGCGTACACTTAAGAAGGTTTCTTCGTCTCAAGTTTTGTGTGTGATTTTTGTGATGCGAAAAGGCTAACTTGAAACTCAAGATTAACGCACTACTTGCTACCTCTGAGGGGGGCAGTGATCTTCAGCATCTCTTTCCTTCCAGAATATGGATGATCATCGTCCACAATTCTTAGATCGTAATGTCTTTTCTAAGGAAAGAAGGAAAATATATCTCTCGTTTTAGGAGAACCGAGAGATTATGCCTTAACGCATAATGTAATTCCGAAGACTTGTCGAAGGGTTCGTCGCTTAAATGATCCCGTACGCACAAGTCTTTCGTTTCTCTCTTGCGTTTCGCAGCTATTCTTCTTACCGCTTTTTATGGGTGCTGTAACTGGTGAGTGAAGGTTAGCCGAGGATGAAGGTGTTCTTAGATGTAGAAATAAAACCAGTACTAGCTGTTTACGGGCTGTAACAAATAGCTGAGAGATTTTATAGCACGATTGATTGATTGATTGAATTGCGATAATTATGGAGAGGCACAAACCGTTCCCGTGCTAAAGATTTGTTTGGGACTTTATAAGGAAAGCGTTGTAAAACTGCAATTGCGTACGAGTACAGCGTAATTGTCTTTACCTTCGTACCAGTCTCGTCCTTATTTCATTTTATTACCACGCCAATAAGAAGTTCGCTATTTCTTGGCTTCTTAATGAATATTAAGAAAGCAGATTTGTTCGATTTAACCTTCCTGGAGACTCTATTTTCTCTCCATCACCAATAAATCTTAACAGATATTCTTCGTTTACAGCACGGCTCAATATAAAACCCGAACACCGTTTCAAAAACTTCCAATTAAAGGCCAGACACTTCCCAACGGAAAACTGGTTTGCATCCTGCCCCTTTGCGATCAGCAATGATGATCCTGCCGATCTCGAACCAATCCTAGCATCTAATTAAAAGGCTCCTGGTGTTAGAGGTTTCCCCCTTCGATTGCCTTCCTTTTGTGGCCGAGCCCAGAAGCCGACCGGCCGCACAATGCTGTTAAAAGCATCACGATGAGTTAGATTCCACGATACCTTTCGATCTTGACCTTCTACTGGTTTGGGTCTGGCTGTGGTAGGCCGAACACACAAGCAGGTCCCGAACGCGGAAACGCGCTGTCGATATCATCCGGTAGCTCGTTCCGATCGAAATCGAAAGGGAACGAATGAGATCGCGTCTGGAAAGTGTGTGAATGTGTCTGGGCCGAAAGTAAGTTTAACGCTGATGGCCGCCGGCGGGAAATGCGGGCGTAAGGGGAAGCTGCCGGGAAGGTGCCAAAAAGAACAGGGTCGTGTGTGAATGTGTGTATGTGTGTGATGATCAAGCTTGTGTATGGTCGGTAGGCTAGCGTCCGGCGTACAACTGGTGCGGCAACTATAATTTGACTGTTCAGACCGCGGAAGCGTAACTCTCGTTTTCTAACGAACGCGGTCGCAATACAGGAAGACCGACAGACCGTCCTGTCTGGCTGGCTGGCCGGCTGGCTGATTGAGATAGCTGTGCCCGTCTGAAGGAGTGGGGGCTCACTGCTCACCACTCACTCTTACCGACTAGCGCACCGGACGAGATCGAAAGTTTTGCAGAGCCGCGGTAGTGTCGAGCCCCGGGGAACTCTCACCCAAAACCGGTGCCCAAACCCGCTGCCTTCTCTTTCTCTTTTGCCTCCCCCTCCCCCCTTTCGCTATCCTCCCCGTCTCCATCACGTGGTCGTGGCTTCATTTCCATTTCAAGCGCTAGATTGACCGATTTTTTCGGTCGACCCGCTGCTAAGGTACGGTGGTTGGTAGACGCGCACAGCGTGGACGGAAGGCATAAAACTGTGTCAAAAACGAGACGCGCCTGCCACCCTCTCAGACGATCGGGGCACGTGTGTGTGTGTGTGTGTGTGCTATAGTGCGTAGGTTTTTTCGGATAAAAGTATGCTTCAGTCCCGATGGAAAGGGATAGAAGTACGGACTTTTTTTTTATTATGCTAAAAATACTGGTTTTCGCTATTTAGCTGTCTGGCTTATTGGCAATTTGTGATGGGCATTGGAAAAAAACGGGAGAGAATTTAAATCGGGATGCAGGGCTTTTGATGGTACCGTTTATCTAAGCCTACATTGTAATGACACAAGTTTTGCTAACAACATTGAATATTGGTACTGTTAAAAAAAACTCTTCGATATTTACGATCAAATTTATTCATAATTTGAATAAAATTTAATCTTGACACAGAAAGAAAAAAATACACGGTTTTTGATAAGTTAACTTGAAAGTGTCATACACTTCACTGTCAAGATTCGAGTTAACAGAGTCCCTTAGAGAACACTATGTTAAAATCTGTTATGGTGTCCTTCTACTATTAATTCATCCTAGCAGAGTTCATTTCAAGCATTCATTCATATATCAATGTTCATTCTACTTACTGCTTTCCGGAATATGCTTTGTCATGTATATTTAATTCTATTAAGTGCAATTTATTGGTCAAGAAAGTAATTTTGCTGCAATTTTTGTTTAAAATATTTTTCAATTGTTCCATTGACCTGGTCGAGTCAAACATTAATTAGGGACGTTTAATAAAATTAATAAACAATATTGTTTATATAAAAAAATTGAGCTCACAAAGTGTAGTTTGTTATTATTTAGCAAATTTTTTTTAAATTTCTTAAAGTTTAGCATATTTATTTAAAAAACTCTTGAATTTTTAATACAACAAAATTTTGTCTAAAAGCAAGTAATTAAAATAAAATGCAAGACAGATTTACTGGCAATGAAAGTTTAGCTCCAGAAATGACTGATAATTTGGCATTTTATTTTTATGGTGGAATGCTCTTTTTCGTCCTGACCAGAATTAAGGATCATTGCAGAAACACTAACGTTTTTAGATGTCTGAAATGATACGGTTCGTGCGAAACGCTTCACGCAAGCGTTTAAAGCGTGACTGAAGGAAGCGTGCCATAAAGGTATGGTACAACAGATGAAAGATGAAACACTTGACGACTTTGACTCGACGGTTCGAGGCAGTCTAACATAATCTAGAAATGATTCGGACATTGCTAGTCCATCTAACAAATCCTATAACTTTAATAAAGTTTAAGGGTATTATAAAAATAAAAAAACTACTCTCACAAGAATTCCTGTGAAGAGCCTGTGAATTAACTAATTAATCGTTACCATATTCATCACACTTTCAAAAACACTTTACTGGGTACCCTGTACCCATCGGAGATGCATTCTCCGATTTGCAACCTTTGCCTCGTTAAATCGGCCATACATCAAGCCACAAAACCCCACACAAATCGTGGTCTCTCGCGTACCGTGGAATCCGGTTGTGCTGCTACGGACACTTTCAGAGAAAGGTTCACTGCATCGTACATCGCTAGCTCCACGATGGCATTAGCATTAGAGGTCCCGCCGTGTGTGCACAGGCTCGTGCACGGCTAAAGAAATGCGATGCCGCGATTTAACGTAACGGAAGCGTCGCAAGCTCGCTCGCTTACTAGCATCGCACGCTCTCTTTCTCTCTCACTCCCTGGATGTCTCTGGATTGACAATGTATCGTACAAGTAATCGTTCCTGCAGCAGTATTAGAAATTTCCCTTTCACATAAATCCTACATCCAAACGGACGCTTCGTAACGAGACCCGGCCAATGTTGGGGAATGGATCGTTGAATGTAGTTTTTCCTTTCATCGTACGACGAAGCAGCGGCAGTTTTCCGAATAGAACGTGCTCACACTACAAACGGGTTTTTCTCGTTCGATAGCCACCAGGGGTCTTCGTTATCAAATGGCAAACCGCTTCTCCAGTCGGCAAAGTTTCGCGCCGTGCAGCATAATCGATTGAAGTGCCAGGCACGCGACTGTTGCACCGTATCGTATCGATCAACCACCAATCGATCGATCGAGTGAAAGCCCTCCTCACTGTCCCCCCTACGTAGCACATTCCTAATCCTCCAGAGATCGGATGGCATAGGACGCTTTTGGGCAAAGGGAAACTCGGCGCACGCGTTTTCACTATCATTCACTCCATCTGGGCAATACGTCAATTACGGTACCATTCATTGATGCTCGCTGCAATGGTATTTGCGGTACGCGTGTCCCTCCGAGGGATCACGGGATGTTGATTGACAGAGAACGGGGGTGCGGAAGAGAGTGAAGAAAATTGAGGCGGGAAAAGCTTTCTCAAGCATTGTCCGCCGGAAACTCGGGATCGATTGATTGGTGACTCATTAAATTGTTTCACCAGAGCCGTAGAGGACGATGGGAAGGTGTGGGACAGGTGCGGCTCGAGTGGCTTGCAGAAAAATGCTCACACACCGCACACAGGTTTTCCGCATTTCCTCCCATAAACGGAAAAATCGCTGTGTGCTGTCGCTTAAACTTGCTTGTTAGCTTTATCATGAATATTTTGCTGTTACATCACACCACCTCGCTTACACTGGGCACCGTCGCAGCGGACGAGCGAAAGGAAACGACGCATTTCGATGGGTTGATCGTTTGTGGATACGTTAATACACTGGTAGACACTGTAATTGGGACCTCGTGATTCAATCAATATTAATAATCAGATGAATCTTTGGTCAGGAAATCTTTGCTAAACCTAATTATTCTTATGACATACTCAGGTACACTCAAAATATAGACAAGCTTACTGATTTGTTGTTTTTAAACACAAATGTCCATCCAAATTAAACGTCGACAATTGATTTGAAGAAGCTGTGATCATTTGAGGAACAGAAGATAAGAACATACTCTTGAGAGCTTGGACCTGATAACTTGAGTTCTAAGATAGACTTTTTTTAAGAGTTAAGATTTTTAAGCAGACATGCCAAACATACCTTGACAGTTGATTTGTTCCCAATTTCTGATACTACAAGCGCGTATAAGATTGAACATAAAATAGAAAATCTTCAAGATTTAATACAACTTCAAGAAACAAGATCCAGACTTTCCTGACGTTTAAGTTTATATATTTTATGCAACGCCTTTGTAAATTTGAGACAAGTTCAATCCATACGGTGTTAACCAGTGCCCTAGGCATCCACAGAACGTCTCTATTTGTTGGTTGTTTGGTCACACTGCGATAAATTCTCTGGTAAATGATTTGTACATGTTAACTGATGGCTACTGAACTATATTTAATCTCTGGTCTATGCTCATTAGTGGCTAATGGGCTATTGATGCTTTGAAAGTCAACATTGTCCAAGCCATTAACGAGATTAAACTCGTCAGAGCCAAGGAAAGTTGAACCTAAAATGCACACCATCAAGGCAACTACACATTGTCTCACATACATACTCATTTATTAAACTTTTCAGAAGAAAAACGCCTATTTGATATCTCTGTTCTTTAAATTATACTGCTTCTTTCTTGGCCTGCTCTTATTATACTACACTGGGCGAAATTAGACCACAAAGTATTTTAACCATGCGTTCAGAGAACCATACGCAACAAATGAAAGACTATTGGAGCTTATAGAAAATACCTTTCCGAATGTAAGCGTATCATCGTCAATAAAGAAGACTCCGTAAAGACTTCAGTAGGGATCATAATTGTTTTGGATACATTGATATTCAAAAGATGCTGAAAGTTCTCATCATTATTTTAAAGACTTTTGTAGGCCCGTTTGGAAATGTTTGGTCCAATACTGTATAAAGAAACTATACGACATCCAGTATGGTACAGCTAAAGAACAAACGCATTGTAAAACATCCTCCTTACTCCCCATCAACGTCTCGGAATGTTCTTCCCCGGTAAGTGAATTTATTGCGTCGCCAACAGGAACGCAAACAAGCATAGAACCTTTGCAACAACAAAAAATCCTCTAATAGGCGTGTGCAAGTGGGCAACATAATGGAAACAACCAGGAACCACTTACAACTGTGGCTGGGCATGGGTGGCGATTGGTGAGAAGGCCTGTCCCGTCCGAGGCCAACAAATCAACCCAACAACATGAAGGTCGAATCGACCGAGGGATTCAAGGTACCGAAGGCACCAAAGAAATTCCTGGTTCGCACCTTCCCTCCAGGGCGCAGTGCATGGCAAAGACAATTGTTCCTTATTACTATCATCATCGTCATCATTATGCTTCATTACCCGCGTCCATGGAAGGTTTTGTTTTGGAATGGGTGAGTGTTTTATTTTCTGCCCCGCTTCAAGACGATACTTTTCCTCCATGTTCTAGATGTGTTTGTGTGTTTGCCCGTTCTTCAGCACTCCTTGTACTGACCTTCGAAATCGGACAGCCACTAGTGCACATGCAACAGATTTGTATACGATGGCCTGTTTTTGTTTTTTGTTTTTGCCGCCAGTCTTTTTTGTGAAGAAAAACAACTTATTTATGCCAGTAGCACTTTCCTGTGACAGTGAAGCATTCTTACCTAAATAAATTAATCGCAAGCAAAACAAAAGGAAAAACATTTAGGGCACAAAGTTCAGCTTCACGCGATCGTCCGCCGTACGTCCGCCGCGACCGTTTAAGAATTGTTTTATTGAATGAATTGAGCAAAGTTTTTCTGCATACCCAAGCACCAAAAACCACATAATACGAGAACGGAAGTAGCCTCTTTTTTCGATCAAGTCTAACATAGGAAGTGAGTGACGTTTCGTATCAAACAAAAACGCTCATTTTTTGCTGTCATTCGTTACTATGTGTGGCCTTTAGAAGTTTGCCAAAAATTCGTACACACCATTTCTGCTCGCGTTGACAGTTTGTGACGTCAATGTTAATATGATACCGATTGGAGTAGAAAAATGGCGAACGCAGCAGGTTGATCGATCAATTGATTGATACGAATGAGGAAGCTTAAAATTTACTACCACGATCAAGCTGGTCGTTTTTGAGGTATAATATTACTTTAAATAAAAAAAAATACTTTGCTGCAGTCATCGATTGTGAAACGAAAAGAAGAAAATTGGACTTATTCTTCACATGACATCGTCACTGATAAATTGCAACGACAAACAAAAAACTCTAATAATTCAATCTTACTTTGCAAACGTCCTTCTTACTGGTAGCGGAAGGAATTTCCTATCGTATGAAAATCCGGGACCTTGGACACGAAAAGCCAGCAATGTGCTAACGCATCGCACTTGAACGCTGCTGCTGACACTGCTGACGTACGTGATTGATTCACGCTCATTTAGCTCACCCTAGTTCTGGTACCTTTTTTTTGGGGGGGAAGTAATGCATTTCATAAATTTGATAACACATGATATCGCTTGTGGCTTGACTATAAAAAACCCTCCATTGGTGTCCAGTATCAAAACAAAGCGATTGGTGTCAACGTAGTCACGAGGTAACGACATTCGCACATTGCACCGACTCGTGTACCACATTCGCGCTGCGTACTGTAGCATTTAATTCGCCGATAAGAAGCGTACCACTTGGTGCCGAATCTAACTACCTCACTGACCGTGAGTTTTCAAACTTTTTAGTACGAAGCAGTACTTGCATGTTGCACTATTGCTCCTACCAATTAGAAGACGGCAACCGTTCGAACCACAAACTCAACTGTATCTCGCAGCGAGCCAATGGGTTTGTTGACCAATTTTTCATCGAACCGATCGAACGGTGTTGACCGTGACTACGGGTGGACTACGGCAGGCGTACACGGCAGAGTGGGCCCGCTGCAGAAGTTGTTGATATTGAATCTAAAATTCTAATTGCATCCAGTCGCAAACGGTAATCATAACTGCAGGTGAAACGGGATGATGGCGATGACGATGGGTGGGGGAGTGCAAAGAAGCAGGTGAAGGACCCATGTCCAAAAACCGGTCCAAAGCATGGAAGAGTGCTTCTTGGCTTGTTTCGGTTAAGATTTTGCAAAACCGTAATCGTGATGATGACGGAGAACTAACGTGCTGACTTTCGTAGAATAATACATCGATCGTTAGATGGGATGGACATTTTAATATTTGCTAATGCTGAACTGACTAGTGTGAGTAGTTGTGAGTTACTGCTTATTCTCTTTTGTCTGTATATGATTACAAATAGCTTATTTCAAGGTTCACCCTAAAGATCTTTCAAAATTGTCCATCATTTGCTGTATGTATTTTTACGTCTCAAATTTAATTTATCACAAACTATGCTAAACAACTTATAAAAAATAACTATCTTACCGCATCTAACATTGTGCCTAAAAATTCCAACAACTACAATATTCTAGCTTAAGTTCTGATGCTGGAATGACTGCAAAATTGTGCGTATAAAATTATATCGTTTGTAGCATTACACAGTTCCCAGAAATCTGTTAGAGGTCTTTCACTCAGCTGTACTGGGATCAAATCCCACCCGGAATGTTCCCTCGAAGCATTCACGATTAGATCTATTATTTCGTAATGTCAAATAAGTCCTGTTTTGTGCCAAAGTCCCTTTAAAATACCTCTAGTATCCTGACTTTTAAATATACTTCAGTAACATGACTCTGTTTATTTCTTATTCTACTCAATTTAGTATGAACAAACTCAACGTATATTTTCCCTTAGAATTGATGCGGTGTTGAATAACTATTTTACCCAGTTCTTAGCATGTTTTTCAAATATTTTCCCCTTTTTTTGATTTTTACATCGAAGACAAGCCAATAATTTGTACGGGAATACCTTCTGGTTGTGATTCAATACCGGTCCGATGATGAAACAGATAATAAGGCAATGAAGATCTTGGTTATCATGTAGAGATTTCTGTCATTACTTCTTCTTCTTCTTCTTTTGATGTTTTATAGCTAAAACACTCCTTACTCTCCATAAAAACTGACGGATAAAACTAGAGGTATGTAGAGGTATCTCAACGCTTCTGGGTGAACTAACCTGTTTCGGTTTAACAACTGTAACTGCTTGATTGTTTGACAGAATACATTGATTTTTAAGATAAAGTCATAAACACATATGACTCTGGATAGCCAAAGTCGAAATAGAATAAGTAAGGCTCTAGTAAGAGTGAGGGTATGGGAATTTGAACAAGAGTCTGAATAAACGCTGGAGAATAAATCATTTCTCTGTAAAAGAAGAATCTGAAGTCATCGTTGACCGCACCATGCATGCAAACAAGCAAAAACCACCTTATGAGCCCTCTGAACCACTTCTAAAAAGATGGTTTCAATAGATTTTATATAGAAGCTGTCAAAACCCTGTTTTTCAGTAGTTTTGTAGAGAGCTCGTTAGCAGATTATAGCTTGTGTGGCATGGTTTTGGTTTTGGGTCTCTTGAAAAATTGAAGAACAGAAATCAAAGATAATAATACCGATATAGAAATCAACAGATTAATCGATCACATCAGATTAAGAACTTAAAATATTTAGTAGTTTTAAAGTGGCTTCAAAAGACTCATATCTTTTAAACAAAAGGCCATAGGATTTATGTTTTTTTACAAAATATGAAATCATGGCTAGAGCCGGTCTGTACAACTCTCAACAGTACGCGCGACCCATGCAGAAAGCAGAAATAGTTGATGATGTAACTGTCCAACCACTTATTGGTGTTAATGAAAGAACCAGATTTCTACTCGCAACCAGCAAACGAATCTTCATCGTACGAAGCGTTCTATTAGCGCTAGAACCTGAAATGGGACAGCCGAAGGTGTACGACTTCTTGACGTAAGCGCCAGCCAGCGCCAGTCAACAGTCAGCTCTCGAGTTCTAAACACTGCAACAAATCCACCTTCAAGATGCTCCACCCTGTCTTCGATAAGGCAGCCCAATGATACTTTTTTCCATTCCTTCTTGTTTGATTTCCAGGGTGCAGAATATGCAAGTGTGTGTGTGTGTGTGTGTGGAAATGGAAAGGACGTTTGTCGTTGCGGACTGCAGACTTCTTTCGCTTGGCGACAAGTGTTTAATTAACGCGAGGGCAATTTAATCGGCCCATCAGGGTTAAGTGTTCCCAACTCGTGGAGGTCTCTCCCGTTGGAGGTCGGGATCTGCGATTCGGAGCTGTTGCGATCCTGGTGGAAATGCTTACGAAATGGAGTACGGCATTGTAATAAGCGCCGTGGAATGGAAAACGATGCAAAGCAAAAAAGTAAAAAACACCGTCGTTGTGCAGAATATTGTGCAATGCACGAGCCAGAAGCAGGAGTCCAAGGCATTCCAATCATCCCGTCAGTGGAAGTCAATTGCTGATAATGGTAGACTCGACGAGCCAGTCCGAACAGAGATTGCAGTGGGAATGGAGTAAGATTCTAACGTGCAACGTGTGCCAATCGTTCTGCTAATTATCGGGCAGAACATGTTGGACAAACCGAGCTCGAGCCTCGTTGGCAAACAAATGCGCCGGCACCACCGTTTTAAAGAGCTTGCTTGTGCAACTAATCGAACCCTGTAGCACCGTTTATCAAGTTCAGGTCGGCGCACTTAAGCGTGCCAAGATCAAACTGCCACCAGTCATATAGTCCTACCCGATTTCGATTAATTATAAAACCATGTCACCATGTGGTTCTCGCTTAACAGTGACACTGAAAGTTCACCCATTGCTAGGATAGCTCGGCAACAAGTGGGCGGGTGAGCGTGATCCGCGATCCGGGAGTCACACCACCAAATGATTTGACAGTGGCCATTGGGATCAATGAATCCGACATAAACCCACTTTTCAATTGGGGTCCCACCATCATCATCTGCCCCAGTTGACTAAATTGATCGCGCCGGACGGGGCTCACAATTTTCTTACATCTTCAGCCTCACTTTGAAGACACCGTACGTGTGCCGTATAGTTTGCTGTCTGTGTGCATAACACCACCGCGTGTCACCGTGATTTATCTCAATCACGAAGTGCAACCGCAACCGGCCGGCCTGCTGCGCAAACTATCTCCACAACCGAGCGGGACCGGTCAAGAAATGAGGATAGTTTGTATGCAATATAGCAACATGTCACACGCGACACGCGGCTGCCTGGCTGACATACTTTCACTTTCCTTTGGCCGTCGGATGCGGGCGCCCATGGGTGGAAGCATGCCCAGAGCTGTATGTGCAGCAGCATCTCGTTTTGTTGTTGAAGATGAAATTGAATAGCAAGACACGGCCGAGACAGCTTGGGAACTGGGCCGGGAGGATTTCTTCGGCAATTGTGTTGAACGGTTCCCTGTGCGAAAACATAGAAGAGGGAAAAAAAACCCGCCACAACGCGTTTTGGGACCCATTGATTTAATGCAATCGGTGTAAATTGATGTCAAGAGCTCACGACGCTTGTGCTCCGGGACGCTGTGTGGTGGACATCGACCTGGTCGAGATTCGTTTTTTTTTGGGTGCTGTGTTAGAGGCACATAATCAAAACACGGAAGTATCGTTCAATTACTATCCTATTAACAGTGCCGGTTCGACGACATCTGGACAAGAGCGTGCTGAGTGAGGAAATCTACCGGTCTTCGTTGCCCTGTGTATGATAGTGTGGATAGTATATAGTGGTGAATGTGTCGGTTCGTGTTCTGGGCTCTCCTTGACGAAAGGGCTTCCGCCTGTGGGATTAATTGGGAAGATCATGAATGATTGAAACGGATCAATGGTGTTAATTGATGTCAATTTTCCTACAGGACGATACAGTGCTGCATTCGTACGTGGATGCTTGCCGAGGAGCCCATCACAACATTCCCGGTTATTAGATTTGATTGCCATCAATTAGCTTTCGGCAAAGGGAGTTGCTGATTCCTTATCCTATTGTGCTGTGTTTGCCAATTGTCCTTTGATCTTAGATGGGTGCGATGTAAAATGTTCAAATTCTAGCTTTTAATCATTCTAGAATGCTTCATAGTTTAAAAATGGCAATCGAAGGATCAAATTAATAGTAGCTACCGGAGTTTACAAACAACTGAATTACCTGTGCCGAAATTGTACTTTCAAAGAGTAAATGCCTGCCTGGCGATGCCTTTGTCCGGAAGTTATGAGCATCCACATAGTTTTTTCTACACCTCGAAGGTCAACTTGGGACTATTAAATATAGCTGAGACATAGCACCTCGGTTGAGTTCAGTTGAGGAAACCATCTTATCTTATTATAGTGAAAGATAAACAATATAACAATATAATTATAGTAGTAGCAATATTTTAGTAATGTAAGCTTAACAGACACATACTCCGATGCGTTGCTCATGTCATGTCATGTCAACAGCTCCTGATGACATCAGCGATAAAGACAGATAACCGATCATATCATAGTCTAAAGACTCTTGATCCCACAGTACTTAACTTAAGAGCTCCGAAATTGAAAATTTTGGTTGAAAAGCATCAACATATTTTGCTGCTCATTGTAATTTGTTGTTCCGATGCGTACTCTAACAGCGTATGAGCACTCAAAAATGTGCTGGTTTAAGTGACAACTTCATGAATTGCGGCAATAAAAGCAAATGACAACAATCTAAATCAGTGATGTCAAACTCATGTTGACGCGTAGGTCGCACAGAAAGAAGATAAAATGTAAAGGTATCTTTAAAGTTGTATATATGAGACTGTATATATGTAAACTAGATGATGATTAAAAACCTCAGCCTTGCTAGGTGCTTGAATGCATCCAAGAGGTCAAACTTTCCATGATTCTGGTGAATAAATCGAATCAATTCCCGTTAATAGCTTTCAGCGCATCAGTAGTTTGAGGCTATTTATCATAGACAAGGATCTAAACATGCTTTCCCATAGGAAAAAGGTCCAACAGAGTTTAACAACACTATCTAAGTGATAGATTGAATTCGTCTCTTTGTGACTAGAGTCTCTACCGTACCATAGTTTTAGCATTCAAAAACTTGATGTTTTATACAAATCGAGTTCTTACGTACGATGTGGAATCGGAATTCTTGGCAGATCTTGGACACGACCAGTAAGCTCGAATTTGTTCGTCATATCGTAAAGAATTCTGTACTTCAGGACTACCAGGACTTCTTGCAAGGATTGAATAGACAAATTGCTCCAAGTGTTGTTTTTTTTTCAATTAATAAAATATTGGCATGAGCTGTTGAACAATATAAATCTTCATGCTAAAAATCTAACATACTAGCAATATGCCACTAGCTCATTCAACAACAAGGACAAAATTAACTGTTAAATTAAGAGTTATAACAAGCTTACTAAACAATCAACACGAAAGTTCTTAGTAAACGGCATAGTCTTAACAAATATCCGGAACAGAGGTATTTTTACCCTTCCGATATCTATTGCTGCCGAAGGTCATTCACCTTCTGACGCCTTCTGAACTCCTCAAAGCTCCTCGAGAATATTCATTTTGCAACAATACAAACAACTTACCACACACTCTGCATGGGATTCCCGGCAAGAGTCTTCACGGCTTAAGCCATCGTAACGCTCGGTTGTGAACCATCAGAAAATGTTTGTTCTGTATCTCCCCAATGCATCCGGGTTGCCTGGTGCTCCAAACACCCCAACATCCGCTACAAACCTTCCCAAAATTCTGGAACTCATCCCACCTATCCCCCCATATTGTTTGTTGTTGTTGCGCGTTTTTTTTTGTTTGCTGTTCTTTCCAATGACGCAAAAGGGTCATTTGCCTTAGCGCGTTGAGCGCGAAATCGTCGGTTGCCGGTATGCCAGTTTTCGGGACGCCCAAAACAACCGAGGCGTATCATCAAAACATCAAAATCGGTGGGAGAATCATCACGCGCCCAGAGGGTGATTGTTTGTCCTGGTGCGAAGCGTACGTGAAGGGGTGAGTTCTTGGAGTGAGAGAGCAAGCAGGGCACAACAACAACATTCAACCCAAAAAACAACAACGTAACAACCACAAATTAGTACTGGTAGATTGGTAAAGAGAGAAGAAACGCAAACACGAACACACACGCACAACATTCTTCGATGGCGTGACGGCACGATCGTCTCCAAGTCCACAGGCCACAGAACCTTTTCTTTGCGGACGCGATTTGGTTTTGTTTTTGTGCGGCCGTTTTGTTTCATTTTCGGACACCGGGTTTGCCGTTTATTCACCTGCACTGACCTACGCCACGCGGAAGGCCTCCTCCACCTGCTTGCTTCTACACCGTCTCTTCCGCTTCATGGCACACGATGGGAGCAAATTATCGCCAAACGCCCCAATATCCATGCTGGGGCCGTGTGGTGTGGTTTTGGGTTCTATTGCCTCTATATCCAAACTTCTGGAAAGCAAGAGATGATCCAACTTTAAATCGAGAGACCGAGAGAGAGAGAGAG
>KZ061827.1:115268-194290 GCA_002091835.1 Anopheles maculatus
TAAAATGACCACGTAAACTTTACGATTTATACCACCTGTTGTGATAACTTATCATAAGACTATTTTTATCGTGATCATGTTTTAATGTGATGTATATACGTGATCTTGCCTGGAACTTGGTGCGGTTTTTTTAAATTAAAAATTAAACCTCAATATCTCAACACTGGCTAATCAAGACATCCCAACAATAGAATCACGTTAATTAAAAATTAGAATACGAAGAGCATTCTTCCCTTCAAATGAAGCGAACAAAGGAACTAAGCATAGCAAACGAGCAGGACACAAAATGTACCCCACATATAAACCTGCAACGGTCAATGTAACGGTATTCGGCCGAACCGTTTCCGAATATTGAACCCCAGCCCCAAAAGTTCTAGAGCAGCGAGCGAACAGCATCGTCCAAGCATGTCCGAAACAAAACAAAAAATCAAATCATGGCCAAGTTGGATGCGCTATCCAACAATCAACGGATCGATTAATTGTGCTCACTTGTGTCTCGGCGCGTGCCAGAGACCTACTGCGCCGACTGCTGTCGCCATTGATCAAGTGGAATTTAATCGACAACAGCCGGGCGCATTTCGGACTCCCGGATTCGAGACGTTTCAAAAAGTCAGCCGTCAGGTCATCGCCATCCCTTCGGCGGGATCGTCGGAATTGGTACGAGAGCGGGAGAGAAAAAAACCAACCCCAAACAAAACAAAGCCAGCGTATTAAGTAACGAACCATTCCGAGAGCATCACGGTGCTGCTGCAACATACGGCGCAATTTATGAGGCGTGATCATGAACTTCACCTCGACAGCGGCCGTAACAGAACCGTCGCGGTCAGCCTACGATGCCGATCGAAATACCACCAATATGCTATCGCCGCGAATCACCCTTGCCGATCACCCCGATTCCGTCCCATTCCGGGTTTCGGTAGTTCCCGGGTACCGGTGGCATCGAGAGTAAAAGCACGTACGCTTCTTCGAGCTTGTGTGCTGTTGGTGACAATGCGTGAAAACACGGTTGGGAAACACGGCAACGAGCGGGATTGGGTGGATGGTTTTGTTTTTTTGGACAGGGAGTTCATTCACCTCATGCTAGGAGATTCGGCGACTGGGAGTCAGCACCACCCGGAGTGGACGGGTTATTTGTCTGTGTGTGTGTCTGGAGCGTGTGGGCCTTATCTGGGTGTTGTGATGTTGCCAGTTACCATCGGCGCAAGCTTTTGTGGTTCGTCCGACATGGCGATAGCGGACAAGACATCACTGGCAATAAATAAGACATTTTGACGTGCTTCCAAAAATGATTATGCTTTGCTGGTGCCATTCCCCGCGGGCGCCATTTTCTGCCTAATTAGCGGCACGAGTTCGCTTTGAAACAAGAGCAACATTATACAATCGGTTGATTGTTCTCTATCAGGACGCTTGCTTGATTATATTCATAGCGAAGATATATGGAGGAAATAATTTAGTTAAAGTTGGCATGTAACATAAATTGAAGCATCTTATTACCTTTGTTTTAAAGCAAATAAATACTAAACCTTGTAGTTCAACAGTCTCACACATAGATGGCACTGTTCAGAGTACTAAGAAAGAGGATATTACGGAAACTCGGTGATGCTTAGCTCTCATATCTTACTCTATCAGCATTTGGTACGATAACCACACAAGAACAACGGTTGTAATATGTTATAAACAATATCCAGAATATTAATTCAATAAGAGATGATTCATAAGCAAACTGAGGATCAGCACGATTGCGTCTTTTTTTATATCGCCAATTTCCAAAATCTGCGTAATCTGGTGCCATTGACCTGCATTTCGGTGGCGGTAGATTTCGCTTCAACTTCACCGAAATCCACGATGAAATCATCGGCACCGTTTTTTGGCCATTTTTGGCCGTACGCGGTGGTTGGCCCCTTATCGGTGCCAGTAGTGACACAAGTGTGTTTACCCGAGACCCGGCTCGGGAAAAGAAACAAAACAAACACCGGGCTCCATTTGAGTAAAGAGTCCACAAGCAGTGGTTTTGTGTCAAACAAAAAACTGTAAGAATATCAGAGGAACAAGATGGTGAGACGAAACAACACACCGTACCGGAAGGTGGACAACTTTGTGTGTTTGTGTCGTTTCGGGAGGACTGCCGAAATTGGACGATACCTTGCGCCGACATTGTCCGGTGTTTGTTTATCAATCTCAAGACATGCGTTCGGGATGGGTTGTGGGTGAGAACATGAGAATTGAAAAAATCAATCAAAAGTCCATGTTGACTTGCTCTTGTGTGGCGATTATTACCTGGATATTGGTTGCCGCAAATAGCGTGTGTATGCGAAGAAAGTGGACGACAATGTTTGCTATTCTGCTCAAAAATTTCACCCAACCAAACTTTGCTGAACGAGATGAGTCGCGCAAAAATTGGGGAAATTTGTTGGACGCTTGGGATTATCGTCATCAGATTTCACTATGGAAGGTTCGTGAAAAATAAAAGTAAAATTCAGGTGTTTCGGGATGAATCAGCCAAGGATCCTAGACCCTGGCCAAGATAAAGTGTTCGGGGGACTCTATTTCTCTCTCTCTATATTGCCAGACATTATGGAATTTGAGTACGCCAAAACTTAGGTACTTGCGTTATCACAGAATAGAAATAATTCTGTCCAAAAACTCTTAGACGCATCTTGTTCAACTTCAAACAAATTCAGTTGTATCTTCAAATGTTCCACATAGTCCTGAACATAATCTGGAAATGGTTTTAAATATGGCTTGTTCATCACGAAAACTATTTAACTTCATAAAAGTTTGGTGTGATTTTTTTAGCGCAAATGCTTCAAGTTTAAAATCGTTAACCAGCTGACGGGCAACTGATCGCACGCCACACAACATCACTTCCCTTCGGTCACCTCCGTACGTGCATATGTGCAATCTTGCAACACGCCGTACGCAACCATGGCCCAAAATGGGGGTCTGCCTACCCTGGGAAACCAACTACCACCAGCTCCAAAATCCCCTTCCAAATGTCCACATTTTCATACGGCACGCGGAAGGTCCGCGGCGACACCATGCACTGGCGCTACTTACCCAAGAACCAAACTGCAACTGCAACTGACTGCTCACCGAATAGGTTAGGCGTCGATGGGGCTGCGTCAAAACCGATCCAAAATGCTCGACCACGACGACCTAAGCGTCTAAGCGTCACACGATCCACACGGGGGCCAGCCGGCTATGATGCAACGAACGCACTTAGACCCACTGTCAGCACACACAACCTAAGCACACATTAAGCTGTCATGAAACTGCATCACAGCATGCACACGCACACAGTGGCACGAGAACCTGGCTGCTATCACGAACCGTTGAAGGCTACCCCGTCAGAAACCGAACGAGCCCACCTGGTTCCCACGCTGCAGCCGAAAGGGCGCTGGAATTGTACTATAACCTTACCGGACGGTGCCCCAATCGATGCGTGCCCACGGAAGCGTTTGATTTGCGAATCGGGTTTTGATTCTAATCACACGGCCACACACACGCACACACACACACACAATCACTAATAACCAGATTCGGAATGCGTCTAGTAGCAGCGGATATTTCGGGACTGTTGATGTCGCTTAAAATAACTTCCTGACGGAGGATGCACAATTTCAAGGGCACGCTGTCTCACTGTGTGCCTTGCCTTCTTCTCTAGGCTTCGGACGCAAACGAAGAAAGGATCACAGAGGGTAAAATCCGCTCAACTCAAAGGAACGCAACACGATCACCGCTTATCACCGCGACATTGATCTTCTGCGCACATTCTGAGCACACTCGGGGGGCACGCTCACTGTTGGGGTCTGGTGGCCCCCTTTTGTGAGGTTTTCTTAGTGAAGCGTTTTTCCGTGCACGGGTACACGCACACTTAGCCGTGTGGGATCGATCAAAACGCGATCAAACGACGCCTCACACGATCACTAATGCGTGCGTGCGTGTGTTGTGAAACGTACCGCCACGTGCGTTTCTGGCACCGTCTCCTTCCGTACCCCACCGTAGGACAGGTCGCACGGATTTAATCACGAGCACGAGGCAACTACACGTACGCGAATGCACTTGGAAGTGGTTTCGCTTCCGCTATTCCGGGTGTGTTTGAAGCGCATACGCACAATTAAACTGGCTTGTCCGACACTTGTCTCGGAACCCGTAACAACGAAACGATAACTCACGATCTCACCGGGACGATTGGCACTAGGTTTCGTCCGAACAACCGAACGACGACGCGCGTATAGGAAGAAACACTTCTGCACCGGGCCAACGTTGAGCGCTTTCTGATGCGAGTACGGCCCAATTCAAGCCGCCCAAACCCACCGAACGCAGTGCGCGGTTCGGTTAGCCGCGCGAGAGCTCTGCCAAGCAGTG
This sequence comes from Anopheles maculatus, assembly GCA_002091835.1. NCBI lineage: Eukaryota > Metazoa > Arthropoda > Insecta > Diptera > Culicidae > Anopheles > Anopheles maculatus. The sequence goes on from KZ061827.1 coordinate 119,637, forward strand.
GTGGTGGTGGGTTTTTGCGCTTACTGCCGGAGGATTCCCGGGAGCGATCACGACACTCGCGTCCACCGCTCGAGATGCCCGCGCTTATCGCACCGACGAGAGAGCAACCCAAGAGCATCATCCGGCCGGTTTGGAGAATGTGCGTGTACGTGTGTGTGTGTGTGTGTGTGTGCGTACTGATCTGCCGCTGATCGGTGGTGGATGATCCCGGCTGCAGTCGAATCGCGCGTGAGAGTGGCGGTCGAAATGCACACGTGCTTGGAGAGAGTGGTTCGGTGCGTGGATGCGTTTGTAGTTGCTGTTTGTTTGTTTCGGGATTTTACCTTTAATTGTGTCCGCGTTGGGTTGCGTTTGGTGGGTCGCTCTCGCCGATTTTGGCTCGTCCAGTCGTGGTGGGAGTGAGAGATTTTCGGGCTGTTTTGGTTTATATGGTTTTAGTACTTCCTCCGCAAGGATATGCGTACTGTGAGCATTTAAGTTATTTAATAATAATCACAAAGAAAGAGAGAAAGAGAGAGAGAGAGAGAGAGAGAAAGAGAGAGAGAGAAAGAGTATGTGTGAGAGAGAGAGAGATTTAATTTACGCAAAGGATTCGATTGCAGCCAATTCTTGGACGGTACAGGAAATATCATATTTATTTAAAGATTTCGTCGAGTGACCTTAATTTTATTCATCGTAATACATTCCTTCACACTGGTCACATAGTCACATGGTCGTCCATACCATTATTTACTATAAAATAATAAACATTTTAGTTAAAAATATATATTATTCGAACATTTTAATAATTTATTCAACCATTGACACTGTTACTTTAGGAAAACATCTGTCATGAAGAATTATATTGGATCTAATTACATTATTTATAGTTCTAATGTTCACATACTTCTCTGAGACATGGAACTGAAGAAACCCGCTTAGCATAACATCAGTGAGAGGAAGCTGCCCGAATGCTCAGTATGAATGTACAAGATTCGGTGGGCTGGTCATGCCGCGATAATGAAACCCAACACTAGGACCAACACTAGGACAGAGAACTTCAAATTGAAATTGGTGTCGTCAGAAAAGCCAGAATATTGGATTGTTGCAGCAAGCCAAGACCGCGAAGCGTTTCAATAGCCTGATAAGTAGATAAGTTGTTCCGTTAACAATTTGTTTATAAACAAGGCTTTTTCGTGGCGGTTTTCTAATGTTTTCAAGTCGTGCCACAAAAATTTAGTTTTTTACGTCATATCAGAGGACATCAAGTGTCCTAGTACTTTTTCATTACGCTTGATCCAGCGATCAGCAAACTGTCACCACAAAACGGACGAGAACTCTAAGATAGATTGGAATTGGCAGACAAACAATGTTTCTTTACACAAGGGTTTCAATTTAATTTAATTCAATCGTCATTTAATGGACTATTCCAAGAGTTCCATTGGATCTACTGCTAATGGCTTCTTAGTGTCGTCTAGTTACATCTTTAGATCACGAATCACGTTAGCATGATACGAATACCGACTTCATTTTCCATAAATTCGGACATAGAGGCATGAACCTATATTAAGCAAAAGAAATATAGTTTTTTTCAGACCTTATCAATGCATTAAAAGATGATAAGCTGTAAAAGCTTTACACTAAACGATCGCGAAGTTATACTTCCTTAATGACCAGCTTAGAAATAGGAACAATGACTGATGTTTTCTAAATATTGAGCACTTAGTGTTGTTCGAGCGAAAAACGACAGAGAATGACAAAATGATGTATGAGAATATTACAACTACGCTTAAGGACTGCAAAGGCGTTTTGAAAAGTGTAAATGTTTTCTGTACTGATGTTTTGGACGTTAATTGTATGAGTTGGCGTATGTAGAATTGAATTACTAATTCCAGTAGTGTTAGGTATCATCGGTGAATCAGAGACATGCTAGTGTTTCTGATGTATCTAGATACTTATTTACTGGTTTATCTTCAAAACTGATTTCCTTTGAGTAGCTGGTTTGTACCTCACTTCTGCTTTTCACGTAACTTTGCTGTATGTGACTGTGATAAAAACTATAGAAGATTTTTACATGCATCAACGCAGAATTTCTGTAGCCAATCATCGAGTATATCTTCTTCTTCTTTCTTGGCCTAACGACCTCTTAGGTCATGCCTGCCATTTCTAGCTTACTAGACTTATTGTTACCGCATAGTTGGTTAGTCAATCCTCACTATGGGGGAACGGCCCAGATGAGATTTGAACCCCGGTCCTGCCGTGTGAAGACCGGCGCCGCTGTCGCAACTACCACCGGGCCACCCCGGTCGAATATATAGATAATGCATAAGTTCATAGAAACTTAGTATCCTCGCAGGAGAATTAAAACATCTTCCTGCTATAGAAAATGAAGAATAGACAACGTACATACCCTGCAATTCTCAACAATTTTACTTGCAATGTCCTGTGCAACGAGCAAAACACAACGATAATCTCCCATCTCATCCAACCACCTCACAATTCGCTCAAATAACATCCCAAAGACAACAAAGCTGAAATCATACAGGATAAAACAGTTGAAATATTTTCCCTGTACCTTCCCTCACGGCGATTTCTCACCGCACGAAGGAGGGATTGTTTTCGGACTCGCTTTTATCATTTTCCGCCCCACGATTTATGTTGCAACAATGTAAGCCACTAACCACCAACGGCCAAGAATGTCGAGGATGCCACTCTTGCCGGCACTGCAGGTTGCCGACTTCGCAAAGGATCTAAGCGAAGCATTACAGTTGTAAAAGGGATGAGAGAGAACGAGTAAAAAAACGACGACAAAAAAAAGCTCCAACTGCGCGTAAACAAACACGCTACTCGGTGAAGTGAGGTGGCGTTGGGGATGGGACAGGAAGAAGAACAAAAGTACAACAACCTGACACCAATTACGATCACATTAGCAGTTGCTTTTGTATTGCGACTGCTTCGGCATGCGCTCTCCGACCACATGGCACATGGCGGCGATACATTTTCCGGGAAAACACTCCTTGTGGCGGCACTCCTTGGAGTGGAGCGGAGGTGGTGAAGAAGAAAATGATCACCGACCGTCGGAGGTCGGGGACGGTAGCATAATTTATGCGAGCGAATAATATGCTGCAGCATAGCAGCTAGCCCCGGCCACCCTTAAGCACACGGCCCATCGTTGCATCCATGGATTGTTTTGACACGCACGGGAGATGTCACTTTTGCATCCCGGATTCTGTGGTGTGAGTGCGCGAGAGTGAGCCGGAATCACTCATTAATATTTATGAATCGCAGACCATTGAGAGACCCTGCTGTTTATGTTGATCGTACCGATCACACCAATCTGCGCAGGTTGGCGCATGGCGAATTGTTAATTAAAAGTTCGCCCGTCCCGTCGGATTGCTGGGACATCGATTGCGTACGGCTTTGATGAGCAGCGCTCGAAATTGGTTTCCACCCCGAGGGCGTTCTGTCTCCTTTGACACCGGAACACACGCACGCACACGATCCTGGTCTACACCCCGTTTTTGCGTCGTGCAAGGACGGAAAGGATCCTACGCTTGCGATAACAGAACATTACATGACCTGCGCTATTCCGGGCGCTCCGAGCGTTCGCCAAGGTTCTACTGCCCATGTGGCAGGAAGAAAGATTATAAGAACGCTTCTTCGTTTGCTTCCTCGTAGGGTAGAACAATCTTCGAGATATAATTATATCACTTGCCCCATTCGCTGCGGTACAAAAAACCGGTGAAAAGTGAAACACAGTGCAGCACATTTTCTGTTGCGTCCTCCACCTTAACGTCACCTTGTCGATGCAATTAGCGGATAAACGGTGACGCGACCGATGTCACATCCGATGATGGTTCGCGGGTGTGTTGACCATCGGAACCGGTTCACCGGGCATTGCAACCGTACCGAACCGGGGCGATGGATGAACCTGCTGAAGTTTTGATTTAGAACACGGTTATGGTTGTGCTATGTGAAACGATTCTGTAAGATTCTGCGTTGCTTCGGTAGAATGGCGTGTGAAATATTTAACGGAGGTTACATTTTACGAAAACAAAAAAAGGTGCTAAATAGGCTGTATGAAAAACTTCTTACTCATATGTTTATGTAGATATGTTTCACAAATAATTTAGCCTTTTGTTTATTACTTAAAATTTTAATATTCATACGTATCTGTTTCCACATGTTTTATGATCTGATCTGCAACTTCCAGATCGTATTCCTGTTTTTTTATGCTTATCTATAAAAAATTTTCATTTCACTTGTTTTGTATTGATTAGATTGGTATTCAACGGTTTTTTAGATTCTATTCGTAATTTAAATTAGCTTACAATCAACTGCCATTTAATTACTTTTAATTCTCCACTTTAATTAACATCATTAGCCCTGAGCTTTTTGATAGCTTTTAAATCCTATCTTTAGCGTTTTTTTCTTTAATTTAATTATATGTATTATGTGTTGAGTTGCTTTATTCTATTTGGTTCCTATGCTTTTTTTTTGTCAGTTTTTGTAATTCATTTAGAACTTCATTTCAATATCTATTGAAATCTATTCATTATTTTTATCCTATCGTTTATCGTGTTAATAGTTTTTCAGTAGTTAAGAAGAACAACTTATTGATATTGGTTTCTGCTACTGTATATCTTTTTATACAACTCGTTTTATACATGGTATAAAATTTATTTGTTTGATTTCCTAAGTACTTCTTATTGAATTCTTTCAATGTTGTTTTACATTGTTTTATTGATTCTTTATATAATTGTATATTTTAATTGTATTTTCAAGAAGATCGACGAAGTTTTTTTGAGACATTTTAATTCTCACTATTGAAAATCTGTAATCTAATTTTTTTTAGAGTTTTTATTATTATTATTATGGTTTTTAATGGTTTTGCTTTTGGTACTCTAATTTTTATGTAAAATTTTTATTCAATCTTTTTATTTGAATTATTCATTCAATTTGCTTTATGTTTTGATTTAATCTACTTTCTTTGGATTCAAAAAGTTACATTTAACATTTAACAATTAACTAGTAAGTTGTAAGTAGTTTTCATGTGATCTATCGTCATAAGATTTGGCCGTTGCAATGGTATGGTTTTTAAATCTGTTTGTGTGATTAAATACTTTTCATGTTATTCGGCATCATTTGGACCTATATTTTTTCCAACTGTTACTTCTAATCTTTAGCAATCTTTCATTTCATTTAATTTATTTTGTTATTTTCTAAACTTATATTAAAACACGTATAACGTTTTACAAAATCATAATATCAACTTACATTTTCTTTGTGTTTATTTTTCTTTTTAACATCGAGCGGGTATTATGTATTGATTCTTTTTAACTTTCATGATAAGACATAATTTTTCTAATCATAGACTTACATACTTACTTATCAGGCGCTACAACCGCTTCGCGGTCTTGGCCTGCTGCAACAATCCTCGATACCGCTCACGGTCTAGCGCCGTCGTGATAGACAACTTACATTTTAATTATGTTTTCATTTGTAATTTATTTTTTTAATTTATTTATTCTATTTAATAAGAATGAACTAAATTAGAAGATTATTAATTAATTATTTAAAATCTAAAATTATTTAAAATCTTATTTTAATTATTTCTATAACGAAACCAAAATGTTATTATAATTCTCTTCATCATCTATGAGCAGTAAACTAGTCAGTATACTCTCTTTCATTCCAGTTACAAAAAAAAACTCATGATGAGCCTAAAACATTCACTGTCACACTGGACACCTCCAGCTTTTCTCGCTGCAAATCAGCACGCAAATTTTATGCATTAATTTTTTGGTTTTCCTTTCCAGCGCGCACGTGCGCTTTATTGTAATGCGGGGGCTACTAAGACACTTGTTTACAACCATTATTTTCCCACACTAATCCGGTTTTGAAAATAGGCTAAGCAACTTCCAAACACACTTACGGACTGTGTTCTTTTTTTTCAATTTTCTATTTTGCAACAGCTTCCACACCTTGCAACGGTAACAATAGCCAACACAACAGGATTACAGCACCAAACCCGTTCGGAGGGGAGGAAAACAAGTGTCACAATAAATCAAAAGCATTTCCACATCTGCTGACCGCTTTTATGTTCGACGAAAGGGATGCGAATGAGCTTAAGCTGGTGGTATCGCGAGTATTTTTCTGCTTTCCTTCACCATCACAATCGGTATGGTTTCCCTGGTGACGTACGATACTGATGCGAATGATCGATATTTGCATTTTGCAACTAGGATAAAACATCCTTGCTGATACGAGGGGGAGCCAGGAGGGAATGAAATTTGAATTGAAGAACAAATAAATAATAGCACTGTGAGTGTGAATCAATCGAATCGAAACGGAGAGCCATTGGTATAAAAGTGTACGCTCGATGGTGGTCAGGATGTATTCGGCTATCGGCAGCTAGTGTGATCGGTATCATCCAATTGTTTGTGAGTGAACGTTTTTGCCTAGTAATTGTGAACGTGTGTGCGACATCATCTTCTGCAGTGCAATATGAAATCCATCAGGTGTGAACCAAAGGCCGAGTTTTGTTTTGTGATAATGTGCTTTATTTAAAATTTGTTTCTACAAATTCGTCGTCCTAAGCTCATCCGGACATCTGCTGGCTAGTCTGTTCCTGCTGGTGACCGTCTGTGCAGTGTTGCTTCCGGTGCCGGGCTCCTGTCAGGTGACGTTTTCACGCGACTGGAATGCGGGAAAGCGTGCGATGCCGGACTCGGCCATTAACGGTGTGACCGAGTGTTCTGCCATCTGGCGTTCGGTGAACAATTTGTGTGCGGCGGTAACGGTGAGTTGGAACGTGCGGATGGTGAATTGTTTTATATTATTTACAGTGATTGACAAAACTACAAGACCCCCATTTTTGTTCTTAAAACTACTTTTTTCGTTAGTTTTATTAGGTGTAGTGACGGACAATAGTATTAGACCACCTTTCAATACGATTTTCAAACTACTATTTTCGCTACTTCGACTAGGTATAAATTTATCAAAGTATGTTAAAGATATTAACAACATCTTCACTTGCTAAAGCTTCTTTTTTATTTTCGTTTATAAATTAACAATCGTTGCTCTTACGTCTCAATAAAAAACAAAACTTATTCATTGTTGGCCCTTGGCCCCTTAAACAATCTGGCCCTTGCCAAAGTTAGAAATAAGTTATAAGAAAATTTTTGTTCTTATTTGAAAGTTGACGAATTGATTGGACTTATATTATTGTCTAATGAGTTTAGGTCATATATTCATCATTGAATATAGCAATAATAACCTCTTTTATTACGTTTTTACAATGTAAGGTGGTCTTACTCTATTGCCCATCACTGTATATCCATTGCACAATATGGTCCAAGCCCTATAGTATCCGAGCAAGCCCCTGTTAATACTTAAAAGTGTAAGAAAGAGTATCTCTCAATAACAAGAAGAGATGTGTTTAAAACTATTTAAGTTTCAGTAAGATTTAAATGATGAAACAAATATTGCTTACATTGCATATACAAAAAAAATACTCAAGACCAAGAAACCTGAACCTCGATCTATTCCAGCTATACAAGAATATTTAAATTGATAAATGCAATACCATAAAGATATAATCACAATAAAGATAAGATATAAGATGCTACAAGCTTCATGGGCGAATCGTGAAAAGATCTGCTTTAACAATTTCTAATTTGATTAATCTTCAAGTTCAAAACGACTTAAAATCCTTGTGCGTTATAAGAGCCCATAATTTTCTTTAATGAATGGCTAGTAGTATATGTAAAATATTTCTAAAATCAGGTTGTAGTAGTTGCTTATCCCTTAGAGATCTACTAGAAGCTTGGGAGTCCCAGTTTTAGTCTAATAATCACTGGGTCTTCGCTTTTTCTTTACAAATTCTAGTTCTATTTTGTCAGCTGTTTTTGGATGGTTCCTTTATATTTCTATTCTATATCGTTCCATTTGAGATCAGAGGATATTAATGAGAAAAAAAGTTGGACTCACTAAAAAACAGTACAATGTTTCTAAACAACGAAGGTCCATAAAATCTCTTGTCGAATGAAGCATACGTTTTTACACAACTCGAGTATTTGCAATAGCCAAATCCAAATTATATTAAAATACGATATTTAATAAGTGGTCTTATTGTCTCAAGTATACACATAAATTTAGCATCAGAATGACTAAAACTGTATGAGAATCAATTTCTTAATGATTCCATAAAGATAATCTCGAAATCTTCTTCTTAATGTTACAACAAAGAAGTTAGCGAGTCGTCGGATACAACGGTATCAATATTTATATATCGGTATCATATTTTTGTGGTCTTATTGTATTGTCCATCACTGTATATACGTCCAGTATTATTGACAGTGTTTCTTCGATATCAATATATCGAGTAGATTACTTATATTTCTAATTTTCTTCAATTTCCATCAAGTATTTTTTAAAAGAATAATTGCATACTATACTATTGAATTTTCTGTTTCTCAAGTAATTAATAAAAATAATTGTTTAACTTTATTAGTTCTGCCTGATGAAAAGTTTTGTATTTTTCAAATATTTCTTTTGTTTCGCATTATTTTGTTTCACAAAAATTAAAAAAAAAATTCGTGACAAAAAATTATAAATTCTTAAACAATTTATCCAAAGTTATATGTCCGTTCCATCCTAAATATGAAATCGTAGCACTGTTCTTTACATGTACTTCGATCAGCTCCCGCTAGATGACACTACACCAAACGGTGTATGTCTTGACTAAACGTGGTGAAATTTGCTCCGAGAGGAAATTTCGGAAAGGGATATTTTTGTTGTGGGTCAAACAATTTTTCCTTCAAATTAAAAACAAACCCTTTCTTCAATTTAATTTAATTTCTTTACAGAAAAACATTCAACATTTAACGCTGTGTGAAACGCGCTCGCTGCTCAAATCGTTGCAAACGGACGATTCGTCGATGGAGAGCAACAGTGGGAACAATCTGCCCATGTTTTCCAACAGCCATATCTAATGTTGTAATCTAATGTTTGCTGGTTACCAAAGGACTAATGTCGTGCTGTATTTATGGTAGTATATAACAGCGTTTGTTAATGGGACATTTACACTCTCGATTATATTTTTTTCGCCTCTAGACTGTAGTCTCCTCCCGTACGCATCAAACATTTACCAATTCTCCTCCAAAGAAATCAATTCTCCCTGAATCAATCCCTTTTTGTTTGATCGATTTTAAACTAAAGATAGTGATTAACTCCTTTAGCACCTAAAACATAATAAATGTCCCGTTGCAAACAGTGTAGCATACATAATATCGCCATCGTGTAATGCAAAGATGAAAGGAAAAAAAATCCATAAAAATTAAAATAACAAAAAAACACAATAAGAATATTAAACGTTAAAAAAAAACTCCCTCAATTGTACTCAACGGAAACTTGTGGGTTTGATCTTCCGAAAAACCGTCCGAAAGTTGCATGATTTCTCACGTTTCCTCTTAACTTTTATTTTTATTTTTTTCCTTCAATGACACCTTACAAAAGGAAATTCCTGCTTGTGGTCGTTCGCTTATTCGTTCGTTCGTTCGGGATTGCTTTGGTCGGCGAACACGGAAGAAAGCAGGGCAGTGATGCGCATTCAAGCACACACAAGCTCACACCCGCACTCTGTTCTAGGGGTCTCTCGAATAGGGGTGAATTGAAAATTAATTTCTGTCAGAATAATATTTACTTTTCGTTCCTTGCTTCGGGTGGGTTAGGCACTTCTTCGACACATTCGTGTGCTGACGATTAACACGATGATGAGTTCATTTCACGAGGTGTTATGTTTCGCTGCCGAAGGAATGGTAATTGTAATCGCAGAATTTTTGAAAATAGTTTGTACCATTTTATTAGAAATGTTACCTTTTAAAACTAATGTTAAAAGTGATATAAGTTTGACATTTGAGCATAAGAAATAAATTATTTTACTATATTATTTTATGAATTTTAGCTCATTTAAAATGTCACCAACATTCTGCAAAGGACTATTTTAACATTCAGTAATAAATATTTCCTTGGTACCAGACGGTTTGAAAAAGGAACTCCAAAAGGAATGTTGTAAAACATGTAATTTGTTATAAATACTCAAGAATTCAGCAAAGAATTCGATGTACAAAACAATAATATCATCGTAAAAGAACCACCAAAAACATGGGTGGATAGGTGTACTTTTGTACGCACACAAACAATAATTGTAAACCAAAACTAACGCAATGCCCGATCGGCAACATGGCCGCTGGTTGCGTGATGATTATTAATGAGGGTCATATTATCGTCTTCCAAATGCTACCGCACGATACGCGACGCGAAAAGGTGTTGCATGGTGGGAAGCCTCTCTTTCTGTTTCTTCCTTTGTCGACGAATGTCTAATGGCCGCCCAGCAAATGTCTCGCCGAGGACTGCTACTCGAACGATTAACTTGAACAGTTGAACGATGACTCGAAGGCAATGTTGGAAGAAAACCCCTATGAAGAATCCGGACGTTTGGACGTTTGGAAGCATTATTTAGAGGTGAGTACGTACTTCTCAACACCAACACACCGTCTACTTATGTTGCTTGCCTAATGATTTCCAATCCAAACTGGACGGAGCGGACGAGCGACAATAATTTTAAATGTTTTGTGAGTGAGACGGTGTACAGTGCAAGTCTTCAACCAAAACCGTGCCGACAGACAGCCAGAGTTCGCACCGGGAATGGACCATCTGTGGAATCTGTCAAGTGGGCATCGGTGTAGAAGCATACTACATACCAATGGACGCTCTCTCTACACACTGACATGATCATTTAAATGTTGCACTCAAGATATCTGTGCGTCCGCGTGTGTGTGTGTGCTGCAAGTGGAAAGGAAAATAAAAGCCGCTCATTAATATCCGGTAGTCGATCGAGTACAGAACAGCGACTCACCGATTCGGCAATGGCGGCAGATCGTTTGTCGGTGAAAAAGGTCTTCAAATTGATTGGGGCAAAAAACAGTACAACAAAACACTTGTTTAAGATGCTTGTGAAGGAGCAAAGCGATGCTTGTGTATTGGTAATATAAAATTTAATTTTAATGAGAGTTAATTGTTGATACTTAGTCGAAAGAAAATAAATGCAAGTGTTAATACATCGAGCATTAGTTATGGTTGCTTAATATGGTGCTCCATTCAGATTCCATTTATTTATCTCCACCAATTATTAAGTTAAATAACATCTTTAAATCATTAAAAACAGTTAAATGATTTTAAGATCTTCATATGTTCAAATTTATGTTTGAGTACTATTGTGTTCGAGCAGTCTATTTTCATTTTTTTAAATGTATTGCTTTACAACAGTGCTACTCCATAGCTATATGAGAACTTTGAGCCGAACAAACATTTTTTTAAAAGAATGGTATTTATCAGACCACTAATCCATAAATATCCAAGCAAGAAATATGTGATATAATCTTAATATTATACACCAACACATAAAATGTAGCTACTTGAAGAACACGAGTACAAACATGATAACCTAGATTAAGGCAGGTCGATGTCTAAAAAAGTTAAATAGTATAACAAAAAAATTAGCAGAGACTTTGCATAGAAAGAAAACTGTAAATTAAAAGAAGGATAGAAAGGATAGACAACACAAACAACTATAAACGACGATAAGCATAAACGAATAAACTCAGATAAAAGAAGATTAAAGCATAAACCTATCAATTCTTTCCAAGAGGAAAACGAAATGAAACTTAAATAACATTCAAAACATGCTTTCGCAACAAAAATTAAAAAAAAGGTTAACTGAAAAGAAAACATCGACACACACGAAATAAGTACAATCATAAAATGGTTAAAATAATTGGTAATTCTACACACAAAGATAGGATTTTAGCAAAACAATAACCTAAGAAAAATAGACGAATACGAAGAATCAATCATTTTTCTGTTTGTACATTTCCTCATTTGTTTCAAGATTAATGTTTATGGTTTTAGAATAAAGTGATATTAGTTTAACAAGTTGTTGAAGAACGTTTCGGAGCATATAGTTTGAGGTGTGTTGCTAATAAGTGATAAGTGATAAGTGATGTGATTTCGGCCCGGTGGTGATGCGACAGCGGCGCCGGTCTTCACACGGCAGGACCGGGGTTCAAGTCTCATCTGGGCCGTTCCCCCATAGTGAGGATTGACTAACCAACTATGCGGTATCAATTAGTCTAGTAAGCCAGAAATGGCAGGCATGACCATGACCTAAGAGGTCGTTAGGCCAAGAAAGAAGAAGACTACAACACATACGGATACTGGCTACACGCCATTTGAATTGCTATTCGGCAAAAAAGCAAATCTCCCACAGGATATAATGAATCGCAAAATAGAGCCAATATACAATCATGATCTTTATTATAATGAATTAAAGTACAAACTGCAAAAAGCAAACGAAATAGGTCGAAAAAAATTAATTGAGCAAAAGGAGAAGAGACAGGTGGCTGCAAACTGCAGCATAAACCCACATAAAATTAAATCAGGAACAGTTTAAAAATAGCCAAAAGAAAATGTTTATAATAAGTAAATGTTGATTTATTGATGCCCTGTTTCCGAATTATTAATCATCTTGGAAAGAAAAAAAAAATCTCATCATTTTCATTCATTTATTTCATATTTTTCAGCATATTATAAATGTAATAATTCGATGATTATATTGTTTCCAAATGTACTGTACAGTAGAATTCAACCAATTTAAGTTTTTAATCGCTTGTGGTTGACTTAAATAAACATACTCCAACCTCTAAAGCAATTCGTAAAGCTATGTAGAAAAGACTTAATCAAGATTTTACAGGTGTTTGTTGTTAATTCACTAAATGGAGGATTAAATGATGATGCAAAGATCATAAATACCACTTTCGCTGATTTTTGTTTTCAATACTTCCATGAATAATATTTAGAAATAAATATCTGTTATCTGTTAACAATGATAAGAGAAGCCTTTGCATCATTATTAATGTTTTAAGGTCACGCTACAACAAGTTATGATATGAACTATATAGCTAACCTTAAGTACGATTTAATGAAAACGATTTAAATTTACTAATTCAATAATAGTATATTTTATAATGTTCTTTATCATTCCAGAAAAGTATTATTTGCAATTGAATCTTAAAATCATATCAATCAGATTAAAAATAATACGCTGATCTACATTTCTTCCTAATTGTGCTTTGTTTCAAGCATTCCAATTAATCGTTACCAGTTCACATGCGATGTAAAATCGCTAAACTAAATAAACTTTATTCCTTCCGCACCGGAGAAAGCAAAACAAAACAACACAAAACAAAACACATCCTATAATTATGTCAACTTATGCACGTTTATCCTCTATTAAAAGTAAAAGCTCATATTTTCTCCTTTCACCGGCATCATTTTGAAACGAAAAGCGCAGTTTTTCCTTTCTTTGCTGCCCGGTGACAGCGCTACGATGGGCTTAAGAATTTACCAGCTTTACCGGTTAAGCGCTTCTGAATTGATCGGTGACTGTGCGCTACTACAACAAACAAGCCGAATGCTGGTCGCGCGATACGGCGGCCGTGAATCAACCCCAATCAACCCGTTGACTGGCGACACTTCGGGTCATCCCTCTTAACCGCAAACCGCTCATAAAAAAAGGGTTGCAAAGCGTATCGTATCCCCAGACAAGAAAACACACATACACAGAAACCGATCATTACAGGCTGGCCAGTTTCAACAGCACAGCCAAGGGATCATGAGCGCATCCATTTTAAATAATTATTTACGACGTGTGATTTTTGACCCGTTCGATTATCCATTGGAAAACACCGGACTCCATCGACTTTCCATTTTTGGTGTGTGTGTGTGTGCGGGATGAATTTAATTACGGACCACTACATCCACGCTTTCCATCGATCTAATCTGTCGCGCGGCACGAGTGTGCGGACCGAAGAAAATGACCCGAGAAAGAAAGGAAAAAGGAAAACAACAGAGCAACACCATCAAAAACCCCTGGTGGCAAACTTCATTATCCGAAATAATAATGATATTTATCATCATTAGAACAGTTTGAATTATCATCAGAGGCCGGTTGTGTACTTCGCGTAGGTTTGAAAGAGACTTTGGGGATGGTTCACGAACACCGACGATGCACACCGCGGACAGTGTGCGCACAGAAGCGGTCGTTTTCTCGCTCATCGGCCTTTGTGGGACGGAAGCCCTATATTCGACAGTGTAAATAAATCGTCAATTTTGTCATCAACGAGTTTTTCGAGACGTTGGATCACCCGGGTTGTGTATAATCCAATCGAAAACGAACGGCGAACGAGCGGTGCTTGGCTGTTCCGTTCTGTTCGGTCAGTTGGTCGGTTAACGGAGCAGGACGGATTTAATGAGCCGCCACGGAAGATTCGATGAGAGTTTGAGCAACTGGTAGCGAGAAGGAAGTAACAGGACCTTGGTCTTATGAGCTGGAAAAAGCAATGCCGTACCGGAACGTACACATCCTGTGGCTATTATTCGGATACAAATTTTTCCCTAACTTCAAACGAAAATGGGTCAACATCTGGTGGATCAATCTGGTTCTGGAAAATGGTTTTGTTTTTCCAGCTGGATGATTGACGATTCACTTGTTTTAAGCGGTGATTGGGTGATTGATTTTTCAATGAGTGTGATGTTAGAATACTTCCCAGTAGTCTGTTTCCTTCATGTTATTGTATTGTCTTGGTCTGTCTTCGACTTTTAGGCGTGCTAGAATAACTTTACCCATCATCAGCGATCCTGTAAGTTAACACAATACTTGTAAAGTTTTTTACAACATTTTCACTATGTTTCCGAAGCGAACCGGTTGTAAGGAATAGATGTTCTGATCTTTCACACGATAAGACCTCTTTCACTTCGAATACTGACTGATTGACTGACAAAGAAAGATTATATTTGCTACGTTACTTATGTTTAATAAGCTTTTAATTTCCAAACATAGTCTTGATCCTTTCATAGGCGGCCCGGTAGTAGTTGCGATAGCGGCGCCGGTCTTCACGCGGCAGGACCGGGGTTCAAGTCTCATCTGGGACGTTCCCCCGTAGTGAGGACTGACTATCCAGCTATGCGGTAACAATAAGTCTAGTAAGCCAGAAATGGCAGGCATGACCTTAAGAGGTCGTTAGGCTAAGAATGAAGAAGAGTCTTGTATTTTCTCAAGCCAAAAATAAATTAAACTTCAAATGTTTAATATATTGTCATTCATTGAAATATAACGTTAAAGCGAGCGTCTTAGACCACACATTTCTATATTGAAAAGGTATAATTCAAGACTCTTATAACTTCCATTTTAACATACAAGGAAAAATATTCTAAATGTTTGTCGAGGGAGCTTTTATTTTTCTTTCTACAACACACTGTTCAGACCTAAGGTAAGAAAATCGCCCACAACATCGATCAGATGTTCAATTTGAAGGTATCCGGATTTCCTTTTGAGGCACTTTATACAGTCTTAAACGGTAACTAGAAGGTATTTTATCAAATATTTTTGATAAGGTCACTATGTAGAAACCGATTGACGAAAACCATTTGTCATACTTTTGTGACTTTTAAATTTAATCGAAGTGGAGTATATTTAACTTCAAATTTGTTTTTATTTTTGTTAAACAGTTTTTTAACCTAACTCCCTAACCCATCAGCTTCACTTTTTTTCTATTTTGTATTGTTTAAGTATTTTGACTTAAACCACTCTTAAACTCTTAAACAGTAAAATAACCCCTTGAAGTACAAGGCTAATGCAGCTTTAGGCAAACAACAACCTTGTCTAGACTGATGATTTGATCCAGTTTTCATTTAAAATTTTACTTAAAACTGTGCGAATATAATCGAACAGAAAAAAAATTGACATCATTCGCCAAACGATGTATGTCTAATATTTCATATAAACAAACGATTCCATAAGAAATGCAAAGCATCTTTCAGCTAAAGATATAAGAAAATCGAGCACAGACAATTCCTAACGTAAACAACAGAATAATACGTCGGCAGGGAATGTCTGAAATTATTATCCCTGCCACTATCGAGACCAGACATAAATCCTTCCGGTTGTTGATGATTTCTCGATGAAATGGAAAAAAGTAAAGAATCTTCTTCAGCCTCCGTTAGGCAGAGGAAACAAACTAATGAAGAAGAACGAACAATCCTAATGCCATACCGAGCCGCTGTGTGACAAACAAACAAAAAAGACGTCCACAATTTCCGAATTCAATTTCCGCAGCTGGTCCGAGGTGGTAGTGAGGATCAGTTCCATGGATGAGGACGGGAAACACCAAAAGAAGGACATTAATATACGCACCGAAAACGATCCGATGGACATGTCCATACTTCTGTTCATGTTTTGGCCAAAAAACATGAAGTCAATAGCCCAAATCTCACTCACCGATTTCCGCTTTCGTTTTGCTTTCTTCCCTTTATCCTTCTGTTATCCTTTTGCTGCTCACCAACCGGATATCGTTCGGCCTCCTTGGTCCCTCGGATGTGGATGTGGCAAAGCAGCAACAACAGAAGAAAAAAGAGATGACGAAGGTGTGTCGCTCGGGTGCGAAATGGTACGCCGCGGAGCAGATTAAGCGCTATGTTATTGTTGTGCTAATTTCTACTGCCTGAGTTTCTTGTCCAATTAACAGAACCAACATCGGAAATCGATAGCCAAACAGGGATGTTTCGAGGTGAAAAATGTGGCAAAAAGGATATCCGAAGGCAGACGACAAAAACAGGAACCAAAAATCCATATCGGAGGTCCTAAATCCGGATGAGCAGGATTTCCTTCGGTGTGTGTCTCTGTGTGTGTATTTTGATGTTGATGGAATTACTGTGCCTTTGGGACAACAAGGACGCAGGACGTGTCCTCATCACGATGTGTATGTATCGGGTTTGTGCTGTTGCCAGGCTTACTATCCCTTTGTAAGTGATCTACGGAAGGTGGATGGTACAAAATCACGATAATCTGGTGTGTTTGAACATTTGATTGACTTTTAGACTTGCGCGCTATTGTTGCCTTATTGCTCTTTACCGTTTGATGCTTGTGTTATGTTCGTGTAGTTCTGTCCTTCGCCACCTGATCTTTCTGCTGACTGTCATTTACTTCTGAAGATCATTTCTAATTCAATCGTTGGTGGTAGGGCTTTTTCATTTTAAATTAATTATGTGAACATTTCTTTGTA
Organism: Anopheles maculatus; assembly: GCA_002091835.1. NCBI lineage: Eukaryota > Metazoa > Arthropoda > Insecta > Diptera > Culicidae > Anopheles > Anopheles maculatus. Next base: position 136,799 of record KZ061827.1, read on the forward strand.
GAATAACAAATCATTTTTTTATGAAATATGGTTATGTATTATGGTCCTTTCGGCTTTTCAAGGACTATTTCAACATTTAATGGCTATTTTGTTTCCGTGGATATGAATTTCATTTTTGGGACAACTTACTCAAACGCCAGGACATTTTATTGCAACATCTTTCACTGTTTCTTCAGTAAAATTGCAATCACCAACATTAATTGCAATCAGTATAGCCTTCATGACTTCAACCAAACTTTATTTTTGTACGTATTTTGACGGATAAAGGCTGATCTGACGTACCAAGTAAGCCTAAGATTTTCAAAAATCTGTTTTTTTAAACTTAATACTTCAATTTGTATAAATGTTGTATTCTTAAAGTTAAGGCACGCACTGCGTCCTATCAATCGACAATACAATTGGAATTTAGTAATATTGGAATTTAATGAAATAAAATAAAATAATTATAAAATCTATGGTTTTAAAGCATTTTTAACTTCTTTTTAATCAGATTTTTTGTTCATTAAATTAATTTAATTGGCACGTTCCGGAGTAGCAAATTCCTTCACCTTAATGTAGAAAATACAGTACACTTAAACACAGATTTAAAAAAGCCTCATGCCTGTTAAGGCTATTAAGCTTGGATATTACATAGGATTCTTAAAATTTTACTCTGCATTATTATCTATTGCAACTGCCGTTTTGTGAATCATCAAATACTAATTGATATAAAATTTCCATTACAAAAAATACGGCACCCTGCTGTCATAATGGAAATTAAATAAATAAAAAAAACTTTAAAAAACGACAGAAAGCTTAAGTTAGGAAAAATGAAGAAAGGATGATTAAAATTTTCATTGCATCAACTACGTTGCCTAATAATTTTAAACCAGATACAGGTAAAAAATTAAATAAGCCTGCAATGTGCTTAATTTTCTTCTCTAGTTTGCTAACTTATGTTTGATTTTGTCCTATTTCAAATAGGATTTTAAAGGCTCCACCTCACCAAACACCCAATATGCCCTAGTTATAATAAACTCAGCTGCAATTCTCTTGCTTTTGTGGAGAAAATAAGTCTAATAAATCGAACCTTTGGCTCTTGATCGTATATGACGAGGCTCGTGAAATAGAACTTGCTGAAGGGCAATCGTGTTTTCGACAGAAGAATTGTTGGAATAATATTCTATGATCTAGCCGTTTTCGGCACTGAATATTGACAGTATACCGTAAGTTCATCGATGTAGGTTGTCTTGCAGTCCCAACAAGAAACTCGTCAATCCTTTGCCTAATCCTCTTTCATCATGGCTCTGCTTCTTCATTGTGCTTATGCATAAAAAATCTAAAGAATTAGGAATTTATTAAACATTATTTCTACGTTTCAATAAAACATAAACGAAATGGAGCCTCGGAATATTACAAACCACACAAGGACAGTTCTTTTCGCCAATGTTTCTCTTGAAGGTAGGGCCCGACCTGTCAGTAATCATTTCCTTTGTGCATAATTTATTGCCCCATCGTTAGTCATTCAAGTGGGTATGTATTTTTCATTAAAATGGGTGTATGTGTGTCACCATAAAAAGAGCAAACACACACGCATTACAGCGGCCGTGTGCGAGGCGCAGACTAGTGAACTGCGGGAGTTAATGTGAACGATGGATTTCTTCACGTGCTCACTTTACGGCAGCATCATAAACCTTCCGAAGGATGTTTTGTTGTACAGAGAAAGAGAGAGAGAGAGAGAGAGAGAGAGAGAGAGAGAGAGAGAACGAAGAAAATTTGGACATAAGAACAAAAAACAAGCTTGGAACATAAAAAGCGCAAGGTGAGAAATGTGACGCGCGTCCCAACACCGCCTCAGAACGATGATGTGCCGATAGTGCAACGCCAAGCGAACAACACAACAAACCATGTTTTGTTTTATTTTTGTTTAAATGTTTACCTTTTCCTCTGTGCCCTTCTCTTGCATCCCCGGGCAGATCAGTGTTGCGCGAAGTTGATGAGCTTAAAGACGGCTGTAAACGTGTAGCAGACAATTACCTTACAATGGTTAATAACCGTAAAGGCTAAACTGGAACTGGCGATACAGGAAGAAAACGCCGATGTCACTCGGTATACTTGCGCGGGTCTCACGGTTGATCGTCTCGAGCGGCTTACTAACATATGTACTGGCACGATTCGGTCCTTCCCGCGGGACATCCATTTTGTGGGACATGATCGACGGTGTGCACGGGCATCGTAAAAGTGTTCCAAGAGTTTAAGGTTTAATGAGTGTGGTCATACAATAGAGAGCCGGAATGACATGAGGACGCTAATTCGACTCACATGATGTCTTGGGGTATTGTATCGATTAAATGGTATGTAGAGCAGAGTTAGGTTGATAAAGTTTTATTGGAATGCTAACTGCTTGCAGCGGTTTAGGTGTGTAAAACAGGGCTTTTACAGTTATTGTATGGGTAAGTTCGACAAAAGTAGGTGAGCAGTGTAGAGATGCTCTGACTCATGCATAGGAGAACTGCAGTTTTCTTGTCTCCAAAAGACTATTTGAACACTGTGATGTTCTATTTCTGTTATGTGAAAACACTGGAATTGTTAGCCGACATCTGTAAAAAATTAAGATTAATAATAGTGGAAAAAGTACGCAAAGCATTCCTAATTCTTTAGATTTTTTATGCTTATTTTCCTTTGAAATTATTAATTTAATTTTTCAGATCTCAAATGTTTATTAAAGTTAAACATGTTTGTTGTGTTGCTTACAATGTGCTTTCTCACCTCGAAACGTGATGGCGTTCATCAAACCTCTGAAGCTACGCACACACAGCGTCATCAATTCGTCCCACACGCAGCTAAACATTTTGCATTCCTTTCTTCTTTCTCATCCTTTCGGTTTGATTTGTTGTGCGTTCTTGCTGTGGTTTCCATTCTATGCTGGCAACCACTTCAGAAGCGAAACCCGATGGTGAAACCAAGTGCGTCGTCCGTTGATAAGTGTTTGGATGCATCATCATTAAATCGATACGCTGCTTTCCACCGCATCTTAGAAGTGCTCGCGTAGGCGGCCGAACGAATGAGAGGCCTGTTTTTTTGTTATTTGATTGTTTAAAAAGAAGGAGGAGAATAGAAGTGTGTAAGGAACGAACTCTTTGTTGGTAAACTAAAAAGGAGAATGTTAAAGTTTTGTTTTCTCAACATGAATGTGTAAAATAAATTATGCCTAATGTAACAATATTAATATGATAGAATCAAATGATAAAACCTGTCTAAAGCAATCCCTCAAAACCAAGTTTACAGCATCAAAGCAACCCAGCAATTGATCCGTTTTATTGAGCGCTTGCTTGTTGGAAGTTTTCCCAGGATTTGCTTTATGTTTTGCTCTCTCTCTCTCTCTCTCTCTCTCTCTCTCACTCTTTATCTTTGTTTCTCTTTCTTGTAACAACCATTCGCATTTTACGAGACTTGATTTAATGTGATTTGTTTGACATTTCCTTCGACTTCCCTGTGCAATCAACCATTCGTCTAGGATGCTTGATGTCTTCCAGCCGATGGTCGCACTAGCTGCTTGTGGTGCTTTATGAGTTATGAATATTATTGTTTGCCTGTCAGCCCATCTTCATCCACCAGGGTCCACCATCGCAATGGGGCACAAGTTTAACGTTACGCCTCATTAACACCGTGTTTTTGGGCTGTGTGCCAACGGCAGCAAACATCACGGGGCAAGTTTTATTGGGGAGTGTTTGTCTGCGAGGGTTGTACACAAGCAAGCAGACAGTAAAAGGAAGCATTTCCGTTTTCTTTTTTTTTTTGTTAGAGAAGATGAGTGAGAAAATAGTTAAAAAGGAAATTGTAATTGGTACAATGAAATATTCATAAATGACAATAGCAATAAAAATTAATAGAGAAGTTTTTAAATGTACTTTTTTAAATGTCTACTTTTTTCTGGAACTTTAAATCAGGGAATATTAATATTAAGCTTTAATAGCTCTAGTAAAAAGCAGAAAAATTGAAGAAAATGTAATGTTTAATAATTTTAACAAGTCTGTCTAATATTTGCTATGCCTGAAAATGTATACTTTTTATTATTGTTTTCAATGTCCACTGTTCTCTTACGAAAGAACTTCTAGGCTCATTTATTTAAACATTATATCATAATCGTTTAAATTAACATTAAACTTAAACGTACTGTTCTGAACGACTTGTTCCGAGTCTTTTACAGCTTATTTTAAATTTTTTCCAACTTTTCTATATTTTTTACGCGACTCTTTCAAAATACGAACGATTGTTCGTTCCTGAAGATTTGAATTTCTTTTTTTTGGCGTTCAAATTCAACGCCATAGCGTACTATTTCAACCGTTCTGTCAAACATTAACAATAGTACAGCAGCTTCATTATGCTATCCAGAGTTTCTCTATATTGGTCGTTTACTCGAAGATGGAACAAATAATTTCAGTTCTAAGATTTTTAAATGAGGCCTTGCATACTCTTCACTAAACAAATTTGAAGTCAAATATTTAGTCACAATTTTTTAGTCAAATCTTTTTAGCAATTCTTCATAACAAAAATACTTCTTGAAAAGTTCTAAATTATCAAACGGAATATTATTAATTTATTTCCTCATAATTTCCATCGCGAGAAGGGTTTGCGTACTGACCAAATATCACTTAAACGATTTTTTTTTCTTCACGCCTGTTGTCGTTCAATCCCGGCATGTTAACATCTGCGTGTCCTATCGGTAATTAGTCAGCAAAATTGTTTGACAGAAGCTCAGACAACAGCATCATTATAACCCCCCGTATACTTCGGGATAATTCCAGCCGCCATAGCAAGCAATCGAAAGCCATCCAACCATCGTTTCATCGTCTCATCTTTTTTAACCGAAAATCAGGCGTAATCAACTTAAGAATGCATCTCATAAAATGGACTTTTTGTCATCCGAACCAGACAGCCCATTAACATTTTCCGATGTTCCGTCTGTACATCCTGAACATCACCATCATGATACAGCACTTACTTCATGTCCCGAAATTAGATTACACGTTTGGCCACGTTTTGCGCAACAAACCGACGAACCTTCTGTGTGTTCCCTCGGATAAGTCGTCCCGTACCAAGAGTCCCGTACGGATCACACGGATAAAGAGTCGTGTCCCATAATCATCACCCTTCGTGTTGTGTTCGATGAAGCTCGTTTTCCGATCGTCGAGGGTCGGGTCGGTCGAGTGCGTTCTGGCCGCGTACACTTCCTCACACATCCGTTCCAGGGGCAACGGCACAAGGGTAGCGTAAAACGCGTCGAAAATTGTGATAAATAGTGGAAGCGTTTTAATAAAAATAAATCACATCCACACAAATTAAGCCATCGGGTCACGGGCACTGTAGTGCGCCTCGATGACAGTGCCGATATTCCATTAAAATAAAAGCCTGCGCTTCATTTGATGAATTTTGCGATGCGTGCCCGTGCGCTGTACTCGGTACGCCGTACGGTGGGCAACGTTTTTCTAGCTCGAAGTAAAAACGGAACTATCGACGCTCTAGCTTCCGGGCGCTGAGCGGGTTGATTGAATTAGCAGAATCGGTTGAACGGCGCACCACTCAATAAATTGAATTTATAATCGAAAATTAATTGATCTCGATGAAGTGCGGTACGGTTTTGTTTTCCAATCTTGCTAAACGATTTTCCCCGGCAAAACGGTTCGTCGGTGCGCTGGGCTGGAAGCAATGCGTGTGATGCGCTTTTTTGTTGCGTTTGCTATCGTGATACAAATATTTCAAACAATGTTAACTATGTGTGATGGTGATTTGTTGCTAGTTCTAGGCAATCTTCATCTGATACTGTTTTATTTGTGATTTTAATTGGTTTGTTAGATAACATTTTATGTTTGAAATTTCAACATTTACAAGCATGTTGTAGAATTAACTTATTTTTCATTTTTTTTTTAAATTAAAACAACAACTTAGTATATTACGTTCGTATGCTGTTAAAAATTTGCAGAAATTAGTTTTCTTTAATATCATTAATTTGATTTGTAAGCTACAGCTCACATTGATTGACATTGTATTATTCTCAATATTGTCTTATTCGTACAAGAGATTAACAGAGACTCAAAACCGTAAAATATACCCCTATTACCAGTTAATATAGGATGCTAGAGCAACAACTCCGTTCCATCAACAATCATAATTATATCTTACAGCGAAGTAAAGTTATGACTAACTGAAATACAACAAATGGAGCAAAGGTAACCGTGAGACAAAGACAGAGTGCACAAAAAGGAGAAAAAATAAATGACAAAAAGGGATCTAATTTCAAGAAGACAGCTCTAGATGACCGCAGGAGTTTTGAGAGTGGACCAGGTTAAAGCAAAGTACAATATTTTCAGATAGCGAAGATCAGCGAATTTACTTGCAAACCGAATCAATAGTTCAAGTGATTGTTTCAACACTACTAATGACATGGCCTATGCTACAATGCAAAGGCTAGTTTCTGGTCAAGAAAAAAATCCACGATGGTTAGATCACCGTACAGCTCGTAGAACTTTTTACTGTAGTGGCTGCTCCATTGTCCTTCCACGTATACGGTGCAAACAATCCGTCTGATCAACTACACTCTTAGAAAGAGTCCATGTCTCACAGGCGTATGTGAGTACTGGAACTAAAAAGGTTCTAAGACAATAAGAGTCGATACTAACAAAAATACTAACAGAGGTATAGGGAACAGTGTCACAACCATCGTTCACGTACAAGAGCAACTAGAAAGGACTAAGAATGCTTCCCTATGGTACATCTGAAAGACAAAAAGTACTATTAGACGAGATAAGCTCGTCAACAAGTTTGATTTTTAGTTTAGCAAGTAATTTAGAATGAGAAAGGCGATCAAAGGCCTCTGCTAAATCAAAGTACACAGCATCGTCTTGTCGATTTCTTTCAATGCATCAGAAAATAATGGTACCGAACTAGAATTTGTTTAGTGCAGATAGAACAACCAGACATAAAACCATGCTGTTTTGGACCAATCCAGAGTCCTCATGAATGTCTTAGCACAGGTACAGAAATAGAAAATTCCCAAGGAATTATAACTATTGACATGATCACTTTTCTTGTGCACTGGAAAACAGGCAACAGACTTACCATAGTGCAGAGAAAACTTCGAGTGAAAGCACAGAGTCATGAAAATTCTGGCCAAATGAGGAGTTAGAAGTTGTTTACCCTTAATCTTGATTAAGGCTAGAATCAAGAAGCTAGAATAGAAAATGTGTAAGACAAAGTCACTATCGATAGGAATATTATTTGAACTTCCACCACATATTCAGGGATATAGGAAAGATATTGAGAGAGAATGTGAGGATCAAGAACCGGATGGACTATCATCCGAAAGGTATTGAAATGTGCTACGCAATGAGCTATTTAGGAATACTGGCTATGGTTTGAAGGCTATCAGGTGACGTTCGTTGGATGGTTCCCTAAGTCCACCAAGAGACTGCATTAGAGGAAATTAACTAGTCCGTCTCCTCTCCAAGCTAGCCCTTGGTCAGATCTCTGAGACATACATTCAGTTTGTTTCGTATTCTTCCGTGTATCAGAAACTTACTGAAGGTTAAATTGCACCTTGGTGGTCATCCAAAATTTCACCATTACGCGGTCGAAAGTCGGCATTGGTCGTAACATAGATATACGTACATAGATAGCTTATACTATATAGAATACTTATAGTTTTCACCTGGGACTTCACCTATGTGACATCCACTCTTTCTTATACTGACGAATACCTCTTTCCGTCTGCTTTCGAAGAGAATATGTTAAGATACGACGGCCCGGTGGTAGATGCGACAGCAGCGCCGGTCTTCACACGGCAGGACCGAGGTTCAAGTCTCATCTGGGCCGTTCCCCCATAGTGAGGACTGACTATCCAACTATGCGGTAACAATAAGTCTAGTAAGCCAGAAATGGCAGGCATGACCTTAAGAGGTCGTAAAGCCAAGAAAGAAGAAGATGTTAAGAAACATTACTATTTACTCTTGCTATTGTCATAGACTCAGAGGAAACATTGCATGCTCAAATTGGGATGGTATGACGGCGATGGCAGATAACGGCGTTACACGGTTACCGTTAAAGATGATGTCCACAATAAGCCTGGAGCTCGTAGCTATTACCCGAGATAAGTAAGGATAATATTCTTGTAGAAAACTTACTAATTATAAAGATCACTATACATTTCAAACTTCATGTACTGAATAATATCTTCTATCCGGGTATAGTCCTTTACATGTCCCAAAATAATTTTAAAATATTTCCCGATTAAAAAATGCAATAAAAGAAAAAAAACAGTTGTTTTTTTCCAGCCGAGGATCAAACCGAGAGTTAAAAGATTATATTGTTTACGATTTTCGTTTCACCTTTCCGAATGGGATTGTTTAATTTCCCTTAACAAGCGGGGCCATATAAACTTACCTTCCATAAAACCGAACACCTTATACCGCCCCGTTGATTGGTCGCTAGCATGATCTAGTAAGCTATAGATGATCGGTTTCTGTTTTCTGCTCCAGACCACCAACGTGCAATCGTGAACTTCGATGAACAGTGGGGTAGTTTTGCTAGCGTTTTTGGCAATATTTTGTTTTTTTTTGTACTGTTTTTATAACAAAATTTAATGCACAGTGTGAGATGGTTTGCGTGTAAATTTAGTTTTGTTAAATCTGATTCAAAATGTTCTGGTTTTGACATTAAGCTCACTCAAATGATCGATGAACGGAACGCCCAAAGTGAACCCAGATTTAAACACTTTACCGAGTATGATTTCTGGAAATGCTTTCCTTCCACCCCCTCCATTTGGTCAAGGTTCTCTCTATCTATCGAGGCGGATTTGTTGGAGAAGGTGGCCCATAAATCTATCGCCATAAAACTTTTAATCGCCTTCCAGTTGGCGACGACGGTCGCGGCGCACTGCCACCCTAAACAATTCTATTTCAATTAATATTTCCTATATCGCATCAATAAATTAACATAAAACCATCAGCGCAACGTTCGTCTCGGTGCCGGTACGCGGCGGAAACTGTTGCCAAAGTTGCTGGCTGCCTAGCAAGCTATTTATGGAACCCCAGGACCCGTCCGGGCTGGAATTCTTCAAGGGAATCCTTCACAGTGCGTGTCATTTATAGCACCGGCTTTCACGCGGATGAATCGGGGTGGCCACTTTCGTACGTGTAGTGGTGGCTGCCGTTCCATAATGTAAATCGCACATTTTAATAGTTTATTATTGGGGAGCCATATCACGCCTGCCTGGCCTGGCCGGGTCCTTTCTCATCATGTGCTGTGAGTTATTTTCATTTTATGATCCATCCATCGCCTTCATGATCGATCCTGTTCATCATCGCAGTCGAAAGCCTACGACGATACTGGCCCGGTAACGGTGGAAACCGATGGAACAGGTCGTAATGGGAAGTGACAGAATGAGGAGATGATTAAATTTATGGCACATAGTTTACACGCTGGGGCGAAAAGAACAAAAAACCGTTCGAGCTCGTCGACCAAAGTCAGCGGGGCAATTTAGCCTAACGAACGTACCTTTTCTAAAAGCAATCGTACTGCGTCACGATCGTATGCGTCTTCGTCTAGCCCTGTTCTGCTATGCATTTGAAAATTGTTAATCGAATTCTATTGATTGTTGTCCACTTTTGGACAGCACCGGCCCGCCCAAGTGTGCGGTCTAGCGAGGATGAAACGAGACGAAAAACAAAACGCAAAAGCCTTTGGACGAAGTAGAAACACATCATCAAAAACTAACACACGGCAATAGCGGTGTGCTTCACCAATACAACGGTGCCATAAATCTTGCCAGTGAGAGCAAAAAGGATTATGGCCATGAAGGAGATGGGTGGGTTTTGCGTGTTTCGGTCGGAGGCATTTAGTTTTGTTTTTCCGCTATTTTGGAACCGCTTTTTGGAGGTTTTATTTTTCCTTGAGCGATTTAATCACAACTCGGGCGGCACGTACACTGGCATCAGCAATCCTGCTTAAAGCCGTTGTTATGATCGGATTTTGGTGTGTGATCGATGGGTCGATGGGAGAGCTGGTTTGCTGTGGTGCTTGCTTTTGATCACTAATGAAATTATAATAAGAACCTTATTTGCTTACCGCTACGATTCGTTTTAATGAAGATTTATATTTTATTAATAAAAAAAGGCTAGATTTAATAGCACTCGTGTGCGGGTTTTAAAGTTGCAACGTTCCCAAGGATAATTTAGACTTTTGCTACCTATTCTCTATGCAAAGACATTTCTTATTATTGAATACAAAATACTTAAACACATTAATAACTATCTAGAATAAACAACATATCTATACATATCAAATAAAGTTGAAAAAAATATTAAAAGTGGCAACGTACTTGTCAAAGATACTCATGCGAAATTCAACTTTAAAATCTATTTAGAAAAAGTCTGTTAAACCATAGTTGTGAAACATTAAAAAATATATCAAAAACATAAAGCTTAATTTGAAGAATATATCCAAAATCCTGGAGCCAACAATATGTACTCGTGATTAAGCGAGCAAATAGGACTCTAGGGCTAAGTTTTGATACGACAAGAGATTCTAGTGATCCAGTCTTCTTAGTTAGGCCTATACTAAAGTATTGTACAGTAGTTTGGTGTTCATACGCCGATACAAGGATACAAAGAATTAAGACCATTGGGCGGAAGCTATCACGTTTTGCTACATCACGGCAGAGTCTACAGTGGAATGACCGAAACTTCTTACACCGCCTAACCGATCACGTGACCTGTTACTTGGTACTTGTTACTTGGGGACACTGTCTTACAGACGAAGAAATGTGCAAACTTTATTCATCGCAGTTGTACTTTGTGGAAATACTGATTCTCCAGAGAATTTTAACGTATAAAAATGTATGAAAATAGGCCCTCCTCAAGACACGGATCTCTAGTTAGACTTTAAAGGCTAAATGGTTTTAAACGGCTTTTAAGACCCTTCACTTGTCTCTGGATTTATTTTGTGAGTACTGCGACTCTAAGTGTTTATTCCAAATCCCCAAGCACGTCCGACAGGTATTTCGAGTGGCGAAGTTTTCTTCAGACTGACCAGTTGTAAGTCATCATCCTTGTGCGCATCTCAACTAGAGATGAGAATAATTACTCTTTTCAGCGATTTAATTTACTTTTACCTCTTCATCCTCGAAATTCTATTCATTTAATAACTCCTTCGGGAAGCATTTTTTAATAAAACTAACTCTGAGAGTTTTTGCTAGTCGCCACTGAAATTCCAATAATAGAGAGTTGTAACAACTCTCTCTAACCACGATTAAGAGTGAGAATCGAACAACGACTCACAAAGAAGTTGTTAAAACGCGTTGCAATTCGAAGTTCTAAAGAGTTCTAAAAGCTTGAGGTTAATTGCCGCATGCTCAATCCTATAGTAAGCTTTTGGTAGATAAGAGAGTCTCAAAACATTGATTTTTATGTCATCAGCATATGCCAATATCTGGAGTGACTTGTGGAAGAAGGTCTCAGTTTCCATCATCGAGTCTCTGATAGTCCTCTATAACATTAGGTTGAAGAGAAGAATGGCAAGCCTATCTCCCTTGTTGAGATCGAAGGGTCCAAAGAGATTCTCACCTACCTGCATCTTGACGTTTGATGCTGGTCATTGTCATCCTTAGAAACATGGTAAGCATGGTAAGCTTGGCCGAGTTTCCAAAACAGCTCATTGCATCGTATAGTTTTGCCATGGCCATAGTCTGTCATGTCATAGTCATAAGAATTGCTTAATGATGAAGATCTTGTTAGTGGTTGAAATTCCGATTCCGAGAATCCTCTTTAGTAGTTTCCTACTACAAATCGATGTACAAAAATGGAACATACCAACAAATAAACTGTTGTTTACTATTCAAAACATTTGGTGATAAAACATTATGCCACCAGGAAACGCAACATTAGCCATGTGATACAAACGTAACGCAACCAAAACAAATCATTTCAAACAAATAAACTTACACATAGATTTGAATCCCTGCTATGATTTATCTTGCGCATCTTCATCCATTTCTTTCATACTTTCGCCATATCCCGCACACACACACAATACAATGTTCCATTTTGTAGCAAATTTGATTTGATTTCTTTCGGCATTCTACTGCACGTTTACTTAACCTCTCCAACCCTCGTTCACGCTCCTTTTGCAATCCGCGCGGAAACGAATCTTCGCCAAAGGCATCTGGGCGGTATGGGATACACGACCAAAAAAAAACGCAACAACAAACCTCCACACACACACACGCGCGCGCAAAACGAAACGATAAATCTTTTGGCGAAACAATTTTTCACCGTACGCCGGGACCGTGGCCCTCCACATCCATCCACATCTCCGTGGGACGCGTGTATGATTTTTCGCAATAAATTTTGCATACCAGCAACCGATGATACCGCCAGCGCCACCGGTTGGGTGGACGTATCGAACGAGCTTGAGAATCTGCCGTACTGGGTATCCCTCGGTCGTTCGACAGAGCGCGTTGAAGTCGTTCTGGTGTTGAGGTACAAATGTAGAAAAATCATAATGCCGCCGTGCCTGGGGCTGCTTCCTGCCAATTGACGTCCGCCATGGGTGAGCTTTCGATTCGATTGGCGGGATGGGTAATTTTTCATCGACGATTCGATCGGCTGTCAAAAACTGTCAGAAATCGAGCCAGAAGCTTGCTAAAGTTGTAGTAGGCATTCGGGATCGATTTTCTTTCTTTTTGTTTTTGTTTTTGGGAAGCAGATTTCGACTTGCGATCCCCAGCACGTACGGAAACGATTCGTTGAGAATGTTAAAAATGTGTTTCCGAAGATGTTTGAATGTCCATCGTACCTTATGGTATGGTGGGTCTGCAATGAAATGCTTTCAATTCGCTTACTTTCTTTCGTTTGGTTGCTGTTGGATATGCTAACAAATGTAAGGTTTTGTTTGATTTTCTAGTTACAAACTGCTATGAATTCTATTCATTTTCTTATTTGACGCTACGTTCTCTTTAATTCTTCATCTTGCCAAGTACTTTTAATTATTTCCCACAAAATTTTTGGTTTAAATAAGCAACTCAAGCTGAAACAGTAGTTCAAAGAGTGTATAACAGTAAAGCCTGTACACTTGGTTTTGAAAACGGTTCAAGTGGTAGTCGTCGCTAGGTATCTTAATCTAGCGTAATTGTTGATCGGTGAACGCACGAAGCGACCGAGGAGAGATGCGTTTGTAGTAGAAGAAAGCGTCAGAAGATAAAAAAGGCACTTTCGATACAAAACTGGAGAGAGAGCAGAAGTTTTTTTAACCCGCTCCTCTTGACCACGATTAGAATGTAACCAGAAAAACAGAACGCTACGAAACCGCATTTGTTTTTAAGTCTAAAATATATGTCGTGTGTAACCAGGCTAAAAGAAGCTGTTCAAATGTATCGAAAGAAACGGCTGCAGGACGCAGCCTTTGTTGCAGGATGCAACACTTGGCTTTAAGCTATGTGTTACCAAAGATTTGAACGATGTTTTTATTGTAAAATCTTTGTATTGTTATCTTGTGGACACCCTTAAAACAAGATTTAGTCACCTAACCTTAGATTTTATCGTCTTGGATGGTTCTCTGTAAGTCCTCTTTATTGTAACTATCCACTGGTTCGTAAAATCTAAATTAGAAACTTTAGAAACATTCTTACTAGTAAATAACACTTATTGAAAACTACAAAACAGTGATAGATAAGGTTAATCGATTGTTTAGCTTTACAACAAGAAATACAAAGTAATTTAACGATCCAATGTTCGTTAAAGCAATGTATGGCTGACTTGTTCGCTCCTCGGTGACTTAGAGTTTGAACTAAAAGACTGTACTCAATTCAGCGTAGCGTTACCTAGACTAGCACTAATTAATGTATCGTGGTTTTGTCCTGCTAAACATGCACTACCTCTTCATCCTAGACGACACGTAGCTTAAACAACATACGTAGCTAAGATTTTAATTACATGTAATTGACACATCATATTTATAAGATAAAATAGCATATAGGATGTACCAGAATGGGCACTTCCAGTAGGAAAGATATTACGAATACCACACATTAAGAGAGATTGTCTAACTAGCAGCGATGTGCTCTATTAATAGTGAAAAGAAATAGGGAAGAATGAGTCAAAATGTTATAGCGAAGCGTGAAGGTTCAACTAGACCATTGAACGAAAATAAACAAAAAACAGTTGAAAATGAAGACTTTACAAGGAAGAATTTCGTTTATATTTCAATATTACGGCTAGTTGCTGTATTGCCAAAGAAGGATTGTTATACAGAAAATGTAATACTTCTTCTTCTTCTTTCTTGGCCTAACGACCTTTTCGGTCATGCCTGCCATTACTGGCTTACTAGACTTATTGTTGCCGCATAGTTGGATAGTCAGTCCTCACTATGGGGGAACGGCCCTGATGAGACTTGAACCCCGGTCCTGCCGTGTGAAGACCGGCGCCGCTGTCGCATCTACCACCGGGCCGCCCAAGAAAATGTAATAGTGCATATCGAATAGATCAAACGACAAGTTTCATATTGTTTCACTGCTTTATAGAGCGTTATGTGTATCTTTCTATTCGACTATTTTTTTGATTCTAAAAACAAATCAAGAGTTTGTGAAGATAAGGTAAAGCATCATGATAGCGATAACGCATCAAGGGACACAGAATAATACTGAGTATCTAATTTCGCTAAGAAAATCATTGCATCTCCTTCAAAAGATCTCCAACTAATCTTTAGACATGAGTCCTTGGGATGTTGCTCAATTCTTGATTGATTCTTTGAAACCTCTGAAATTCTTAGCTTGAAATTCTGAACGTGGCTTAGAACCAACAGAATCCTCGATCCTTCGCCACGAGTTATGGTACTGCAAGTGAAGATGCAACAATATGAATTTTATCTGTCGCCTTATTATTAACGTGTAATGCAAGTTTATACAGGTTTTGCGAAGTGAAGTTATCTCTCTTCATTCATATACATGTCCACATCGCAAGAAAACTTTACAGAACACCTAAACACGGCACTAATGATGCTCTAAAGCCACCGTCCTTAATGGTGCAACAAATGCTGCACATAAAACCGCATTACTAAATGATCCATCAATCGAAAATTGTGAAAGATATCCGTAAAAAATACACACACAGACACTTGCACACCCATCTCCTATGGCTTATGAACTCCACTCAACCGCCACTCTTCCATTCTTCATCCATACTCCATCACCAACAATGTTTTATTTTTCTTGCCCATGCGGAGTTCACTGCCTGCCCGTCGGTGTGAGCTGCCGTCAGATGAAAGTGTCAGAAAACCGGTTACCCTTTAGCTACAGCACCACCAACTTGGCACACAGGAAGCGATCGGGCGAGTCACACTCCCGATGCCCCCAGCACGAAATCAGACCGATCAAGATCAAGATTATTTCCAAAACGGTAGCAACCCGCCTGTCCAACACTACAGCGCAATCAAACATCAAACGCATAAGCGCAACGCAATCTTGCCGGTCCAATTTTTGACGTTCTACCGAAACCGTCAGCCGGCTATCAACTCGTTTACGCGCCTCTTCGGACATAATTAAAATTGATATTCGCTGCGAGAAATTAAATAATTTCATCTGATGAATTACAAAGTCCCTGAGCCAAGAGCCGAGTTCGGCTCTTTTATTACCCATGGTCCAGCCATTCCGATCCGTGCCTGGCCATTTCTGACCTGCTACTGGTACGGTCGGCAAAATGTGATACGCTTTCAGATTTCCGATCTCCTTTAATACGCTCGGTGAGTGACTTTGATTCTCACTTTGCCGGATTTGGTGCGCGTTTGCGGTTGCTCCGGTGTCGGACGGCTTCAAAGATCGAATGTCACGTTCCAGTCGCTCGCATGTGTTGCTCTTATTTTCACGTTTCCATTCACGGTTGAGGCCCTCGAAATATCGTGGACGGGTGACGGGTGTACGGATGCAACATAATAAAATATGATTCGACCGGGAGCGCGGGAAGTTTGGAGCGAAACATTTTCTCACGTTTAATTGCATTAGCAGTTAATCTTGTTGCCCGATTGATCGATTAGGCGGATTGGTTACAAAGGGCGGAGATGGATCGGTTAACGGGTTGTGGCTGAGTAGGGTGGGACATATACAAATTCATCGTTTGGTCGTATTGTCATTTCACTTCATAGGCAAAGCACTGGAATTTGTTTTGGATTTTTGTTTATATAAACTATTTTATAACGGCTGATTGATCATAATTTGAAAAATCCACACAAATTATGGTTTTTTTTTACTAGGTAGCAAGGTTTTTCAAAAGTATTCTTTCTACACGATTCTTCGAAATAACGCAGCAATAATAATAACAGAAATCGATAAGATCTATTTATAGGTCTAAGAGTTACAGTGTTTGCGAAATGAACTAGCAATATGCGAGGCATTTTTGGACTCTACGTAAGATGAAGTGTACAATGCACAGATAGAACTGGAATCGTTCAGGATAATGCTAAGAAGAAGTTGAAGATACGATAGTTTTAAGTCATTTGTACGTGCAGGGCCTAAAACTAACCAAAAATAAACTGTAACGCTTACGAAAAAAATACGTGAATTACGTTAAAGAGAATTATGCAGATTGAATAAAAGCTAAAGCTAGATTACAAGCTTCTGGTTGCTTACTTTGAGTATGAAATCGATGATCATTTGGAATGTCCTATCTTGCAGAAACTAACCAAATGATCTAATATGTGGCGTAAAACCTCGCACCTTTGGAGCAGGCCGAACTTCAGCAATCTTGGCTTGAAAGTCAATCACCTTTCGTGGCAAAAGAGGTTTAAACAGTATAGAATATTCATATTCCAAGTAACATTTTGACCAGTTTTATGTCTATGTCATCATGTCATCAGTGTCATGACGTGCTTGATCATGATACATCGCAAACCTAAATCGAAATAGCAAAGACAGTTGGAGTTACTCATTCAACCAATTGCCATCGTTTAAAAGGGAATGCAGAAGAAATCCTGAAGCTAAGAGATGTTGCAAGCCTTTTATTCACGTGTGAATACAGCTGCGCCTGGTAAAACCAAATATGACTTACAGGGTTTCGATCCATATAATTGCACATTTCATCCGGTATCGCATAAGTTTGAATCACTTAGCATAGATGTGCAATCCATTGGCGACGAAATTCGGTTGCTACGAAGGTATTTGCAAACACAACAGAGCAAATGTTAATCATATAGGGGATTTTACGAACATCGATGCCTCTGCAACGAAGGCATCAAGAAGCTATCTTTATATTCAAAGAAACGAAAAATACATCTTCTTATCCTAAAAATAACAGTACAAAAGGATTTGATTCTGTTCAGACTACCCTGGTAGCTGATACATACTCTCGTAAATGATTGGATACATACTGGATACAGCTCTGTTTGCTTCGGATCCCGATATTTCACATTTAGTATGAGAAATCTTGATTTTGGGGTCCAAGTTGTTTGGGGTCCTGTGTCTCAGCCTATCCTGGTAACAAAAATGCAAAAGCTAAGGTTTTGCTATGTCCGTTAATAAATGTCTAGTAATGTCCTTTCCGAGGATACTGCTTCCTAAGGCCCGTTGTATTTGAGCTCACAAACGATTCAACGAAATGTTAAACGATTTCCAACCAGACCCTTCTCTTGGAGACCCAAAGACTAACGCCCAGATTAAGCCACACGATGTCTGCTACTGGGACTCCAGTCGTTTGCAGAACGAGGACTGATAGCTGAGGTCCCGTTTATGACTTGGTAGACCAACAATTTTTATTGTCACATCAGCAATAGCAGATCTCCTATATACTTGGAGTCTTAAACACAAACTTTTCTAAGTACGAAATTGGTTAGTCCCAGCCCGCCTTTCATGAGCGTCGTAATTTTGTAAATTAAGTAAATTTGTCTCGTAAACTCCTTTTGTTGTCAGGCACGTTAATAACAATTATTACTTATTAGGAACTTTCATAAGGGCACATGTTTATCATATTTTTAAATAAAAGAAAACGATTGTCTTAATAGGACTATATCCTTGTACGATGTTAGGTTAAATTAATTTACAATGACCCATCTCCCAATCAATCAATACACCAGCCCCAACAACATCTTAACGTTTGTCGATCATTTCTAGTGCTGAACATAAATCTGACGGTACCTAAGCAATTTGTTTGTTTACAATAAATCCTCCTGCAAATCGCGTGAACACGGCATTTACAATGATGATGAACAGAAGCATTACCACAAGCGCACACACGCACACACGAACACCTTTCGGTACGACACACACGCGCATCATTCCCAGAAAACCCCCTGTAAGCAGACTCTAATTTAGCTTCATCTAGCGAAAAAGCCGCCACCTAGCACAAACCGCCAACCGGCAAAACGGAACCATACTGATGTCTGTCTCGAGATGAGTGATCGGTCCCGGGAAAGATAAATCGGTGATGAATTGGGGTGTAATTAGAGTGACAGCTTATTAAATTGCTCGCTAAGGGAAACGTTCCAGCGCTCCCTTTTGTTGGACGAGATCACTTAATCGTCCGTAGGGAAATGTCCTCTTTACAAACCCTCGAACACAAGCCGGGTTTGGGAATCAAAGTTTTCCACAAATTAATTGAATACATTTAGGTAGGCAGAATGACGACAACAAACAAACGAACGCATAAAAAAACGCACTCACACTTCCCAAAACATGGGAAACATAGGCCGCCCGTCCACCATTCGGACGACGTTTTGTCATCCATTTTATTTATATATCTATATATACCGGGGGCCAATTATTTTCTGTTTAAAAATCGATTATAATTTAAATGAAATGACGGATTTGCTCTTGTGTTTTGTGTGTGGCCCATTGTGGTCGGGTGTGATGGCTTTGCGACCGGGATTGGGATGTAATTATTTTTATTTTCATTTTTGTCTCTCTCGCTCTGTTCTTGACGTTGTGTCATCATCCTTTTCCTTGGCCGAAAACTTGCCCGCAGCTTGGTGTGGAACTCATTTTTAAACGCTTGTGAGTTGGTGATGGTGGTGGAATAATTTACTCGCCCCATTCAAACGCAATGGTGGTAGGTTCACGTGCGTATGAAAGAAAGGACACAAAATCACCTTAAGCGATGACGTGACACAAAACAAAAATGGCCGCTTTAAAAAAAAACAGAAATGCCATCCAAGATTAAGGGAGGCTTTTCCCTGATGAACGGAGAACCGGAACGTTTGTTGTTGTTTTTTTTACGTTTGTTTAACTGTTGCCGAAAACTTTGAGTAATCCTATTCGCATCGTAATTATGCACCATACTCCAGAGTTCCACCGCGACCGGTGCCTATTTCAACTGGGAAGCTATTTCGGATGTACTTAAACAATACATGATCGCTTTTCGGCACCATTAGCCACATTTAATAACTGAAAGCTGGCTGAGGTGGCGTAATGTTTGGGTGATTGCTTTTTTTTCTCTCTCTCTCTCGCTCTCTCTCTCTCTCTCTCTGGATGCTTCATATTTGCCTTTGAGTGTGTGGGCAAGTTCGCTTCTCCACATTTGTCGAAGATCCTCCCTCATCAGCTAATCGATTTACGGCATTGTTGAAGGCTTAAAGGCTTTTGCTACTTTTTCTTACTGGGTGGTAGCACATTTTTTTGGGACCCGAGTTGATGGCCACTAATCTAAGTTGGTTGGGGATGATTTAAAATAAGTATCATCATCCTGTCAGCGGTGACACCGTTTTCCGTTCAAAACCGTTTAAATTAGATTGGATCGGGGGCTAACAAAAAACACGCCCAAAGTGGTAAAAGTTTAGGTTTTTGTTTGTATTTTTTCGCAATTGAAACAAAATTGCGTTTTAATGGTACGCAGTTACGCACTGAAAGTTTTGAAAGCAATTGTTAGCTTTGTGTGTTTTTGTTTTTTTGTGTTGTTCATGTAAAGTTCAGATTTCTAAAACAAATCATCTCGCTGAGTTTTTGGGAGAAAAATCATTCTTTTACAAACTTTGAATAATACCTTTATAAAGAATGAAACCTTATGGGAAACTAAAAATAATCATCCAAACGATCATTAGAAATCTGAATGTGTTTTCTATTGCTGGATATGTTGGAATCGTTGAACCATATTTTCCTTGGATTTGAAGATTCTCGAAGGCGCGGTGAATGCCAGGGTCTAAAAGCCAGCCCTCAAGTCTTTTTGTTTCTCTTTGTTGAGGAAACTGTCCACCGAATTTTGTTTCATCAAGAACTAGAATGCTTCATTTATACCAGAGTTTAGATCTTTAATTTACACTCTATTTTTCTTCCTTGAATTATGTTTCAAATAATTTCTTACTCAATCGATTTTTTTTTATTTGGATAGTTAAAGTTAAATTTCCAATAAAATATTGACACCCAAACGACACTACGCTAATTAACTGCGTCCTTGGCAAAGACTGTTCTAAAACTATTTTTTGTGTGTTTTAACTCTTTCTGAGCCAGTATATGTAAGTGTATCTGTGAAAGTAACAATGAACATTTTGTACAGAATATTCGTAGCCATATAGAAAAATGATTCAAGTCTCAGAACGATAAAGGTACCAGTCGATAAATGCAATAATGGTCAGTTTCTGCTGCCTTTTATTTACCCACAACTCTTTTCATTTGTCCTCTAACAGATGTTTTTGTCTGTCTCCTGAAGTAAGCAAATATACTAAAACTCGAGCCGATGTACAGTTCTATTCTCTGTTTCATAAAGGAAGACTCTAAAATGATGTTGGACAGTTCAGTGGAACGCTTGGAAACGGGGCCACTCCACTAAATTGTTGACTTACTTACTTACTTACTTACTTACCTACTTACTTGCATATCAGGCTTCGTGGTCTTGGCCTGCTGCAACAATCCTCGATACCGCTCACGGTCTAGCGCCGTCGTCAGTCAATCAATAATCTCGGCCGTTCTCAGTTTGGGCCTACCACGCCTCCTCTGTCTATGTGGACGGCCTAATGGGACTTTACGGGCTGGGTCATCCGGTACCATTCTCATGACATGACCAGCCAACCGGAGCCTGGCGAGTCTAATTCGCTGCACGATGGTGAGATCACCGTACAGGTCGTAAAACTTTTCTTTCTAGCTGCTCCTCCATTGTCCTTCCACACATACGGGGCCAAAAATCCTTCTGAGCATCTTCCTCTCGAACGCGGCTAAGATTTTCGTCAGTTTTGAACAAACTCCATGTCTCAGAGGCGTATGTGAGTACTGTGACTATAAAGGTTTTGTACAGTCCCAGTTTCGTCCGTCGCGACAAGTATTTGACAGGTAATTGTAGGTTTGAACGTGTTTTTAGATTGTTTACTGCTTCCACAGAGAGATGTGTAACTCACCAATATTGTGGCATCGTTTGATCCGTATTACGTATTTCTAAAATAATTTCCTGTCAGTTGCGTGTTATTGATAAAATATCGTTTAGGTTTAATATTGCTAATATAAGTTGAGCTTAAACATTTCTACGACTGTTAACTAACGTTTTCGTTCCCAGTAGCAGATTCCAAGACAAATCAAATCTTGGCGTGATTCGAGCCTTTTTATCCATAATTTTTATGCAAACAGAGTCGTCCAGCATCTCCGGTTACCTTAAAAATTAATTCAATTGTACTGTTAGCATGTCTTAGCCTAGTATAACACCGAGATCCCTGACTTTGTTTTTCCTTTCTAGCAATTGTTCGATTATAAAATAGTCCTTAGGGGCGGCCCGGTGGTGTATACGATAACGGCGCCGGTCTTCATACGGCAGGACCGGGGTTCGAATCTCGGCGGACCGCCTCCCCGTACGCAGGACTGACTATCCTGCTACGGGTAAAACCAAGTCATAGAAAGCTAGAAATAGCAGGCCAAGACCTCACGAGGTTGTAGTGCCAAGGAAGAAGAAGAAGAAGAAGAAAATAGTCCTTATGTGAGTTAGAACTCACATATGTGTGAATGATAAAACAAAACTTTAAACGCACAAAGACGGCATGTTACGGACAAAGACCACTCGCTAAAGGTGTTTCGAGTCGCCTGCAAGACCTTTTAAGCCTGAGCTTCATGTCGTCAGCATATAGTAGGAAAATGGATTTGAGTACCACATACGACACATCGTTTGCCTGTAAAAGGAAAAGAAACAGACCCTAGATTGCTTTCTTGTTGTACCTCGAAAGTACTCTCGTAATTGAATGTATTTTTTTTTCTTGCACGTATTTACACTCTTTTTTTCATAAGTAATTTTTAAACTGGTTTAGGATCTCCAATATTATTTCAGTATGGTCTCTTATAACAGACATCTTATTTGTAAAAAGCAAAATCTTCGTTAGGATATCTTGTTGCTTACATGAGTGTTTTATTTCTATACTTATAATTATTTCTAGCCTTGACATAGTTGGGATCAAACCGGGTCGTTATTATCCCAAACACATTTGTTGCAATAATAACCAAATATACGTTTCCAGGGAGGGTCTTGATTATGCTGTTCCAATATTAAATCATGAAGAAACTAATAAATCTCATGCATCATAGGTCAACAGATCTATCATTGTGCATTGCCGGACCCGTTTATCGAGTCTGGGATGAGCACTTACAATATTAGTAAAAACGACACAAAAATCCATAACAAATTACCATACGAAATTGTGCTCGGCAAAAAAGCAAAACAGCACCCACTCTCTCTGAAAACTCTCACAAACTTTATGCACCAAACTAGATTTGAATGATATGTCAGCAACACCGGCGGTTGGCAGAAGCAACACATTGCAACACACACACACCGGACGATGATGGTGAATAAATTTCCATACGAGTGTTCAGAACCGTTCGCATTGCGTTCAATATTTATCAACCATCTTCGGGTTGTCCAATCATTCCACCGAACCAAGATGACCACGGCTGCATTCCGTCACGTTTCACCACTCGCGTCTGCGTCTGCGGTAGCAACTTCTCAACTGTCAACTTGAGAAAACCCTTGAACGATGCTGAGAAACTACTCACAAAGCGGTGCAAAGCACACACAAAAAGCAAAAGAAGCAAGCACCACAAATCGTTCGTTGCTACGGTAATAAGGAAACACGTTCACGGCGGGGACGTGTCTGTTGCACCTTTTGCCAGGAAGGAAGCCAGTAAAAACAAAAGCAGATTAAAATGCCGCTTCCGAACCCACTCCCTGCCAACGAAACCAAAGCGATCGATTATCCTTTCCCGCTCGGTTCCGGAACCGTTTTGTCCCTGCCGAAGGAAACGCACCCATGCAAACGGAAGGCAGATGTGCAACGTGGGGAAAAACCCGGCATTTTGAGCAAAAAGTCAATCAGGATATAAATATTGTTCGTCCCGGTACACAAAAATAATAAAAACGGTACACAAATCAAACGCTAGATATCGGATTTTGGTCCCTTTTTTTTTGTTGGTTGAACACCGGATTTCGAAAATCCATCAATAGCTTTCCGATGGTCCTCTCGTTCTATCGATGCTACGCTACGAAGGTGTCACCATATTTTTGGGGTGAATTTTGGGATTTTCTTATTCTGTCTGTACATTCTAATGTCGCTTGTCGCGAATCTGTGACAATTTTTGGCAAATGTAATAAGCCCCGATACCCAATTTGTTGTAGCACTCTAGGCCGTGCAGTTAGGCAGAAAAGATTAATTTATATTGTGCGTTTTTGTCCCGATGTCAACAAGCCGGGATGGTATTTTTCCGATTTTGTTTCCTGCTCTTTCGTTCTTTTTCCTTTTTTTCTGTTCACGTGTTCAAACCCAACATCATTCAAACACATTAATGATACGGCTACTTGGGAGCAATTAACTCGGAGTAAATTGATCTAATTTCGGTACAAAAGGGACCATGGGACGATGGGTTTTTGCTATGCTTTACATTGCTGAGAGCTCTGAACAATTAATAAATGTTTGTCATATAGTGGAATACGGGATGCTGGGCAAACTGATCATAATGCCGATGAGAGAGAGAAAGAAATAGTCATAAATTGTTGCAATAAAAAGGTGTAATAACATCAATCAATGTAAAATAATGTGTAAGTGCGATAAAATTGTATGTTTTTGTGTTCCTTGCTTGCAATTGAGCATATGTCTTAGTCTGGGTGTAATTAAAACTACTCTATACATCAGGGGAGAATAATCGTTCCCGGATGTCTGCTCTCAGCAATCTTGTTATCTTATTCTTTAATATACTTTCAACGCAAACGAATTATCTTTGGTAAAATAAAATACAAGACAACATTTGAATTACCTAGCCGATGAGTGAATCTTGACTTCTTGATTTTTACATATCTTACCTCTAACTTTGTCTTATCTTTTTTTCTTTTTTGGCTCTATAACTTCACAATTTCTTTGCGTAATCTACCATTAGTTGCTTTCTTTAGCTTGTTTATTACCCGTAGCTGGATAGAAGCTGGACCCTGCGTACGTGGAGAAGCCCCATCGAGATTCGATCCTCGGACTTGCCATGTGAAGACTGTTACCACTTCCGTATCTAACACCGGACGAACGAACTGTCGGTAGATCTAAATGCACAACATACTCATTAGATGTTTAGACTCATTTCAAACTCTTATCTTCTTCTTCCTTGGCACTACAACCTCGTGAGGTCTTGGCCTGCCAGCTATTGCTAGCTTTCTGTGACTAAGTTGTACCCGTAGCTGGATAGTCAGCCCTGCGTACGGGGAGGCGGTCCGCCGGGATTCGAACCTCGGTCCTGCCGTGTGAAGACCGGCGCCGCTATCGAATACACCACCGGGCCGCAAACTCTTATATGTATGAATAATTCTGGACTCTGAGGTGCGTCTCCAAATTGGTGCGTCGTACCAACGGTGGTATAGGCGGTAGCAGCTCCGATCTTCACATAGCAGGACCGAATTTAAAATTCCGTGTGGACCGTCTACCAGTGCATAGTACCGACTAATCAATTACGAGTAAAACTGAATTTTAGACAGCCAGACATAGCAGGACAAGACCGTCCGAGGTTGTAGTTTCAAACAACGAAAAGGAGAGGTCCTAAACTAACTTGACCATGACTTCAGTAGATCGCTTAGAAAGTTTCTTAGAAGACGAGAATCTAAGGATTTGCGTGTCACTGAATTGTTTTATGGTCCTTTAATTTTTTTCTTATTTGTTTATCCATGTCATATCCATAGTTGTTTGGCTATCCACAAATATTATATCCTTTACACCACAGTCGTGTGATCAATTGTCTACTGATATTTCACACCACTGGGGTGATCTCTTATCAGTATTTACGAAATCTTTACAGTCACAGTAATAATATATTTTGGAAGAAATCGGCAGGCCGCATAGACGATAAGATTTCTCGACGATATGTGCTCTAAGGAACAGTCGCAGGACCGTGTATCGAATCCCAAACGTACCATTTCTCCAAATGCAAGACTTTAATGGTAAGCCAAGATCTCTTGTGATTGTAGAGCTAAAGAAGAAGAAGGTTTTTAAGACTTCTTAAATGACTAAGTCTCTTGGTAGACGTGGCCTCTTGCAGGATGAGATCAATCGAATGACGAGGTGTCTTAGCAGCCGAGGTTTCATGGAGGTTGAGGTATCTGGGTAGACGAGGCTCCTTGGACGACGAGCATCCTTTAAGGACGTGATCCACTGGATGACGAGGCTGCTTAAACTGGTTGTACACTTTTCAAACTCGCTACGAAATTTTGGATGGGACTATATAGTGTTCGCTTGTCTGTTCTTTTCATATGTTGACTATCTTCCTTTCTAAAATACAATTTGTTGAATAAAATAAGTCAAATGTGAAACATGAATATTACCCAAGAAAGCTGTTACAAATAATACATTTAAACTGTGGCGTAGCGTACCAAACGAATTTCGGACACATGAAAAACTAAACTAAACAATGAAACAATAAAAATATTCACAAATATTCGTAATTTTGTAATTCTGTTTTTCCAGTGTATTTATTAAACTTTTGCGGACATTATTATTGACGTACCGTTGCGTACTGCCTCTTGCCCGCTACGCACCAATACTACGTGGATCGTGGAAATCGACTGTTCGACTGTTCGATTTTGTTCACACATTTCGTTACGATTTTAAATCTTCTCTCGTGTACTATTTGTGTAGTTCGCCTTAGTAAACTCAAAACTTTATATTTGTTTTACGCTCTTTGCTTCCTTTCTTTTGCATTCATTTGCCTGCTACGACGCGACGATACGAATAGATTACATGAGTGTGGTAAAGGTGTTAAATTAAATCACTTACTACTTTTTACATCTTTTACTTGCTCGACTTTTCCTTTGTTAGTTTGCGTTTGTTTTGGAATGTGTATTTTGTGTTTCATCCCGGTACTGCTCAGTTTTATACTATCATAGAAGTGTGTTGTGGCAAAGGTTTATACATTTGTTTTTTATTTGCTTTAAAAAACGCTGGCATTAACATAATGGAACTAACAAAGTGCAGCCAAGAAAAACACAATCTTTCCCATCTTGTGGATAGTCTATTAAACGAAAACATTTCAACACTGTTTTGAGCACTCCTTTACAGCACTGTACGATAAATTATGTATGTGGAATGCCTCGTTTGTCGGAAGTTTTACAAGGAACGTAATAGTACGCAAAATGCCCTCTGTCGTCTATGCTACGCAAGCAGATTCTCGTTTAATGCTTTACGTGCGTAATGTACTATTGTATTTGCTGTAATTAATTACTTCTACTTATGCTTTTTGTACACTAATAAAACTCCCTAGCCAGAAGAGTCTTGCACTGCCCTTTGTGGAGTGTTTTAAAGAAATAAGTAACCTAAGTAAGTTAGTGTCGATAGTATGGTAAAGTACATACATACAGTCTCCCATCGATCTTCCCTTTGACTCTTCCTTTGTCCATGCACACGCACACACGCACAAACAATCGTACATCCATATACATTTACAAAGCGAACCACAGTATTTAAATAAGAAGGAAACCCAACCTGGTACGGCTTATCATGCGTGTAAGCTTCATCCCTGCATCTTCGACGACTTTGCAGTAGTTTGGCTAGAGTCCGTTCTCCAGTTAAAACTGTCCCTTTTGGCCCTGAATGGCTAAAACTAACGTGTAATAAATTCGATTTTTCATTCCACCTCATCCATTTCTCTGTGTGCGATGCGATGTATATTTCCTATATATTTATAAATTTGCATCCCATTTCGTGGCACACTAGCGCATCCGCTCCGGCTGGTCGCTGCCCGGGAGTTATCACTGATAAGGTCGGTGACGCAGTGTAGACCTTACTGCTAATGGCGCATCTCGTCCTCCATTCGGCAGCGCTTCCGTTGATTGCTTCCGGTGTCGACTAGATCCAGACTTTCGGAATCGGAATCCATCGGTTCGCTACAGTCACCGTCACCGTCGCCCAGCTCTTCCTGTTTCCGTTTCGCGGTCGCCATTTCGGCCGCATGCTTCTTGCGCCATTTTGTTCGTCTGTTTTGGAACCATACCTGAAAAATAGAGTTAAAAAATTGCGTTTGTTCAAAATTAATTTAATGCATATAAATTTATTGGAAAGTTAATAAAGGTTCATCTTTAAACACCTCGCAAATAAAACATAACTTAAAAAAAGCAAGCTGCCTCTCAAGACATTCAATGACTTGCTCTTTTGATGATCATTATCGGCTTCGGGCAGCGGTCATGTTTTAATAATCCGCTTAACGGGCCACGAGCAGAGTGTGCGAAAACATACACATGCTCCATCGCAGAGGGGATTGGAAGCGTGTTATTCTTTCACTCGAAGCTCGAAGCACACGATCTTAAGAATCGCCGATCAAAGCCGGTTTTCTTTGTATGAACTTCCATCGGTACGTTTGATGCAATCGTAAGAGGCTGTTAGAAGGGTACTTACAGCGTGATTTTAGATAAATGCAGTTAAAGAAATAATTTGAAATGGTTGATACGATAAACAAAACTTTGATCAGGAATCCTTGCAAATTTTTAACAACTTATTTAATACTATTTGACCAATCGCTCTTTATTAAAACGTTTGACTGATGCGTAATGACGCATTCTTCTTCTTCTTCCTTGGCACTACAACCTCGTGAGGTCTTGGCCTGCCAGCTTATTGCTAGCTTTCTGTGACTAATTTTACCCTTAGCTGGATAGTCAGTCCTGCGTACGGGGAGGCGGTCCGTCGGGATTCGAACCCCGGTCCTGCCGTGTGAAGACCGTATCGTATCGTATACACCACCGGACCGCCACAACGCATTAACCTTATATTATTTTTTATCGAAGAATTTTGAGCTCCATACCACTAGAGTACTAGAATTTACGATGAGTAACACAGGTTTGAGTCGACAGTCGGTTTTATAACTACTGTGAGTCATATGTATGAAAATAGAGTCGATCACTCTACAGTATTGGAATACCCTTTAAAGGCATCAGTGACAGACGAAGATAGCTGAGGCCTTTAAGTTGTGAAACTTGTATCCAGAGGTTCAACAAGGAATGTTAACCGAATCGAATAGAATCTACTGTTGATTAGATCATATCTATGTCTTGTGTCTTTCCAAGTCACCAGGAGGAATTATAAATAAATGTGCTTTTGTGACAACATCTCAGAACATTTGGTCCCTGCAGTGCTCACAAGAGTAGTCTTGCCGATAGGGTTGTTCTGCATCCAAAATCTACCAAGATTATCGCCACTTCATCAACAAATAATTTGAGGGATCTGGTCTGCGTCTATGATCTACCAAGACTATCGCCTCTATACGTTAAAGTTAGGTGGGCTACACACGATAGTCGATTCAGTATTACGTATATAAGAAGTACTAAGTACTAAGTACTTATGTTAAGATAGTGTGATTGAATTCTTTCTACTTCTTTTTTTAATTCTTTTATGGATTGTCTGTCTAATCAATAGCGCACAACTATGGCGATATCCTCGACATGATGATACAGTGTTCGCTGTCCATGGTCAAGACGAAACCGTATAGCTGAGTAATCTATTGAAAAATATTGGATTAAATATTTTTTGTAAGAAACTTCTTGAATGTTTATTTTGAATAAAAGTCTATTAACAGGTTAGAATTTTCATCCTCATTTGCTCACGAGTTCATTCTCGATCTCACCTCAACTCAACTACGCACTTGAAACTGTTTTCAAATGATCTGTTTTTTGTGGATCTTATCATTTCAACACAAACAAACACGGCCATACGCTCCCCATCCATTGCTACAATATTCTATCAATTAATTATTGTTTACTCTGTGTTTAAATTGTGTACAAATCCCGGCATCCTACTCGCTACAACTGTTACCACCGATAGAGGAGAGCATTGGACGCCTGGACGCTCATTTGTCGGGTTTTGTTCATTGAAATCGAAGCTTCATCGGGTGGTTTTTGGTGTTGTGGTACTGTGGATTGATCTTTTTTTTCTGTCTTCTTTCCAACCTGCTTCCAACCGTGAAAATCGCTAATGCTTCTCGCATGTCAATCGCGCTTTGACTGTTCACGCTGGTGTCCATTTTTGTGCCGAGAGCGCTTACTTCCATCGTGCCATCGTTCTCACCAATCCTACTGTAAGCCCTGTCCGAAAGCCGGTGGCAACATTTCGTCGACCATGCCCACGAAGGATGATTAATTATGCTACCAGGTTTTTTCAGCCCTACCTCTCCCTTCCCCTCCAACACTCGCACCCGTCGCGTAAACCGATACATGTGTACCGAGGACAGAGGACACCTTACACCTGCCAATATGGCGAGTTGCGCCGCGAGTCCAACGTGCCGTACAGATCAAACCGATTGTCACTGTCATTACGAACGGCTCTGCTAGTCTGTATGTGTGTGTGTACGTGTGTGAGTGTTTGTCCGCATCATTGTTATTTGGGGAGATGAGGGAAGTTGCGCTAAAAAAAAAGGGATGGAAACAGGATCAACACTTCCTCTCCATTTCGTGTATAAAATTTATTATTAATGAGTATTTATTTACATTGGTCACATTCTTTGGGGCTCCGCATTCGCTGGAACGCAGGTTGAGGTTATGTTTTGAGAGGTGTTGATGTGTTGGTGCTTTTTTGTTTTACTGCTCCGTTTTAGTACTCTTTAGTGAACAGTGAAACAAACAATTGATCGATATAACTACAGCATCCCCATTCAAATAGTGCCTATTTTGTATCGATTGGCTTCTGTCTATACGGCAATACGACCAGGCCGTCCGATAGGAATAAAAAAAACAGTCTTCTTTTTACTTATGTACAGGACTATTGCAACATCGTGGCGTTATATTTCAACAGTTCTGTCAAACCGAATAGTTTGTTCACTATAGACAGTGTTTTTCAAGTCAGTTGTAAGTCGTAAATTTATTCTTTTCTAAGATTCTAAAGTCTACGATGACCTAAGCCATTTGTTTTGTATGTTATTTGATGTTTTCTTCTTTTACCTCGCCATTCTATTAACATTCCATACAAACTGACAGGCAAAACAAAACTTGAACCTAAAACATTCAATTTTATTTGAGCAAAAACTTAAATCCTTTAAAAAAAACCTCTAATTGCAAAGTTCCTCAGCCACATTGCAATATTCCACAGCTAGATTCCATTATATGATTGCAACAGTTTCTTAAATGGCTTGCAATATTCTACTATCCATTTGAAAGATTTCCCTACGTAATACAAAAATTCTGTTATATGTATCGCAGCCCTGAAAAACCTTTAATCAACCTTAGAGTAAAGTAACTAAACTAACTTTAGTGTAAAGTTTTCTATCTAAACAAGGTCAGTTCAAAAAACTTTCATTAATCTATTGGATGGATCCAAAAATATCCAGGAAAGTGTCTCCAAACTTAGCAAAAGATTCATGAGTCCCTATAAATTCTTATTATTATTTTTTTAAATACGTAGTTGTTAGTTGCTGGAGTTTTGAGGAATTTCTCAAAAATATTGTTCAACTTATCTCTGATTATGAAGGATGAGAAAAGCTCCATTTAATTAAATCCAACAAGCGTAAGGACGCTCTACCACATCAATAACACGCACAGCACTTCTAAAAAGCACAAAATTGCATCAAGTGCGATCAAGTTGTTTACAGCAGCGATAGTAAGGGTCACATAAGTTACTGTACATCAAATCTCTCACACACGAATACACATGGAAATGGTCTGCAAGTTTCATGTATACGCTAGAACATTTCCTAATACTTTTACACAATTGCTACAGAATAACCACAGAGCATCTTTACTTTTACGAGCAGACCCAAAAACTCGTCCAGTAAGCGTGGCTAGCGGCACAGTAACACAATCCTTTACTTGTCACACTTGGCGTGAGTGATTGATTGCCCCCGGAAATGAGCAGCATCACACAAGGGCACTCACACCCAATATCTTGGGTCTCGCTTTTAGAAACCCTTTTTTCTGGGGGCCAGCGCTCATCATCATCATCGTACGTTGTGAGAATGGGGAATAGGATACTGTGGCACTTTTATGATTTAATCAAGTGCAATGCATTCGGTGCTGAGGATGCTTTTGCGTACCCGGAAGAACGGTCTCTTGGTTCTCTTTCGAGCCGGAGAACAACAACAAAAAAACGGGAAAGATATTAAACACCCCAAGCCAGCCTTGCTTGTAGCCTTGTGTCGTCGGGGGCTGCTAAATTATTCCAATTCGCTCTCAACCCAGGGCATAAATGGCTGGAACGTCTCCAACACGTGTACCAATGGTGCACTACTAATTTTCTTCCATTAAATCTAGATTATATCTTTCACCTTGGGAATGTTGTGCCACCTACCGTACCACCTCACTGCGGAACGGAAGCTGTGTAAATGACCATTAGCAGCGAGCGTTTCGATGTTTATGCTTGTGGTCGAAATGGTTCCGGATGGTCGCCGACACCAGTTCACCAAAACCGTAGCGTCACACCGACACACCTAATTAGTATGCAATACTCGCAAATGACCCGGTACACCGGTGTGTCCCTGTCCACCGGACACCGACGCCTTAGAACCGATCCTTACCAAGCGTGTGTGTGTGTGTTTGTGGATGTGTATGTTTGCCTGTATGTTTTAATTTACTAGCTGTAACACGTGCAATTATGTGTCCGGGTCGCTACCACCTCCAGTCCGGTCCATTCGCCAACAACACCACGAAATTAGTAATCCTGGCATTCGAAGATTCGCTTGCACATTACACAACTTTGGTGGATTGGAGAAAGTATTGTAAAGAAGTTGTTGCAAAAGAGAGAGAGAGAGTCGCAGACCACGTAAAAATGAGTTGCAACCCTCGGATAGTGGTCCTCGGATAGAAACATAACACAAATGGTCGTCCGTATTGTTTGGTCATTTCGCGCGTGTTACCAGAATGTTACCACAAAACATAAACACACACGCGCACGAACACACGTGCGGGAATGGTGGAGTGTCTTACTGATTTTTATTCCTCTCGTCCTTCTTCTCTCTCTCTCTCTCTCTCTCTCTTCTTCTCTGTGACCCCCATTTAAATGTTTGTACCAGAAAACCGTACATTCCCAACCCAACGCCCGACTGGAGCAGGAGTTGGGTCGGTTGGAGTGTATGGACTGTGCACTGATTTATATTAATATAATCTTCAGCCTCATTCCAATTGTTTTCGAGCAAAAACCCGGAGTTCCTGAGAAAGCAAAACGGAACACATGTGGCTTTTTTCCAGGAGACATCGAGATTTTGTGTGATTTTATCCTAGCAACGCACAGTGGGACAAGGAGGAACAAAATGTCCTTTTCTACATTTTGTTCTTTAATGAGTTTTTGCTAGTTTTGTATAATTATACTAGCACATTACAATATGACGAAGCGCTACACGATACTTGAAACCAATTTACATAAAATTGGAATCTTATTGATGTATCAAGACAATATGAAAGACGATCGTTGAGTATTTAAATACATTTATATTAATTTTAATTTTGTACAAGAATTACAACTTTTGAAGTATTTGAAATACACCAAATCAAGCATTTGCAGAATCGAACACATTTCCCGTTTTTATTTCAATTCAGTTAGAATCACAGAAATACTTGCGAACCAGCTATATCCAAAGAAACATATAATTTGTTTTCATTTATAGTTATTTTAGCTTCTTTTAAGCTGCAATTGGAATCCAATTTAAGCATAAAATCGTGAGCATTAAATACAAGAGTAGCGAATTTTTTGTGACCAATTATAAAATAAGCATAGGATTCATCCATTTTAACATGGACTAGCTCGAGTGTAATTGACTTATATTTCTTATTGTTATTACTGCTGGTTTTATTATGTTATCCATCACTGTAAACCCTTATTTAAGCAACATTGAAAGTAAGTAGTTCTTGTTCAAAATAATATTCAAACCATTGAGTATTTTGAATATACCGGCTCAAAACAATTAACGTTTTTATTACAGTGTATTACGGGGAACTTCAAGGCGCTTTATTGCTTAGACAGTGTTCGAATCAGTTTGCTCTAGATCGATTTCGATAGTGGGATTAGTTTTACTTTGGTTTTTGCATATACTTAATAATATGTAACTGTTTTAAAAAGAGTTTTACCTTTTCAATAAGTAACATGTGTAAATTTATTTATTTTTTGTATAACTGTAAACATCTTAAAAAAAACATTCTGATATTCGATTTAAAACAAAACGATGATAATAAGACCAGAAACCCTTATTTTCTTCTCAGTTTTTCATTTAAATTGTTATTCGTCGATTAGACATGTTCATAACTAATATTATAGAATTAACATTTATTTTCTAAAAAAAAGTAAATATATCCACCCTTTGTTCCAGAGTGAGACGGAAACACAAACAAACACACGTCAGCTAATAAGACCCCATATTGTACTGCAAAAGTACAAAGCAATACCGGAAAAATGTGTACCATCCAAACAACGGGCATCTCCCATCCCGCCGGAAAATCGATGGAACGAAACGAAGCCAACTTGTAACGGTGACAACGTTCGCCTAGCCACAGTTGATCATCGGTTTGCGCTCTTGCTGCTGCTGCTCGCAATAATTAAAGCTCATATAATTAATTTTCCCTCCCAAACCCAGGTCGGAAAAAGGGCGGCAGCAACAAACAAATGAGTTACTCCAGCTTCCAAGAACGCAAACAAAACGGGATTTGGAATGGAGAGAGAGAGAGAGAAACTCGACTCGATCCTTGGGCTGCCCGGGCAGCAGTAGTAGTACAGCATAATTATTACTTTTAAATGTGTGTTTATTAATGAAGATTCATTAATAATCGTC
This sequence comes from Anopheles maculatus, assembly GCA_002091835.1. Lineage (NCBI taxonomy): Eukaryota > Metazoa > Arthropoda > Insecta > Diptera > Culicidae > Anopheles > Anopheles maculatus. Next base: position 170,976 of record KZ061827.1, read on the forward strand.
AAGCGGTATTAATTGGCCTTACACAGGCCAGGGTTTGGGGTTGGGGGGAGCGTTTGTTTGCAGTGGGAGTGAAAAAGGGTTGATGTTGATGGTAAAAGTTTGGATGATGGAAGAGATGTGCAGAATTGGGCGAGCCTCTTGCTACTCATAACGATGTCGCTATCTTCACTGTTTAAGGTTGCGTGTTTCTGGTGGCTTAAGAGGTTTAAGATTATCGATTTTTCAAACGTTTCATAATTAATTTAGAAAAGGGATGATTTGTTTGGTAAATTTTATAGAATAATTATTTTGAATTGAAGCACGTCTAGACGAATAGAAATTTTGAACAGAAAAATACTTGTTTTTCCAAAAATTGAACTTCAAAATCTGTCATAATTTGCTAGAAACAACTTCAAGTAAAGCAAAAGGTAGTAGATTAAAATTAAGTAATAATTTCTCCAACTCCATTTCTTACACACAGCAATAGGAAAGTCAGGCGACTGTTGTAAATATTAATTTACATTGTTCTGTTGTTGATTTTCATTTTCCCGACAAATAACAAACTTATAAACAAGAGAAAACTTCCGTAACTGACTGACGGAAAACAATTAAAACTAGAGCCAAGAAAATCAAAGCGAAATGAAAGAAGCAAAGCCATGTTTAATGTGAAAAGCATAAAACAACAGTCAACACTAATATGACTGCATGGTTTGACTCTTTTGCGTCAGGTTTTTCCTACAATTATTCCTTTCTTTATTAAGTAATGTTCTCAAGAGTATTGAGATTTGTACATTAGAATTTTGAAACGTTTTATGTGGATTTGTTTATTATCCCTCAACAAAAGCTTTCTCCATTCTTAAAGTATTTCTCCAAAACCCGGAACATCCCAAATTGAGCGCAAAACCAACTCCCCAAAACCCAATCCATTATTCCGAAGAATTGAGCACCTCAAACATGCTTTAAATCGATCCACTTAAATCGCTCTTCATATCATCATAACGGTGGCTGTAAGCCATACATAAAATGGCCATAAAAGCAATTCAAATTTAAATGAACAACAACAATTTACCGGACCGAACAGATGAACCGTAACTACCTCGTCTCGCTGCTTTTATATGTCTTTCTATTTTATCACTTTACGGATACCACGTATGTGTGTGTGTGTTGCATTCCTATGCCCCAACCTCGTAAACACAGAATGCAATCTTTATGACCACCTTCTTCGTGTTCTTGTGATGCCTCTAGCTCTGTCTCTCTAGCAAAAGAGAAATGGAGAAAAAAGCGAGAGCGTGAAAAATAGAAACAACTAGACTCGAGCCCGTTGGGTCCAATTTGCTTTTTCCTCTGCCATATCGGGCCACCACCTCCTAAGGGAATGCTATCAATTTAATGCAAACATGCTAACCCGCTGTGCCTGCTGTTTTTCCCTCCAACGCCCCCGTCTCCCTCTCGTTTCCAGGAGGCACTTTTATAGATCAGTTATGTGTGGGAAAGCAAAATAAAAGCAAACAACAGCAGCAGCAGCACTATAATAGAAACAGAGCAAAAGGAAAAACGCCGAAATTGCTTGCATACGTTTTTTTGAGCTATGATAAGCCAACACACACACACACATACGGTGCAACCATGAGATCATGATTCAACTGCACACACGACTGGTCCTCTTTTTCCACCGTGGCCGATGGTGATGGCCGGTGAGACACAATCATACAACATCGAGGCTAGGCTGGCTATCAACTCGCCCAAAGTACAGCCAACAAAACCAACACAGTACACAGGCGATGACCAATGGCAGAATGGTTGTCATTCAGATATGAAGAGAAAAAAAACGCGTTGGAAAATATTGCTTCGCTTTGTTGGAAAATTCTTTCACTTTTCATTACCCATTTCGCAGCCGGATTTCGATGGGTGCGCTTTTGTTTCTTCGCTTTTTTAATATGCACAGTAGGAGTGAACGAGTACGAGAGACCGATTGGCATTGTACCCTTAAGCGAATGGTCGACAGATTTCCTCCGGACATTCCGGACTGGTTCCTTTCGCTGCTCCCGTGCTCAGTTTCAATTTATTCCACTCGAAATTTCGATCAAGATATGCACCGAATTTTAATTGGTTTATTGCTCTTGCCATTCATCCCTGTGCAAGTCCCTACTATTGGTTCGAATACTTCATTTTGCTTATCCTTGGCGTTGGTGCTGGTGATCGGTGATGTATGGTGCAATATTATTGCACCGGTAAAGGCGGTATGCAGTTCTTCGTGCAGATTTTTCACCATTTTTCTCCCGTTCGCTAATTGCCTTCTCGGCCAGTTGTTTCTAAATTATTAATATCGCGATATGTATTTTTGGTAACGCAGTCATAGTGATTTTATTTAAGTGTAACATATTTTTGTTTAAAATTTTGCTTATATTATTGCATGTAAATATGAGGGGACTATACGTACATCATACCAGTATACTTCATCTAAAGTTTTTTATTTTGGAGAATTTTCCATTCCAATTAAGGGCTAAAAACATCAAAGCAAAAACAAATTTTATAACAACTTAGCAGTCTCACCTTAAAGTTTCAAAGCGTAGGGAAAAGATGCTTAAAGAAATAGACACTTTATGATCAATATTTTAAATTTGATTATAGGTTTTAATTTAGGCTTTCCCACGTTTTGGCTACGTTTTCATCAAAATTTATTTATTCCATAATGACGGCTTAACGCCGCCTTATGCATGCTAATGCTTAGAATTAATTCAAAATATTCATTTTTGTTAACAGCATTAATATTTATCTAATAATCCTTATCTCAAGAACTTTAGTTTTGTTTAAATTTTTATCATTAAAGTCGATTTAAGTCAACACACTTTAAGCTTTCATAAAAATAGGATTTCATATTGTTTTGTATGTTATTGTAAATAACACATGGTTTTTTAGACGAGATAAATATTTTCAGGTTAAACTGAATTCTTTTCCATTTTATCGGCATTTTTATTTATTTATTTATTTATTTTTTTTATTTTTTATTTTTTTTGGGGCGGTCCGGTGGTGTATCCGATAGCGGCGCCGGTCTTCACACGGCAGGACCGGGGTTCGAATCCCGGCGGACCGCCTCCCCGGTACGCAGGACTGACTATTCTGCTACGGGTAAAAACAAGTCAAAAGCAATACGGCCAGGCCGTTCTAATGGAATTAAAAAAAAAAAAAAATCGGCATTTTTTAAATTAAAATGAACTCTTTCTGGTAATTACTGATCTGAGGCTTAAATAACTCAGTTCTGACTAAGTGATGGGCCTAATCAGATCTACCTGGTTACGATTGCGTTGTCAAAACCGGTTCAGAATCGATTCTGGAATCAATGCCGGAACCGATTCTGGAACCATTACAGGTACAGATTCCGAAATCAATCTCAATTCCGATTCCAAAATCAATACCAATTTCCGTTTCTGACTACGATCCCTGAGCAGATTCATGAACCGTTTCTGTTTCCAGTAGTCTTGGAGAAAACATTAAATCTAGCCTAAACTTATTTAAAAGATGCAGTTAATATTTCTGTTCAAATCGTATCGCAATTAAAATCTTCCCTGCAACGGAGTACGGAATTGATTTTCATTCGGGAACCGATTCTGATTCTGGAATCAATTGCACTAAATTCGGACCTATCCGAAATCGATCATACCATCGTTATGGGTAAACGATATCGCTGATGCTGTATTGTTTTAATATAATTCTATCGTAAGTACTGAAAAAATCCGTTCATACTTGAAAAGATTTGAAAATGTACAAACTTAAAGTGTCGTTTTATGTTAAGTTTATCTAAAAGTACCTGTCAGATTCCTGATTAACCATTAGGGAACGAAAAAATAACTTCTATTAATACAAGCATAGAATAAGCTATATCAAGATTTTCAATAATGTTACCTTTACTTTTAAAATATAATATACAATATTTATCGTCTAGCTTAGAGTAAAACGCAAAAAACCATGAAACAATTATGCAGCACACTTTTGTTTCATTTAATTTCCATCGGACATGCCGTCCGCCTAGCTTAGCCGAGAGGCGTTGATGATCTGCATTTTAATTACGGTCGCACGGGTTAAACTTTGCTTACCAGATATATCGTTGAAAGCGCAAAACAAACCCAAACTACACCATCTAGCCGTAGCTGCATCTTTGACCATCGTGACTCACCCACCATGCCCCGGAGAGTCACAGGATGGAGAGAGAAAAATAAAAGAATTGTAATTATGATTTCTGTTTTATGAATTGCGCCGAATGAGATTAAAAGTTGAAGATAAAATTGTAAAAAAAACAACGACAAGAAACTCTTGAAACTCCGTCCTGTTTTGACCCTTACCCGTGAGAGTGTAAAGGGTTTTCAATGATAAACCATCCCTACCATTCAAACGGTAAGATAGCGGATTAAGTATGTATGTCTTACTCGCATACAGAGCAGCAAAGGGCGATGCTTCGAAAAAGGATGCACTCAAAAAAAACACACAGTTATCTTTATAACCCCTTTTTCTTAAACAGTTTGCACGGGTTTTTTGTTTAATGTGTCTCTGCTACTATCATTGCGCAGTCTGACGTTTGCTTTGTGTCTTTTTTTTTCTTGCATGCAAACTCCTTCCTTTTTTTATCTACTCATCCTTTAACTCGCTTAACTCGTGCAGTATTTCATTAAGCAAAAAGGCTTGCACCTAGGCGTCACCGCTTCGCCATCGGATGCCATCGTGAAACAAATTATGACTACCCCAAAAAGGGACAATAAAATGAAACAACCAACGCAGCGTGACCGGTGACAAGGGAAAGGTAAGCAGAAAGGAGTGAAACAGTTGGACGAATTTTAATTAAAATACTCCTCCGGATCTTCTCTTGGCTCGCCACTGGCCGCCGGTGGTCTGGACACAAACACTTCGCGAACGCATCATCTTTCGAGTGACATCCAACGGGTGACCCGACCCGAAGATTGTGGTTTCACGGACGGCTGTGGCCAACAAAGACTTTTGTCTTTGTTTGACTTAAAGCTCGAGCACAGTTCAGGCACAGTGTATAGATGACTAAGGTCGCTTAGATGGGGTACGGCGGGAAAACCTCAGGATTTGGGTTAGATTCGAGAAACGGTCGAAGTTAATTAGAAACCAATAATCCTGCCAAACTTCAAATAGATCTGCGGTCTAATTAGCGACAACGTCAAGTCGAGCTATCAAATGTGTATAATGAGGAGTTTCAAATAACCTCCCGAGTCAGGCTCAACTAATACAAACATGTCTGCATAAACTATTTCAGGGTGCCTCGCGAGTTCGAATCTGGGGTTCGTTGCGGGACTCAAACTTAATAAACACTATTCTCATCACTTTTTTGACTACAGATGCAGCAATTTGAAAACCACAAAATTATTGAACTTATGAGGATATTCAATAGGAATTGAAATAATAAATTTTTGAGAAATCCTTAATTGTACTCTCAATGAAAGTCGATAGTATAAGCATGAGTCAAACCGTACGAAGGTCCATATTCAAGGACATGCAGAAGCAATCCTATACAAACTTCATTATGACGACATGAATTGCTAGAACTTGCGAAGCCAGTATTTCAACGACTATTGGAGTTAAGGCGGTTTATTATTCTGAGCATAGACTCAACCTAGTAGAACTTCAAGCCGATTTTTTTTCTCCAAAGATTACAACTTTTTGTTAAAAATACTCAACAAGTATTGCCTGCTAAGGCTCAATTTGACGGTGAAAAACTCCGTAGACGTTCCACCAAAAAAGTGGCATAAGGTGGTCATCCACGGAGCGGATCTGACACAGCATTTAATTTCTATTGTACGAGATGTCCTCTCCTTTATCTTCTTCTCCTTCTTTGGCCTCAATTGAACCTCTGACTGGTTTAGTTTAGGCCTGCAATTAGTTGATATAGTCAGGCCTGCCTACGAGATGTCTAGCGGAGGTTATTTCAACAAAGGCAAGATATGAAATTCAAGGAAAAACATACTTTTTACAAGAATGAATATCGATAACTCTGTCTCGAAAAAATAAACTGAAATTACACCCAAACTAGAGCGTGTTAAAATTTCAAATTCCTTAACATTTGGGAGACATTGAAATCGTGTCTCTTAACGGCTGTGATTAGTATTTTCTAAAGTATGTTATGAGGCATACCAGTGACCAAGATTCTGCCTCAAATAAGCAACAAAAAGTAAAACCGGATATAAAGACAGGTGGTCAAAGTTGGCAAATATGGCGGGGTATAAATGAATTATTCAATTTCCAATATGACGGCTAGACACTGTATTGGCGAAAGACAGTATTGATAAATGCTTGAATTAATAACTAATCACGTAAATAACAAATCAAGAATACATAAATACACAGATTCAGATTTGAGCTTTATTCAGTCTTAGTTTTTATCGGTTATTTAAGTTTACGTTGAAGGATAACTACTCCAAAATAAAAGAAATCTTGAAACAAAAACGACAATAGAAAACCTATTTCCAATGATTCAAAAAATTAATGGTTTATCGATTAAAATGAACATCATCTACCGAATGCTGCATCTACTTCTTCCAATCAACCACAGCAAAACGCTACCGCCACTTGAACGCTATTTATTGCCACCCAATAACACGCAGATAAAACAATCCCCTTCAACTGTAAACATAGCATTCAGAACGATGTTAAGCATGATTCCAAACGCCCCGCGTAGACATGCACACAAACAACAAACCTCCCTGCTTACAACTACCACCGAAAGAAGTATCAAAACCAGCATCCCCCATATCCCGCTCCAGGCGTTGAGAGTGTGCGCCTGCTCACAGACTTGTAAAACATCGCCAATCTTACAAATTCGGTCCCCGTTTTGTACAACATCCTGTCTACATCCGTCTTGACGCGTACCCTGCTTCCTGAGTGACGAGCGTGGTAGGATGAGCGTCTTCCCGGCATGACGCACAGAATGGCGGTTTCGCACTTGGATTCTCGCTGTGGCTGCTGGCTGCTGGTTTTATTTTCCTTCAATTCTTTTCTTACATCTTTCCTCCTCGCTCCTTGTCTCTCTCTCTCTCTATCACGTTCATTGTGTTCGTTATTTATTCTTGCAAAAGAAGGAATCGCGCGGGCGCAAAAGGAAAACGGGATATCCGCCACATTCGACTTCCCTTCTGGTGTTGTTTTCCCGCTACGGGAGGGCGTGCGCTGGAATCGAATTGATGAACATTTTCCCCGAAACTGAAGGGATGGGTTCGTACCGACTATCAACTTTGGTGGTGTGCCGATTTTTCGTAATGATGTGATAAGAATGAAGAGCCTGCACGGGCCACCGAGAAGTGTTTGTTTTTTTGGAATATTTCAGTTGATGTATGAAAATTGTACGTTCATTTTGGGTACATTGTCTCATTCTCTTCGTACTAGTAATTTGATAATAATTATGCTTTAGTAGAATATATATGTACACAGCGTTTTAACTGGTCGTGTGTTTTAGCATTTTTTTAAATTCCTATTTGAAGACTCGAGTCTTCTAAAGAATAGTTTTTGACCATAAGTTTGTGACATTTGAACATAATTGGACGAGTTTGTATATTTAATTAAAACATAGCTATCTTTAAACCATTTTTCCTGATCCTCAATGATCAACTACTAATCCATCTTGACTACAAAATGCTTTTTTAAGCTCAACTGATAGAAAATTTACCCAAAAATAGTATCAATATCTTCTGAGGCATCTTTGGACCCATTTGCATCGTTTACTCGCCCACTGACGCAAATATACTTTTCACAAACACCGTCTCCTGCTCAACTTAAGTGTTTGTTACATTGCACAGTGGGAATTTTCAAACCAATAGCGGCCTAAAACTTATGTTTGTTTTCATGGGTTAAACTCTATGATTTCCCGATGTGTAAAGTGCATAACATAATTGCTCAAAACTAGTGTCTAGAGAATAACATAAAATCTTGAGAAGATATTCATAAATAATGATACGATTAGCAGTCTAGAACGAAACAAAATGTCTTTTAAACTTTTGCATATTATTAAACACAATCTCTAGACATTTTTTCGATCGACTTAATACAATTAGATATACGATTAGACTATTACTTCAAAGTTTGAGCCGTACATTAGTTTTTGAACTCGTAATTGAATCTACAAATGTTGAAGCATTTTGACCAATATTTTGTGACCAAATTAAATAACGTTGAATAACAAGGAGTTTTGAGACAGTTAACTCCCTCACAAAAAAGCAGTAGAAGCATTATTTTATATAATGTACATTAATATGCCTTGCCCTTAATTTGCCTAATATAAGTAATCTAAGAAGATTATTGAGCTCTCGATCATTCCGAGACTCCGATTTTATCTATAAAACAAAAAAAGCATCAAAAGCGGTTTGTAGGTATTTAGATGTTTTGGACGATCCTTTAATGGATCATGAGCGAATATTTAGAAAAACTCCAAAAACGGGACTCGAACATCAGAAGCATATGAACATCATGAGCCTATCTTTGAGCCTGTTAAAGGACTCGAAGTGTCGCGAGGCCACTAATATTCATTATACTTAGGGCTACCTCATTAGTTTCCACTGCATTAGAAGAGCTCTACAACAGTACTAAGTCTCCTTATTAGATATCTTAAAATCATTGTAAATAGTTACAATGTGCACATAATACATAATAGTCAGGATATGACACACTGTTTTCAATTTCGTCTCTAACTTACTACTAAACTAAAAAATCATAGATTGAGCAAATCTTTGCCTACTGTTTTTGGTCATGGATGTACCAAATCTACTGATAACACTATCACATTTTGGATGTACAAAAGACAATGGCTGCTTCAAATTCGCACAATTCTCAAACTGTTACAGATGAACTAATTTTATCAAACTTTTCCTTCTCGCCATAACTACCCAAAACACACCCTCGGGTCATTACATTCGACCATCATTTCATTTCAACCACCACACCCCACGGGATCCACGCCCGAAACAAAATTAGTTCCTTCCCTCCCTCGGAAAAGCTCCCCTTTCCAATGAAATGTAATTGAAAAGACACAAACTTTTTCCCGGGAAGCAATTGTCTCCATTCGGCAACAAAGAAGCACTAAAGATCATCATCAGCTTCATCGTTTCGTTCGTTTGGTGTTGGTTGAAGGTTGGCAAATTTTAAAACGCAATATAATGTTCTCCTTCCCGGGCGCACCTTATATTAGCCACCAACCGACACTGTCCACTCATGTCACTCTGGGGAGACATGAAATGTGCCGAACGGTCGAAAAAAAAGGTCGAAAACCCCGCCATAACCATCGACCGACCGGAAATGTGGCTTTCGTTGCGGTTTTGTGCGCTAAACTTTTACCAAACGCTACGCAGCGATAAAAAGCCAATTTTAAAACATTGACTTTTTATTGCTACCCAGAGAAGAGGCATCAGGCGACCGTATTGTCGTTTGCTAGCCGGCCGATTTATTCCTCCTGTTGATAATAATCATCACGCAACGCAATGGTTTTAGGATAAATTTGGTTCCCGCTTTTCCAAGAGATAAAGGCAAGAGTCGGTGGCCAGCAGTGTGTGTGTGTATGGAGGGTTGTTTCACTGGCACCACGTTGTACAAAAATTGAGCGAGCGAGACTATCAGCTCGATAATAAATCGTGCACTAACCCTCCGATTCCTAACAACCGGTTTGTTGCGGTATGTTAAGCCGGGAGTGTGAACAAAATGGACTTTAAACACGAGCAGCTACACACGCAAAAAAACACCCCGAAAGATGCAATGCAGATTTGTTGTAAACAAAAACCCTCTAAATAGAGCGCACTTTAAAGGTCGTTACGTTGTTGTTATCCGTGGCCGTAGCCAAAACTGATCGGCGGGCTTAACGCTTTTTAAAATAACAACATTGACACGCGCCCAGTGTATCTATTGACTGGGCCCAAAAACACCACGTGTTAACGAGATAGACACGCGCCCAGAACTGTTGTTGGTACGGCAATGTAATGTTGGCAAATTAAGAAGGATAAAGAACGATATGCATCATGCGACAAGATGCATAACGTACCACCATTTTGTTGTACAAACTTGACATCATAAATTTAAACTTAAAAGAAAAACCTTTCGCATTAGACAACGTCAAGATTTGGGACATCCACCATTATCCCCGGCGTGGCACAGTTATCCATTCGGCGAACCAGCACACAGTCGCCAATTTCCCACCAAATGCAAGTACACCAGCATCGGTCGTTGGGTTGATGGTCATGAGCGCGCACATGATGCCAAACGATGATGCTGATGACCGACCGCATTTGTGCGCATCGTAAAACGTCCGACAAACCCAAACTGCCGAATAAGGGACGACCGACGATGAAGATGACGATAAGGTTGATTATTATTTCCCAGCCAACTGAGTCCTGTGTCGAACGGGAACGACGAAAAACTGACCGTCAGTCAGTCGAATTGCGTTCCGGATCGTCCGTTCACCAGCATCGAAGAACTGCGCGCTTTCCGGCGGACGGCGTGATTCACCTAATGATGACGACTAATGATCTCCTATCATTCCCAGCGCTATCTTTGACGACTTTTTGGTGGGCACTGTACTGCTAGCTAATGGGCAGCTGAGATTCTTCGGCTTCGGATTGGGGTACTGTATATTTCGACGACCTCTCAAAATCGGGCGTTAGAATTTGGGAATTTGCATCGGAAGCTAATTATTGCATCAAATGGTTTTTCGGGACGACAACTGCACCGGATCCCGACGACGACGACGATTCGAACTAAATCATTATCTTGCCATTGTTCCTTCGCGCTTGTCGAAATTCTCGCTAGATGGAAAAAGAGATTCGATGCTCTTTAATACAGTGTTTTGTGGCTCGTGTGCGTACCAGGAGTTTGAATATTGATTGGATTTTATTGAACGCGCGTTGCAACGCGCCTCGATGTGTCATCACGGAGTGCTTGGGTGCGATTAGTGATTTATCGTTTTTCGTCGTGATGAGTTTTCTAGCACACAAAGACGATGATCATTATCGACTTCATGCTGTAGTCGATAATGCAGCAGTTGATGAAAGCTGGTTGAGAGATGTCGTCTGTCTTCTCATCTATTGAACGCTTTTTTTAGTGTGTAATATGACTCATAACACGTTCGTATGAGATTTCCCTTTAGAAAATGGCCATTATCTCCCTTTATTCCCTAAAACCTTCCTTGTACAGCACTTCATTATTCTTGATTAAAATATTACATTTAGCAGGAATTTCTACAATCACATTCCTTCAATTACCATTCTTCGTTGACACATCCTAACACTCATCCTTTCTACCATCACTTCCGAACTAATTCAATTGACTTCTCATCCGGACTACGGGTAAAGAACCTTGAACGAAATCACTTCCCGTAACTACCCTTTGTAATGGCGCCGAGCACTTGCCACATTCCACCCCATTAAACGCAACCCCTCGCGATGACATTTGTCGGCCGCCCGCGTCCGTACATCCGGGGACACAATTTAATAAAGGAAGCGTTTAGCTAAATTAAGCTGCCACCCTCAACCGTAACCAAGTTCCGCCTGCACGCATCCCTTCACACAAGGAACAGGTTGGTGCCTTTCGTATACACAGGCAAATCACGCACAAATACACCACCCAGTAAGCTGTCAATTTTTCACGAGTCTCACATGCCAGCTCCGATTGGAATTTGGAACATCGAAAAAGGGGGCGCCAATTTGCACCATCCGAAGAAGACCCGGACATTGGTTTCGCCATTTCTCTCTGGCGTTTTGTTTGTTGCTTGTACGGAAATGCCAAACAAACGGACGTCCCCTGCGATTTTCCACGCGGCTCATTTTTCATCGACACACGAAGCCCGGGGTGAGGGAGATCCTGTTTGTATGTCATAAATTAAAAACGATTTATCGGAAATTAGGGCGATGATACGGGGAAGCAAGTGATATGGGGGACTCATCTACGGGTGAAAGTGACTCTTGGCGAGGAAGGAATCGACAAATAAAATCCTTTTCATCTACTTAATTAAACACAGGCCCGCTACACACTCCAATTCGAACGAATGGTGCAGCAATGTCCGCCGGAATAGCCGAGAGACCTTAGGACACGATCGTTATGGACGCGGTTCGGCCGGGACTAAGGACACCTACTCGACATCAACATCGCCAATGTTGTGTGCATGGTGATGTTGCGCTGTGCTTCGGGTGGACAAATAGTTTAATCATTATTTATGAGTGACTTGATTTCTTTATCCTTGGCGCTTTGCTCCGTTTCGTGTTTGAGCATCTGTTCGTACAGTCGTTCGGGACGTTCTAGTCAGCCATCGGACTGGAGCTATTAATTCTAAGCTATTGTTTATATAGAGCTTCACGCGTGCAACTACGCAACGATTCTGTCGGCTATAGTGAATAGAATTTATTGGTGTTAGCAGTTAGCAGACGCTACATACTACGCTAAAATTATTTTTGTTTTATGGTTTTCTTATACCAGCGATATATACCAATATACCTACTACCTATTGAATGAAGTTGTGTTATTGTTAAAGGGAAAAAATAAAATTTTTATTTTTTATTTATTTAATTTACAATATGACGGCCGAAGGCCGTATTGTCAGAAAAAAATAAAATCTTTTTCTATTTTTAACAAACATACTAACGGTCCGTACTGCTTCCGTTCGATAAATTTCCATACGCTCCTTTATGTCGTATGATACTCAGTTGTCACTCATTTTTACGAACCACAAATAAAGTGCTAATGAGTGCCCTATAAAAAAAAGTTTTAAGCTGCAGATTCTTATCGAATTCGTGCACCACAAGATTGTTTAACAAAATGTTTTATTGTTTATAATTAATTGTGAGTGAGAGAGAGAGATTTTAATGGTTAAGAATATTTGTTTGTCGTGAGTTGTTTGTTGTGAAAATGCTATTGTATTTGTTCTGACTTTTTAGAGCTGTTGAAAAAAATGTAACACAAATGACTTTTTAATCTTGATAAATTTAGTACAAATATCACTAGAATTTGTTGAGATAAATATCTGGCTTTTGCTTTATACCAAAGTCGTCATGAGTGTTTACATTAAAACATAGGCCACTGTGAGCAGTGCTTGAATACTGTCAGTTTTCACGCTCAGACAGTTGCACTTTGAGCTTTCCTTTGTACTTGCCATTCTCTGCAGGAAAAACATACCACAAGAACAGCAAAAAAAATGTAAATTTATGTACGTTACTGAAAAGAATTGTGTATTATATAAATAAAGGCATAAAAACTGTATTTTCGCTATTTGTTGCTCAAGTATAAGGTACAAATATGCAGATTTTTCCACACAAGTTCCATTGTTTAAAGTTTAATCAAAGTTAAAAGCGCTCATAGATGTGTAGAGAAATTCCCTGTGTGAACATTTCTCAAGACATTTGAAAGTGAACTCTGTTGCTGTAAACGGCATCAATTTGCTCTAGTTATAGTGCGATGCTCATTTGTCACTCATTTTGCCACTCAACGCTATGGATTACGTTTTGTTGAAAATAATAATTTTGAACAAGAAAGCCGTTGACTTTAGCTAACTGTACCTATGCTAACTTTATCATAAACAGCTTCTTAAAAATTGATTCTGAAAAGCCGAAGCAAGAAACTCTTGACTAGTTAATATCTTTTAAACAATTGACTTCAACCATTTAACAGCATTTCTCCGTGAGTGTCGTATTTCGAATGGAAATTTGTCGAATGAAAGCGGTGGGTAGTGCCACTCATAACACCGTGCAACAAAATAAAACAATTGATAAATGATTTTAATTAATCGTAACGAGAACAAGTTTTAGCTAAAGTTTTTGTTTCAAAACTTAAGTCTCTAAAAGAAAAGCAAGAACTATAAAGATTCTTCCCTTCAAATGAACATTATATTCATTCGTAAATTGTTTTAAAACAATTAATGCTAGACACAATCAAATCCGTGCTGCCCATGCCGCTTTAACTTATTTCTCTGTGAGAATCGAACGGAAATTCTTCCATTGAAAACCATACACAGCTAAACTCTGGTCTTAACGCTTGGGAAAACTCAATTCAATGTCAAAACGCTTACAGTTTTGGCCATAGTAACCAGCAGGACGGACCCATACATCATACCGTGCACATGCTGGTGGAAATTCTTCCCACCAATGCTGCCAACCACCACTACAACAATCGCTACCAAACAGCGACAAATGTATTCGCAAAATTGATACGGCGAAACGACTACAAACCAACGCTACCATTTCTAAATCGTTCAAACCAACCAACTGTCTCTCTCTCTCTCTCTCTCTCTCTCTCTCTCTCTCTCTCTCTTCCTCTCCTACGCTCCATCGTCCAACCATTTGCTAGCCTTTCCATCCAGCAAAAGTATTTACATAAATGCTTACAAAGTACTTTGAGGAATAAAACACATTTGGATCACAAAGCTGCTGCACAGATGCAGCAACAGTGTTCGTGCCAGAAATCGAGCAGCCAGAGATGCGAAGGAAAAAGCTGGCAAACTTGCTCGGACGTTTTATTGAAACGATCGATCGACCGTTTTACGACCGGTGGGGTACCGCTTGTACTGCACCTTGCTAACTGCACACGGTAACAGTTGGAGCCGGGCGCTAAAGTTTCGCGGCAATAAGCAGAGACAGTGAAAAATGCGTCACTGTGCACTGCAAATGTGAAAACAGAAATATTATTTTAGTAACGTTTCGTTTCTTTTTCCTATTTGTAACTAAGTGCACCCTTATGTAATGAAATCGGCAAGAATTTTTCAACCCCTTGAACGACTGTAACACGCCATTATTAACACAAAACTAAAGAAACACAAATCAATCATATAATTTGTGTTCATCCTCGTGTTGGGAATTATTATCATTTCTAGAAGACACACAGGAAAAAAATACCTTGAGGGTTAGCTAAGACTGTCAAAATATAAAATTACATAGGCAAAAAAAAACAGCAGCCAGCAAAATCCCAATTGCGCTCTCTAACGACTAACGAGGCTTAAATTGAATTCTGCATTCTAATATTCAAGATTTATGTGGAATTATTTACGGATTATGAACGCATATGTTACAATAAACACCCTCTCCTGATGATGATGACGACGACGACGGTGATGATGATGATGGTACCACCCTTCCAAACAGGAAAAACCGAGATAGCAACACACAAACACCCAGGAAACAGGGAAGCAAAACCACACCAAGCGTCGTCCAGAGGCTGAATCACAGCATTAGGTGAAAAATGTTACTTTATTATTTTATCCTCCTGGCTCACGCCTGGTTCTCGCTCTTTCTCTCGTTGATGGAATTAAGAGGCTAAGCAAGGCTGCTTTTTATCTCGGTGAAAAGTTGCCTTCCCAATTTTCCAACCAACGAACGGACGGATGGAAACCCCAAACAAAAAAAGCGACGACTTTCATCAGCTGTTCCTTTGGGCGTGGGACGTCGCTCTAAAGATTTTGTGCCACGCACACGAACAATCTATGCACAGCATTTACAGCATCATCATTAATATTGAGCTGCTGGCCACCTCCCCCCCACATCTTTCGGGCTGGCAACAAAATCGTCGGCTATAATGCCAGACGGAACGGCACATGGGTCAAGTTTTTCGGACTGGAACAGAAGGAGGGTTTTAAGGTTAATTGGGCAGTTGGAAAAGGGCGAAGGATGGGGGGGATAATTATTGAAAGTTTTAATACACAATTTACAAATTTTAATTTTGAACTGATTGAGCCGTCGTTCAGCCCGATTGGTGGGCATAAGACGGAAGCAAGATGGACACCATTTCGTCTTGAAACAGAACAGTTTTGTGATCCGTTTTATTCGTCGTCAAGGATTTCATTAGCGTGTAATGGTTTGTGTGTGTTTACTTAATATTGTTTTTCCCGTCGCTTAGCAAACGCACTCGAATTACCGAAAGAACGTTTGTAATAAATTTTATAATATCTAAAAAGCTTGTAACACATTGTCACACCCATAAACAGGTTAATTACCTTCCGCGCCTCACTGATGCTGATCGTTAAAATATGTGTCGTTTGTTTTGTGGGCCAAAAATTGAATTTCCCTTACACCGACACTCACCCATCACCACCTCTGGCGTGGAAAGAATTTAATTATTTGTTTACAGCGTGACACAATTTTAATTGGCTTCGGGGTAATAAAGTTGCATACCGTTTGTTGCATTACCAATCTCCGGGACAAAACCATTTTTCTCCAGCAAACGTTAGCATAACACCTCCGAGGGAACTGTGTCGCAAAACCTTTGGACCGCTCGTAAATTGGCTCACAATGAGGGGCGCGCAACCATTTTGCTAGCAAACCTCACAAAAACAAATCATTGGACTCAATCATCGGGATCAAACGGGATGCTAGATGCCGACATGACTTTTCATTTCAACTTTCCCCTTCAACTCACTCTGACCACTGGGGTGGGAGTGGTTCTTATGGGCAAGTGGAGTTGCTACAACATATGGTTACAATTAACAATTTGCTGCAGCATACCGTCACCTCATCAATTTTGTAGTGAACCGAATGGTCGAGGAAATAGTAACGAGTGTTTTTGGAAATTGAAGCATAAAAACAGGTGTAAGAAATATCTGCCTAAAAGACTTGGGTCATTTTTGTACTTATAGTTGTGTAATAAAACTATAACGTATGCGTTTAAGAAATTAGACGGGTTTTAGAGATTTTCATGTACGACTTTCCGGAGTCTTAGCGATTTTGTCAAACATCCATTTCTCTTTGTATTTTGTGCTCCGGTAACAGAGGCATCGAATCAACTCCGGACCATCTGCCTTAATGCAGGACTGACTATACGGCTGCGGATATTTTCAAGTGAAAGTAACCAGTAATGGATAGAAGATTCTCTAGAGGTTGTAGAGCCAAAGTCGTGGATTTCCAATTAAAATTTTATTCGCATTATGAGTTTAATCATCGTGCAAAATATCCGAAAATAATAAGGCACTATTTAAGGACCAATTGCAACCGCTTCCAATTTTATTGCATCCTCTAGATACAGGGACAAATTCAAGTCATTTAAACATGTTGTAAAGCAGCATCAATTTCCGAGGAAATCTAAAGCTTTACTCTCGGGTGGTTTCAAAGTTGTAAAAGTTCAGTGCTGATTGCAGAATATTTTGAACAAAATAGATATTGATGTGCTAAACTCACTGTCTATGTCTAACATGATGCCGTCCGCGTGACAATCGCTCAAAATGAGCAGTTCACGGTGCTACAGTCACTAGTCAAACAAGCGTTTTTCGATGGTGGATGCGTCGTCGATTGAAGAGACTCGAAACGAACGAATCCAGAGATCTTTAAGCAAAGCAAAGCAAACTTTTGAAGCAAACGACTATTGGAGAAGTTCATCCAATAATTATGTATTCAAAACGGATTAGTCACTGATCACTATGGCGCCAGAAACAACATCCTTTTTGAGCGTTATATCTCACATGTCGTTTATAAATACCCGTGCTTAACCACTCGAGACTTCAGTCACTGGCATCACAACGTTCGACAGCTCGGAGCCTCTTTGTGGGTAGATCGATTAGCTCTGTGAACTTATTTGCACCATCTAGGAGTTCTTCAGCACGTATAATTCACTTAAATTGTGACCCATGAGGTTATCTGAAGCAGTTTTATTTACATTATCATTCAATTTCTTAACGTAAACTTAAGAATCGTTTCCTCACATTTAGAGCAACACTCTCACATGTTATTAGATAATATTGATGAACTGTTTAGTGAAAGTTGAAAGATTTCCAATAATGGTTACCATTTTCTTGAAACAGGCTTCACTCATTCATCATTAAAGTAAAAGTGAAACTAACTATTTCTGAAACATTTCAACACACTAGTTAAATAACTCCTTAAACAAATTGCACGTAGCACAAGTGAAAGTATTGTAATACAAACTGCTGCTAATGTGGCATAAAACATCCTAAAACCCACTGCAATCATGTTTAATAATTTTAAACGAACTCTTCTCTCCAATAAAAAAAGAGAAACGGCTTGTCTCTTGATACAATTATTTAAAGCATCCATCAAATCAACAAGAAAGCATTTCGAACCCGAACACATCAACCATTACCAAATGCATCTAAAGAACAGAAAAACGGAACTTTCTTCGCAGCCTTATCATCCTAAAAGGAACAGATAGACATTCCGAAACTTCCCCCGAAAAACCGATCGATAAAGGCGCAACGCAACATCATCCCATCGCAGCCCATAACGAAACAATCGATAACATCCATTGGTAACGCTTCATTTCGACTTTATCAGCAGAAAAGTAATAGATTATCATGGGATATTGATTCAATTTTCTCCGATTTTTATAGCACCATCCGAGAGCTGCCGACACTGTCTGCAATGGGACGGTCCATTGCCTTCGCTGGTTTTCTGGCTCCGGGGTGGGGTGGATGGTGATTGCTGTTGCCATGTTTTAGCACAGTGCAAATCCTACACTAAACAGCATTCCGAGATACATTCACTACCGAAACAGCACGACGGCATACACCGGGTGCCGGGTTTCATATCGTTGAGCGAACGACAATCAAATGGTGATGGAAGGGATATGTGCTTTTTTATCTTATTTTCGTTTTTGGATATTGTTTTTGGGTGTGTGTGTCTCTTGTGTTTCAGTGTATTGGTGAAGATGATGCCATGGATTCTATTTAACGGATCCGCAAATCCATTAAACACAAAACCGGATCACATCCTTGAAACCAACACGCACAAAACCCCTCGATTGACATTTGTCGCTGTGTTCCTTCTCAGGAGTTTTATATCCTCTCTTTAGTAAATTTTATGAATTGCTATCAAAACGATATCTTTGATCGTGAAATTTTACGACCACACGATTGTCATCGTTTCGTGCTTTTCCGGCATCAAAAACCAAACCAAAAAAAAACGCTCGCCTGCTGGTTAATGTCCGCAATCCAAACATCCATCAAATGTGATCTTTCTGAGTCAAATATTATGCTCAGAAAAAGGAAATAAAAAACAAAATTGTTTAGTTGGAAGGTTGGGAAAGCCACGGGAAAATGAGTGCTTTTTAGCACATTAAAAACTTCTTAAAACAGAACTGGAATGACTCGTGGTAACCAATCTAGAGCTGATAGAAGATACCTCACTCGGGGTCCAAGTACGTATACGGCGAGGAATTTTTACAACAATCTCGGCGACCTCTCGAAAAGTGCTTCATAAGAATTTATAGGACATGTCGCGTTAACCCTGGTCGTGAACCTATTCACCTCCAGAAACGAGCGAGAAGATCATCGGAGAACATGTGCGCAGTCAGCCAGCCAGAGCTTTCGACAGCAGTGTGTCGATTTATGGCAGTTTTCGAATCGATTTTTCCACCATCATCATTTCTAGCACGATCGAGTCATGGCGATAGTTGCTATTGGGACTATTTTTATGACCATTTATTGCACACGCTCAATCGAAGGAATTCCAATAGCCAAGGGAGAAAGACACCAGTGCACCTTCAGCATCAAGACGATGCGATCATCAATCGTTACGGTACGATCGTTTGATTGATATATGATGAGAATCTAGCGTGTCTGCTAGTCATAAAATCATCACACCCATTTGCTGGTGAGAAGGTCTGTGCTGAGGGCAAAAGATCGACCACCACAATAACCCGTCTGCAATCGGGCGTTTATGGCAGCGTTTTAAGATAAAGCTCAGCATAAAGTGACTGAAACAAGATAACAAAAGAGAGAAAGGGTGTAAGGTCTTGTCTTAGTCCGGTTATAATCTCCCCCAATGCTAGTGTCATCAGCTTTTTTCTTCCCAGCTGCTAATGGTTTTTCGATTTCTATCTCAACTAATTTGCTTATTGATTTGTCGTGTTTCATCAGCATTTGATTGCTCTCTTCGATGCACTAATGAATGTCTTCCTTAACAACATACTGCGAAACGATCATCGTTTTATCATTGGCGCCAACATTAATCGACGTGCCGGAACATCTCGAATCGGATCGCTTAAGTGGTGTGGTTCACCTTGCGAACCGTGACGGTAAGGAACCGGGATAATTGACTAAATGCATCATGATTTTTATGGCATATCAATAAAATGTCTTGCACGTACCATGAGTTGCGAAGGTGATCCTCACCTGCAACAAGCATTCTGCCGAAGAAGATGTTTTATTGGATGACATATTTTGTGATCGGGTGTTACAATGGTTAGCACACGCTAACAACAAAACGGTGAATTGCATTATTTGCATGTTTCGCATTATATGACTTGATATCGCTTTGCAGTAATGAGGCCAACTTCCAATAAAATAAGATCTTTGAAAAATTGCGACTTACGAACAAGCTCTTACACTGGCCTCAAACATCGCGGACCAAAAACTGAACAAGTCCTGAAGAGTTGTACCGGAAATCCCTCGTCCCGGGTTCAGTAATTATCATTTTAATTGCTATTAAATCCTGCTCTACAGCATTTTATCCGATTGGTAATCCCCATTTAGTAAAGTCAACCGCAGCTGAGCCGTCCCAACCCATAGACACCGAGTTGCTCGGGGCTGTTGGTAAAAAGGCTTGTCACAAAGTCAACCGGAAAAGGGAAAACCATGGTCACATCAAAACCGTGGTTTTGCAGCGCGAAAACGTCTTAGGGAACGGTTTCCTTATTGCCACATTGCGCTCCGTGAAATGATGACGACAACTGTGTCGCCCCGAAGCGAATGAACCGCCCGAAAGACTGGCTTCACTGGCTGTGTGCCCGTAACGAACGGTTTTAATGGGATTTTGATTGAATCTATTAAACTTTGGGCCGCGGTACCAAACCAAAAAAAGCGCTATCTTACTCGCTCGCGCACATTCTCCCTCGAGGGAATTAAGTGTGACTTTTCTCAGCCAATATGGATGCCCGAACGCCGAGGGAATTAAGGGTTGTGACGACCGTCACACCGTAATAGACCATGACGAATGTGTTTTGGTCTGTCTCTGTGCTTAAGGGCCGCTTTTTACCGCGCTATACTGCGAAGGGTGCAACTTATCCCGACCGATAAACCGATACCGTGCGACGATGATGCGGTTACCGTTCGGGTAGCGTATGATCAAAGGATGAGGTGACATCTGAAAATTTGCATCACAAAGCATCGCTGAAAACTGTTGTCCCTGGTAGTTTAGGGTTGGTCTGCTTTTTCTCCTGTTTTTTGGCTTGATAACAGGCAAGGAAATTACTAAGTGATTAGGTATGTTTTGAAGTAACATTATGTACGTCTCTCTTGAACGATCAACAAAACAACTAATTATGCTGCTACTGTTGCAGTCAAAATGGGGCATGGAATTTGATGGATCGTTTCGCTAGCAAATTAGAGCAATTGTAGAGGGTATTGCTTACAATAGAACAATCGTTTTGAGTTCCATTGAAAGGACTTAAAGATAATACAACTACGGCATTGGAAAATTACAAAAATAAATTATTTTATTCAGAAAAATTAATTAATATTTGTACAGTGTTGGACAAAACAATAATATTGTATGAAACAATTGGTTTGACAACGGACAAATTATTTTGACAGCAGGTTTACTAAAACGCGCCACAACTTTCAAGAATTGTAACATTAGTATTTAGGCAGTGCAATTTCAAGTGTTTTAAAAATATTATTTCTATAATATATTCTGTTTATATTTCTTGGGCATCAGGTGACATGAGCCTTACCTTGCCAAGGAAACCAAGGAACCAAAACAAACAATTTGTTAAGAATCTGATCGAAAAAAATCAGTTGCTTTTTTGCTGCCAGTCAACTTGTTTAAAGTACTAGCAACGGTTCAGCCACTAAACGTCAAGACACATACAATAACACACACATACACATACAATTCATTTTTATTTAAGTTACTTCCACATAGTATCTCAGATTTCCTGACTCCATTAATATTGTATCATGCATTTAAAATGTTTATCATAGTCGCATAAAACAAAAAAGTAGCTGGTCTTATCATTTTACCAGTCACTGTAAACTAGCCAATCCTCCAACCGTTCTCAATTAAATTTTATTTTCCCATTTTTCCCTATACCGTCGATTCGAAACACTCAACTAAACCTTACCCATATACCAGCACAAAACCCTCGGCTAAACATATGTACCTTAATTAATTTCTTGCACGCTTTTCCGCTTTTCCTACACCATCCGTATACATACCACCGTACACAAGTGGAAAAATATTATTTCCACAGCAGCTTTTCTCCGTGACAGTTTGCGAAAGGTTTCTGGTTAAGCATTATTTACATATCACGTATGCTTTGTGTAATTAAATGCTGTGTGCCATTTCTTGGGTTAATTGGTTTCAACAACAATGGTGGTGTTGCCGGTTGAAGTGGGTTAAGAAAGACTGTAGATTTTCATTTTCAATAAGATCTTTAATTTAATTATTAAGAAATGGGGCAACATGTATTTATATTTCGACAGGAAAATTGTATCTATTGACTAAATACAATTTTATGCGATGTTCTTTAGCCATATTGATACAATCTGTTAATGTTTCCTCTTCAAATGTTCACCACTTTAGCCAAACTTCCTGCTGGTGTAGTATGAAAACTCTTATTAAAAGAATACTTCGGCAGTTAGCAATTTCTATATGTTTCGCGTATGCCTTTTTCCGGCACGAAAATTATTCCGCACAGCAACGCCCAAGCGACATGAAAACGCACAGCGCCAAAAGGGAAATACGAAACAAGCGCAAAATGACGCAGAATCATTTTCCACCAGCACGGAAAGCCAATGACAACCCCTCGATTTGTGCGTCCCTTTCTCCAGGTTCCAGGCAAAAGTGTTTGCCTTTTCGACGGAACAACACATGTAGTTAAATTAAGAGGGTATTTAGGGTAGATGATACCGTTTAAACGCTTTTCCACGCTTGAATCCTCAGCGGGAAGTCTATGGGGGAAGGTACACGAGAACGGATCATACTGGGGTTAGGGCGGAGAGGGAAAAGGACTACTTTTCGATGTGTGAAAACGGTGAGCACTGGGAAAACATGGGGCCCGGATTTTCCACCCCTAACCCATCATCGACATACTGTTTATGGGTGTGTTGTACAGGATTCGGCGTCTTGAAGAATTCTTAGTTCTTGGAGTGCTTGCTTCGCTTGAGTAACTACTCTGGCAGAAACCTACCACACTGGTGAAAAGGAAAGCCCGCGCCCAATTAGGGAAATTGCATGATTATATAGCTGATACTGGAGTGACATGCTCATGGTAGCACAAGTACGCCGTCAGACACCGTCAGACAGAACGCGGACCATGTTGTTGGAGCGTACAAAGACCAGATTTGCATTATGTTGCCGGATAGTGAAAGGATAACGCTCACACGCTGCGAAATGTGGGTTGAACAAAGGATTTTCATTTGT